>OZ022244.1:26632397-26747397 GCA_963978895.1 Erpobdella octoculata
TCCGAATGTGAATATAAAATTCTGCAATTTTGCCGCTCTGTAATCAGTCATCCGCTCAGTTCCAGTTTCAACCTTTTGTTCGCTGTTTACCCAACCATCAATCTACTCGTTCATCCACTCGCTCACCTCACCCATTCTCTCACAAATTCCTGTACTAATTCAATGAATATTCAGTTTCATCAATCCACTGGCAAATGCATTCGACGTTACACTAATTCACTCGTGCATTGTAAATTTACGGAGACGAATTGTAATAATTCACCAGCATGCTTGAATGCGTGCTGAATTGAATTAAGTTCTTTGAAGCTTCTGCCATGCTGATTGTGATGACGACTACGGTCAACGTCCTGATTAGCACTTATACTGCGGCGGCGGAAATGAGGATGACGATCATTTGTCAGAAAGAGAAGAAAAAAGAATGTGCGATTGCACGTACGTTTTAAAAAAAATTTAAGTCCACAAACCGGAAGAATTAGACGGATGAATTAAATCAACAAATTCCTCGATGACCATTGACCTGCGTGACCTTTGACCTGCGTGACCTGGCTCAACCGTTCGCCATTAGTTATCGCTGTGGTGACGTCTACGCGGTCGTCGTTTGCCTCGGCGTTCTTTTTGAAGTAACAATTCCATGATGACGTCATCATCGGAGTTCTATATAACCATGGGATTCTAGATAACCATGAACAAACCATGGAATCCTAGATAACCATGAACAAACCATGGTATTCAAGATAACCATGAACAAACCATGGGATTCAAGATAACCATGAACAAACCATGGGATTCAAGATAACCATGAACAAACTATGGGATTTTTGATATCCATGAACAAACCACCTTCAAGGATTCACCTAAGAGCTTTATAATGCAAAGGCTCTAATTGGGTTTGTTCCTAACATTAAATCGGTCCCTCATACTAATCCGTCTCTGTTTTTATTTTAATTCTTCTCTCTCTTTCTCTCTCTCTCTCTCTCTCTCCCTCTCTCTCTCTCTCTCTCTCTCTCTCTCTCTCTCTCTCTCTCTCTCTCTCTCTCGTTAACTTAATGTTTCATAATCTCTCCCTCTAACTCCCCATTTACAAGCATGTTTACCGACGCGCCTGTCTGCATGCGAAAGCAGACGGAATCGAATAATCGAACACATCGATTCGAAACAATCCGAGAACGAACACAGCTAAGCGAACGCACACGAAGACACAAAAACAGACATACGAACATACCTAAGCAAACGAGTAAATAAATAAATAAATGGGTGGACAACTATATATAACACGCTCCCCCCTCCACCCCCTATAGGCAAAAAGCCCATCAGACAGCTCACGTCTCAGATCAGGGTCATCACGTGGTCTTGTTGCCTCCGAATTTCATTACGCATGCGCCAGTAGCCGTTGACCACTTCCTGTCCTCATTTTATTCTCTCTCCCTCTCCCTCTTTCTCTCCCTATCTCTCTCTCTCTTTTGCAATGTAATACAAAGACGACTCTTTCTATGCAATGTGATTGATGATTGTGATGTAAAGAAGACTGTATTGTGAATAATTGTGATGTAAAGATGTATTGTGAATAATTGTGATGTAAAGATGTATTATGAATAATTGTAATTGTGATGTAAAGACAAAGACGACCTTTTCTGTGTAATGTGATGTAAAGACGAGAATTCACCCGACGAGCGCTTTACAGTGCTGAACAGAAAACAAATATCCATTTATGTGAACTCCCTCATGTTCTACCGCAATCATCGTCTTCTTCTCCTCTCCTTCAGTACAGACACCTTCCATGGTTGAGCCCACTCCATCTTGAGGAAAGTCGTAGACCTAGCAGACGTTGGGATCAATACCATTGTCGAGGTCGCAGGAAAGATTCATCGTCAATTCCAGAATTGCATGGCGCCGTAACATCAAGATGAATCGATTTAATGGAAATCTCGTTCCGAATTAATTTTAAAAAATTGCTGCGTGCTATTTTTAGCTAATGGAGTTGCATATATATCAGTTATTAAGTCCATGAATAAAAATCTTTTTTTAAACTTTTTCTTAAAAGTTGTAAGAATAAAATGCAAAAAAAGAACCTTAAACTCAACCGATTAAAATAATTTGACAACAAAATTGAACGATTTAATACGATGAGAACATAATTATTTAAAAACTTTGACTCTTGAAAATTTAATCTTTCAAATCGAACACATAAAACTTGATAAACTCTATAAGCTATAAGCAGCCATAAATCACTAGAAGTAAAAGTCTCTGAAACTGGGAATGTACTTATGGTTCAATCATAAAATAGATCTTTAAAGTCTTAAAACAATAAAACAAAATAATGCACAATTTCTTACAAGATTTGTATAACTAGTTTGCTGCAGAGAAAATTTGACTCGCTCAATACAGGCGACGTTAGCTAATCTTTTCCGTCAGGTGCCAACCATTGGGAAACACAAAAAAAATTAAAAGAAAAAAATCATTTGGAACATCGACAAAATGTCTTCAAGTATCTGTGCCTTTTCTATCCGAGTGATTGGCATTCGATTATTACAGCACGAGATCACTATCAAGATATGAAATCCGACATAGGCGAGGAAGAGAAAATATTAATACTCGAAAATAAAAATTGTATTCAATTATAAAATTTCTTTTACAACAACTATTTCGATTTAAGCAGATTTTAAAAAAGTCTCTCTGGAATAACAAATACCATGCCGAAAGTGTCAGTTATTTACATATTAACACACACACACATATAAGCACACACAAAAATAAACAGACACACCTATAAGCACACACACAAACAAACATGCAGATTTAACATAATTTGAACATCACAATATTCAAGAGAAGACATGAAAACACAGTCAGATCAACTTTTCCAGTGAACACAGATAACGTCGATTAAAAACTTTGAAATTCAAAAGTTTCTAGCAGCAATCAAACTGTCCGCAATCACTCTGGAAGTTCAAACGGGAGACATCATCTCCACCACGGACATGAGTCCGATGCCGACAATCAAGGCCAGGACCTTGAGCAGCGGGTTCGGACGTTTCTTGTGCGTGAAGAACTCGTGGGGAAGCAGTTCGAAGAAAACGATGTAGAGGAAAGAACCGCACGCCAGGCTCTGAAGGGAGCCGATGACGATGCCGGCAGTGCCCTCGTCGAATTTGACGGTTTCTATTCCGATGCTGGTGGAAGTTAGAAAAAACGTAGCGTCAAGAATTTACGTTATCTAGTAAAATTATTTTAAAAAATAGCAAAAATTTATTTTAAATAAAAAAAAAACCAACCCGACTGCTGTGCCGACCGGAGAAGCAAACGAGAAGACCAACAGCGTCACCCACTGTGTTATCTTGCTCAGTTCGCTTTGCATTATGTTCAATCCGAAGCTGAAAGCGACGACGCACTTGTGAATGCCGATGGCCACGAAGAGCTGGAAGGCCGAAGTCAGCTTGTCGACCAGTCCGAGGGCGAGCCCCTCGAAGATGGAGTGGATGGAGAGGGCGATTGCCAACATGACGTACCTCACCTGGGAGTGAGCGGCGGGATCGCTCGGCACTTCGGCTCGTTCTATTTCGGCTTCTTCGAGATCCTCGATGATGTTTGCCATTTCTTCTTTCTCTTCTTCCTCTTCTCTTGCATTATTATCGCCCAAGAGAGGTGCGGATTCGTAAGCGCCATCTTGGCTCTGATTGATCGTTACGGATGCAGACAGCACGCTGGCACCGGCCCCGGCCGGTCGTTGGGGCAGGGTGTCGTGATGATGTTGGTGATGGTAGTGAGAGATGATGGGTTCGTAGTCTGCCCGAGATGGAGGGAGAGTTGATGCAGTGGAGGAGAGAATGGAAGCCGCACCTTCATGGTGACCGTGCCCCAAATGTTGGCTTTCTTTTCTGCAGAGGTTTGCCATCTGTTGATGGTGATAACGTGCACATGATTATATTTTAAATAACAATATAATTAAGTAGATAAAAAATTGTAAATGATTTTATTATTTCCTCTTTACCGTGCAAAAAATTTGTGCTGCAGAGTATCAAATTAAATAAGAAATCCATATTTAAAAAAAAATTATCACATAAAATCAACACGAAAATGACCTGTTCAATGGTTAGTAATATGAGGAAGCCCAGGAGAACAAGGAAATTCGGGAGCGGAAAGGAATTGGGCACATTTGGAAAAGCTTTATAGAAGTTTTCAAAATTTTCATCAACATCTTGCATCAAGTCCAGATAGCAGACTCCTAAGAAGACACCAGATGCAAAACAGTTGAGGATGCTAAGAGCCATCTTGCGTAAGCGCTTCTTTCGCCTCAATTTTCTTGCTTGCTGCCTGTAAACGTAATGATGTTGATAGAAACTTAGTTAATTGACATAAGTTCTAAAAATTTTATAAAACGTTTTTTGTTTATTTATAAAAATTATATTTTAAATGAATGATGTTTCATGAAAACTTGATTCTATAACACCGAAAATGTTAATTAATATTTAAAAGTTATCAGAAACTTGAAAACAACTTGGCATCTTTCCCCCAAGATTTTACCTGTCCAATGGAGCATCTTCTCTTTTTGAAGTAAAATGAAAGATAATCTTTGGCAGGAAGCAGAACAGAAGGGTGCAAGCCAAAAATATGAAAAGGAATGCAATCTTCCAATTCCTACTCGATGAGTCAATCTCATCAAACTTGGAACATAAAATTTCAATTTTAAAATTAACAAGTTTTGACTCAACAGGCATACAGACATGACTCTTATATATTTGTTTTAGGTAATAATACTTAATCCTACAAAAAAATTAGCAATTTCATTGCATGTATTTTAAAACAAAGATCAATAAAAAAAACTAAAAAAAAACACCAATCCAGCTCACCTTTTGCATTGTGGTAATTATTTAACTAAAACCAATTCAATACTCAACCCCAACACTTCTTGTTCTTCCTCGGCCACCTGCTGCTGCTCTACTAGGCTGCTAGCTAAAGTAAAGTCAGTAATAAAAGATAGACTAGTTAATTAGGTCGTAGGACCAAAAGGTGAGACATGCAACGGATGACTCTTATATATTTAGTTAGAAAAAATTTGAATAATTAAATTAAACAATAAGACGACAACCAATGATATTGATTAAATAAAACTAATAGATCAGGGCTCCACGTGACTCTCACATGACAACTCAGTTTTCTCTAACCTGTCATGAGATTGAGTAGACGTTTGTAAATAAATAACTCGCGAACACTTGCGTAAAAGTGAATTAAGATTTAACAATTTTAAAGAAAATAAGATTTCCACGTTTCTCAATTATTTTATTTTATTTTATTTAATTACAGCTATAAAAAAAACTTTTGATGACATTAAAAATACCAAATAAGCTGCAACAACATCAACTATAGTATAACCGAAGTTTCTTTATTTACCGTTTCTATAATATAATTTTGAACAGGTGAATGTCTTTCTTGTAAAACTCAATGCTGTTAATAATAATAAGACAGCTGAGCTGCAGACGATATTACTTTCCTTTTAGTCACGACGATCCACAATCAGATTTTAAGAGACACGACAGTCAAATCTAGATTCTATATCCGAATATAGCATTGATATATACTATGTATCAATGGGATATAGGGTTTGAATCTGTTTTGTGGTTGGAAGTAAGAAGGTTCAGAAAACACACAACAATGATTTATGTAGGTACTAAACTAGCGGTTAATCCAGAGTTGTCCAGCCTTTTTGCAGCCAGGACCATTATTTTATTTTGATGACAACACGAGGGCCACAAATTAAAAAAAAATTTGTTATTCAAACTTCTAATTGAAAACAACTAATTCAATTTCCATATTGTCAAAAAAATGTATTTAATAGGAAACTTGGCATTGTTTATTTTTACACAAATGATCAATGTCAGCTTTTATAGTGGATGATGAAATCCGAAGTGTATCAGTGAGGTGTTCATCTTGCAACTTATGTCTCTGCTCTGATTTAACATGTTTCATTCTGTATTATTTCAGGTATTAATATCCAAAATCTTTTTAAAGTTGCAGCTCGACTAAGCCATCTAACTTGGCAGAAATAAATTAAATCTTCAGCCTCACTTCCACAATCCTTAAGCAATTGTTTGAACTGTCTGGGATTAAGGCCACGACTTCTTATTAAATTAACATTAGTCAATACCGTTTTTACCGGTTTTACTAAAAAATGATGCGGGCCACGGCTAAAGATAACGAAGGCCACTTTGTGGCCCGCGGGCCACGCGTTAGACAACTCTGGGTTAATCGGAGCTGTCCGGGGGTTTCTCTCGTTTTTTTGACGATAAAACATAAAATAAACTATTTTTTGACTAAAAATTTGATTCTTGAACCAGACTTTTCAGACTCACTGCATCAAACATTCATTGCCTTATTTTTTCATTGAAAAATTGCACACTTAGGCTGGCGGGCGGGATGCATCCCCAATGGTAGGATCGCGCCTGGATTTAATGGACACATAATTTCTATCAGAATCAGATGCATTTGTTTTGTCTAGTATCACTAACAACTAAATTATTCCATGATTGGAATTTTCAGTTTATAATTTGTTCAATTTTTTGTATAAAAAAATAATTTAATTGGGCTAAAACGTAGTGACCCGATTTTAGAGGGTGCTGATTTTAAACATTGAGAAATGGGAAAGAACCGAAAATGGACGTGCAGCTATTGACAAATCATTGTGATCTGCGATAGCAGATGCTTTTGTATCTCATACATTACAATACCTACTGCTGTTCACTCTGGCATATTTTGTGTAAAAATTAATAATAATAATAATAATAATGTTTATTTTCTACAGCATAGTCACCTGACGCTATGCGATGCCGGACCCCTATCGAGGTCTTCAGCTACTATTAAAGTAGCTTCGGCTATGGTAGAACCTTACTAAACAAAAACAAAATGAAAATTCAGTTCAATAAATTCACAAGTTTTAAATGAAAATCGTCCTTTCTGTAATATTCAATCAAAAAGGTGTCAAGCTTGATTTTGAAAGCATTAACTGAATTGGTGCAAGTTATTTCGTTCGGCAGTACGTTCCAAATTGCCAGGACTCTGTTGCTGAAGAAGTGTTCACGGGGTCGATAGTTTGTGATGGCTTCTCGTTTCAGACGATGATCATTATTTGCACGAATACCACCAGCTGGTCCATCTATCCTTGCTGAAGGAAACGGTTGATTTGGGTTAACCCAATTGACTTTGTTAAACCCCTTGACAATTTTAAAATATTGTATGAGGTCTCCTCTAGTCATTCTCTCAAACAAATAAGGAAGGCCGATTGCAGCCAGTCTCTCAGAATAAGGCAATGATCGAATTTGAGGAATTAATTTGGCTGCATTGCGTTGAACAGATTCGAGTGATATTATGTCTTCTATTCTGCAAGGTTTCCACACAGAAGCACAGTATTCAAGGTGAGGTCTTACATATGTGCTAAAGAGGATTTTCAATGTGTGAGTCGTCCAGTAAATGAACGTGCGCTTGAGTGTTGCAAGCGCCGCATAAGCTTTCGCCTTCGAGTTCCCTATTTGATTCGTCCAGCTTAGTTTGTTGTCAACGTAGATGCCCAGATCACGCTCAACCATGGTTTCGCTGAGGATGTGGGAATGTCCATCAGCATCGGTCATTGTAAACTTCTGGTGTATGTGGTGCGGATCCATCGCGTCCAAAGGAAAGTTTAAAAATTCGGTGTCCTCAATAAAGCCAGTGTTAAGAACGTTGCACTTACGTTTTTCAAAATACATGACTTTACATTTATCTTCGTTAAAGCACATGAGCCATTCGTGAGACCATTTTGTTAGCATATCAAGGTCCCTCTGTAGCAATGATCGGTCATTTGCGTTGCGGATGATAGCAATGAGTTTTGTGTCGTCGGCGAAAAGCTTGCAGAAATGATGAACCAGAAGTGGCATGTCGTTGATGAAAATGACAAAAAGTAGAGGCCCTAGCACAGAGCCCTGAGGCACACCGCTAAGGACTTTTAATGAACTTAAAAAGATATCGTCCTTCATACTGGTCATATAATTTTGTTTATTTTCTACGGTTATTTATAAACAGAAATTGAAAACAAGTAAACCGTAAAAATCAGTTTTTTTAACAATTCCCTAATATTTCCGCATTTGCCGGCATTTAATTTATTGCAAAAAATTTAAATGACATTTTTTTTAAAATTTATATATGTGAGCATTTATTTAATTTTTGTTTTAAAATATAGATAATTACTTTTAATTAAATTTTTATTCCAAAAAACGTTCAAATCATAGATATATCTAGCCTATGGTTCAAACTTTAATAGAATGCATTGTCATTAGTAGCAAGCCTATATTTCAAACTAGCAGTGCCCGTAGCGGCTTCGCTCGCATGAAATTAGAGAGTTTGAACCGTGCATCCATAGTAGAGATCAATTTTTTAGGTCTCGGCTCGGCCCGTCGACAACTTAGCCCAGCCCGTTTTAAAAACCTAAACTCCTGGCCCGGAACAGCCCGTTTGAATTAGGCCCGGCCCATTCTTACAGGCCTAGAAGTTCTATATACTTGATGAAAAACTTCGGCCCGTCCCACCTTGACTTCAGGTTTGGCCCGGCCCAACTGAAGACCCTAAAATCACTAAAATATCTATATACTTGGTGAAAAACCTCGGCCCGTCCCACTTTGATTTAAGGTTTGGCCTGGCCCGTGTGAAGACTCTAAAACAACGGCTTGGCCCAACCGATGATAAACTGGACTTAGCTACTTTTGACCGGCACAAAACTTCAAAATACTAATTTTTACATTTGTAGCACTTACAGTTTTTGAGTAGCAGTTATTTTGAAATCAAATAACCCTTATTTCCACCCCACATTTGAGGTCCTGGAAACCAAATTTTTAAAAAATGTTGAAACACTTATATCATTATTTTTTGAGTAAATACTAAATACTAATTTTGACATCTGTAGCATTCACAGTTTTTGAATAGCAGTTACTTTAAAAACCAAAGAAACCTTTTTCCACCCCACATTTGAGATCATGAAAACCAAAATTTCATATATCCTTATTTTTAGAGTAGAAACTAAATACTAATTTTTACTTTTGTAGCATTTACAGTTTTTGAGTATCAGTTACTTTAAAAACCAAGTAATCCTATTGTCCAGCCCAAATTTAAGGTCCTGGAAACCAAATTTATAAAAAAATGGTGAAACACGTATATCTTTATTTTTAGAATAGAAACTAAATACTAATTTTTAAATCTGTGGTACTTACAGTTTTTGAGTAGCAGTTACTTTAAAAAACAAATAACCCTATTTTCCACCCCACATTTTAAGTCCTGGAAATCAAATTTTCAAAAAATGCTAAAACACGTATTTCATTATTTTTGGAGTAGAAACTAAATACTAATTTTTACTCCTGTAGCATCAACAGTTTTTGAGTAGAAGCTACTTTAAAAACCAAATAACCCAATTTTCCAACCCACATTTGAGGTCCGGGAAACCGAATTTTCAAAAAATGGTGAAACACGTATCTTTTTATTTTTCAAAAAGAATCTATATACCAAATTTCAAAATCTCCTCATTTTTGGTTTTCGAGATATACATTGTTTTAGAAAAAAGTTTGTTTTCCAGTTTTTTCCCCTCAGGAGCAAAATTTTCAAAAATCCTTTCTTAGCATATGTTTACGCTATAAAAGTAATATAAGTTCCAAATTTCACGTTCCTAGGATGAGGCGTTTGAGCTCGGCGTTGATTATCAGTCAGTCATCTGTCAGTCAGTCAGTCAGTCAGGACATGTTCTTTTATATATATAGATTTCAGCTTGATGGGATGACAGGAAGTTAGTTAATTCTCACTTTCAAGGTTTGCAAACATTCAAGCAAGCAAGCAAACAATCGAGCAAGTAAACAAGCAAACAAGCAAAACCTATAATAAAGTTAATAAGGGATTTGAAAAATACTGTTTTGAAACGTTTAAATATTTATTGAACACTGAAAATTTGTAGTATATACATTTATTTATATTGCGACTCATCATAAGCACCAACACATGAAATGAAGTATGTATGACTGGATAGTTTTGCAAATAACTGTTACGTTTTTTCTAGATAGTTTGACGGAAACAGAGAGTGAAGCAAAACTCGACAAAAAACTATGTAGGTATTCTACATGATTTGAGTCATGCAGACCATTGAGGTTTTGATGTCTTCCATAAAAAAACGCAAACAAATTTCCTAAAGACGATATTATTGTATAATCATTCTTTCCACCTCATAGCAGCTGGAGTGGCTAGCTTTTCGTAGGTTCTAGTAGTCGATTTGATAATTAATTTAACTTTTGCGTAGCGTTCTATCAAATTTAAGTCTTTGGCACCCCTATAGGATTTGTCCAGTTCTTCTAGCAAATCTCTTCTCTGCCTGTAGCCCTGTTTCAAAACGCTGATCTCGTCGTCGAGTTTTACCAGGTCGTTTTCTATCTCGGTAGCATTCATTGAAGCTTCTGAACATTTAAAAACGTATAATATAATATAATATAATATAATATAAATAATTTGGATAACAAAACTTATAGACATGTGAAGTGAAATAAGTCACAAGATACTAGTAGTATTAAATTATAAGTTCTATATTTAAGAAACCAGATGCGGCGATTTAGCTAAATCTTGGGGGGTGAAGACTTTTTAAATTCAACCTAGAGAATCTTCAAACTCAAATGACTATTCCAATATACACTAGTGTGTTGTATTTTCATATAAGACATCATATTAATTAAAAAATAGTATACAAAAATATTAACTTTTAATTGTTATTGAACGCAGACAAAAAATGTCTAAATTACGGATGTAACAAAGGGTATGTAAAAAAATTAAAAAATATTAGCAGAGATATATATGAAATAATTAAGTAGATATAATTCCAAATGTATGAAAAATACTAAGTTTATCAACTAATCTAAATAAATGAGCTAGTAAACAAATTTTTTCTATTTGGACAATGCCGTCGCCCCCCCCCCCCCCCAGTTCCCCTCAATCGCCGCCTCTGAAAGAAGCTAACCTCGAGGTTTGTCTTTTGAAGTGGTATTGACGGAAACGCAATCGCTTACTGGTTCTTGGATTGTGGCAAAAGTTTTAGCCGAGTTGAGCAGGCTGTGGAGTTTACCGCTGGTTTTCGAAGAGGTTTGGCTTGACTTCGTTCCAGATTCGCTCAGAGCCTGCCTAAGATCGCGAAGAGCTTTTTCTATCATGGACTTGTGAGCTTCGTATCGACTTGGAGCGATATCCTTTTTGTGCTCTAGATAAGAGCGACTGAGTTGCTTCAGAATTGAATCAGTGGTATTGAATTCTTTCAATCTTCTGTCTCTTTCCTGAGTTCGTTGTTTGTGTTTCGATAGCTGTTCGTCTGAAGGTTTCGATGATAGCGTCAATTTATCAGCTGCGAAAAGGATAATTTTACACGGTTAATAGTTAATAGCCAGCTTTTCAGATTATTACTTTCACATTTATCGGATAATTGTATGAAATATATAGTATTTATTTATAATACATATATAATATAATATGTATGTATGAAATGTAAAATATAATTGCTAAAGTATTTCTTTTAAATTTATTGAATAATTGTATAAAACAACCGCATTCGCTCTCACCTAACTTCTTCAACATTTTCAGCTGTTTCTTATATTCACGCTGAAGAACTTGAGAAGATATCTTGGAGGCTAGTAATAAAATACAACGTTTTTTAAAAATACACATAAATTATAATAACTTAATAGAGTTGTATGTTTTCTCTTGTCTAAATGATGACAAAACAAACAGCTTGTGCCTAAAATCATTGTAAAGATAGGATTATGTAGGATGCTCGACGTAATGGGGCGGTTTTGAATGGTTATATCGTTATATCATTAGAACTAACAATTCATAAACATTGAGTTTTACATGCGATAGATGTCTTAATGCCTACTATATAGGTACTAATCAAACTCAAAATGAAATCTGAAAAACTCGAAACTTCTACTCACCTTCAAGGTCTTTCAATGTGTTGTGTTTCAAATTGCATACTACTGATGTAAACGCAAGCTCGTTAGTATATAGACATGATCATCATAAGATGACTTTCGCACTTCGCCCTCGTTATACGCACTGATAGCGTACAGTGGCCGATGTAAAACTCGCAGTAAACTATTTCTTAATAAGCAAAACCACTTTTGCTTAAAATTTTAATTTGATTAAATATTAACTCCAATTCAGATAGATTCATCAGGTGAGTGAGTAATTCAACACCTGCTCTTTGTAATATGTATATAAACACTTACCTTTACAAAGTAAGCTTATTATTATCTGCCCGTTAGCACAGGTATGCTGCATAGATAACTATTCAATAAATTATACAGAAGCAAATTGTATCATGTCGGGGGAAATCCCTAAGCAATTATTGTTAAAAATAGTCTTCATCTAGCAGTGATAAAATTAGCATTTCACCAATGAATCGTTGTTCGTAATAATGGGGAGACTGGGGAGAGAAGGACTTACGAGTTTTAATTTATAAAAGTAACGTCTGCCTCAAGTTAAAAATTTTTTTGAGATTGGTAGTGGAAATAACTACGACCCGGTCAACAGCTTATTATACTACTCCTATAAATAAATCCAAGAACGGCTCGTGTATGTGGATCAGAGTAGTCCACCAGTCTACTTTTGCCGACCAAAACATTGACCCACTTTCATCTAGTCCGTTCCAAACAAAAACAAAAAATTCGTTACAATTAAACTAAACAATACTCAACAATAAAATGCGTATTTGCACTATAACAAGTTAAGATAAAAAATAAATATTTGCCTCTAAAATTGAACTAAAATTTTTGAATCTAAAACAACCATTACACTCAATCTTGTTAATTATTTTGGACCTCTGGCAACTTATAAATAAACATTCGTACTGTTTTATTATTTTGGACCTCTGGCGACCTATACATAAACATTTATTACAGTCGCTAGATGGCAGGAATTAATTTGATTAGATTAATTTTAATTGATTTAAGGCACAATTCATGTCGGAAACATTAAATTCATGTATTGTCAATCAGAATAAAGCTTTCCTGAAAGTTTTAGAGCTCTAGGTGGTCGAAAAGTGGGTGAATTTTTGTTTCTAAGATTTGATCACCACAAACAAACAAACAAACAAACAAAGAGAAAGTGAAGTTAAATAAAAACATTTAATAATAAAAAGCATTTAATAAAAACCAAAGTACATAGGGTGTCCAGTGTCCAGATGATTTTTTACCAAAAGAGAACATTCAATGTCATTCGTGTTAAAAAAAAGAGAACATTTTGAACAAAAAGAGAACAAACAAATTTTCAAAAAATAATATTAATTTAATAAAATTAGTTAAGTCAATCGCTAAAAAAAGTTAATTCAGTTATCTATTTCCTCATTCTTCTACATCGTCACTTGTGTATTTATCTGATGATTGCACATTCTTCAAAAAATTTACATTGTCAATAATGCTTTTATAAAACTCCTTACAATTCACGTCTTTGAAATTGTACGTTATCATTGCAATGCTCTTAACAGTTGATGTTTTTAATCGGTTTCTCTCTTTTGTCCATTGAATCTGGCTGAAGATACGTTCAACATTGGCATTCTGTGCAGGCAAGGCAAAAAGAACTGACAAATAATCAATAATTCAGAATAATATTCAGAATTTTGGAAAGAATTAAAATATAACACCCATTTTTCATGAGAAAGATATTTCTGATAATCTGCACTTGGAGCATTTGACTCTATAAATTTATTCAAGTTGAAAACCTGATCAAATGCTTTTACATCATTGACTGCAACGTTCTTATTATGCAGATAGATAATCGTTTCTTCAACTTCTTTCCATTCAATTTTTCTTGACATATTCATCCATGTGAAATTTGAAAATCCTTCAAACTGTTTAGTCCACTTTTGGAGATATTTGATGGAGTTTTCGTAGCACAGAAAGACCCAATTTTGAAACTGCAAAACTTCATCTTTCAAACCGTTTTCCTCATTTCTTTTTAAAATTGTCTTCACTGAAATTGGTAAAAATTTGTGTTCCAGTTTGTTCATAAGCATTTTTTCCAACGTGTTAACATTTTCTTTAACTTCAAGTATTGAGTTTTTTTCTTTTTCCATTTGTCTCGTCTTATCTTCAAATAAAGATGTCAAAGAATGTGCAAAGAGCATGTAGGCCTCACTAAATTCTGATGTAAAAAACTTCAAAATTATATTTGGACAAGAATCAAGTGAAAGAAAGTAGGATTTGAGTGCTGGTGAGAATAATTAAAAATTAAATTCTATTTAAATTTATTTGATTGACAACAAAAAAAGAGAACAAAAGAGAACTTCATTTAAAAAAGAAAGAGTAAAAAAGATCCTATCTAAAAAAGAGAACATGTTCTCTTTAAAAGAGATGTTCTGGAAACCCTAAAACTACAGAATAAATTCAATTCATATCTTATATATAAAAATTACTGTCTGTCTGTATGTACTTTATGCATTGCTGCACTATTCATCCAATCATAATGAAATTTTCACACAACCTTGAGTCAATGGGAAACAATTACTGTGAAAAAAAATTGAAATCGGTCACAAAATGAGGGAGCGGAAACTGGAGAATAAGCGGAACGGAAAGCGACCGAGATCAAAAGAGCGAGCGGGAAAGAGAAAGTGACTGGGAGCGGGAAAACGACCGAGAGCGGGAAAGCCCCCGGGTACCCCGCTAGCACATTATATAATATTACTTTACACTATAACAGAAAAACTATATTTTTGTCTGGACCCACCAGAAGGTTGAACATCAAACTCCTAAATTGTCCCAAGTTCCCATAAATGCCAACAAGCTCACTCACAAACAAGATTCTTCATAACCAACTTCCTTTTTATATAGATTTAATTAGAAAACAAATTTTTTTCTCATTTTTTATGTCTACATCAAACAAACTTTAATCCCTGCCGACTCCTTAAAACCTAAAATTTCAATTATCATATCGTAAGCAAATCCCCACATGAACTCAATCAACCAATTTGTCCTATTTTCAACCAACAAGCAATTTTTTCTTTCCCCTGGAATGACATCTCTGTCATCTTCTTCACTCTTGACAAATTCAACCGAAACATTTGCACACCTAGGAAATCTTGTGCAATACTCAATTAAAGCCAGGCAGGTTTTAATAATTTTATGTATAATAGTTTTCACGATCTGACATTGAAAACAATTTAACATTTTACAATACGAGATAAATGCGGAAAAAAACCCATTTCACAAAAATTTACGAAACTAATCCATCCTTTAATGCACAACTCGATAATTCCTCATCCGACGATCGAAAAACCACATCCGACTCCCACTCCGAAATGTCGACAAATGGATCGGGGGCGCAGGCATCAGCCACTCCAGGTAAAACCAGTCGATAAGCATGGAGCATCATCCGGGGGGTCTGAGAGTCAGTACCCCCTGAATAAGTGTAGTCCCCGACAATGGTATGACCTATATGGTGGCAATGCACCCTTAACTGGTGTCTTCTACCTAGGAAATCAAAATACTTAATGCTAGATTAATGGAGATCCAATAATATCAAATTAACCATAAAATTACAAATATAACTAAACACAATAACCTGGACTGCAGACAAAATCGAATGCTATAAAACACATATTCATTAAAAAACGAAATATCGAAAACAATTTACAACCTAAATAGTAATAACTCAATGCAAACCAGTGTGAGGGAGAAGGAGAACTTTAGTGGCGGGATGACCTTCGTATCGACCGTGCTCCAATTTTAAGAGAGTTGTGGCAGCTTTGCGGGGTCTGCGGCAGTGCGGGCTGAACTCAGTGCACATTTTGTGACTCTCTTCCTTAGATGCATCCTCTCCAATTCCAACATCTATTAAGATTTTTTCCTCTTTGATCAAACCCCTCACCTAAAAATAAATTAAAATAAACATTAATCCTATGGGTTGTGAAATAGCTTTGAGTTGTTAATAATTTCAGTTAGTTGAAAGGGTCTAAAAATAAAACAAGTAATATGTCACAATCGCTCAAGCAATCAAGTTAGATAATAGAATCTTGAAAACTAATTTTATTGCTAATGAAGGCATTCAAATATCACAAGAAAGTTATTTTTAAGCACAACCAGACCCGACATAAACATTGAATCACTTCCATCTCAGCCTCATACTACCATCAGACCGGTGTACATGAACTCACCAAAGCTAAATAATGCTTAACGGCAAGACGATTAGAAAATAATTTAGAAGCTTGTTCTGCAGAGGTTTTGTTGAGGGCAATGCAAATGCAACCACTTGTGGAATAGTCAAGTCTGTGGACAAATCTGAAAGAAACATTTTTGTAGATATATTTTTTTTATTATTGAATCAAACAAATCAATCACATCACTATAATGGTGAGTATAACTTACTTCTTACTGAACCATCCAGCTAAGGCTCAGCTAAGCTAAGAACTATTAAAATTAAACGCTTACTCTTTCTTGAATCTAAGCCAATCAAATATATATTTTGATTAATTAGGCCAGACTGGCCAGAGTAAATAAGTATTTGCTGAAATACTTATTTACTCTGGCCTAATTAATTTGACAGTGATCACACAGCCGCTTATAAGGCCAATAAAAATGTTAATTTATTAACCTGAATTTGTGACCGACTGAATCATCAACTTTCTCAGGAAACTGATTACTAAGAATAGTGGCAAGGGTAGTTTCGGCGTCATCGTCACTGTTTATTTTCAAGTCTGCTGGTTTATTCACAACCAGGAAATTTTCGCTGACGTATAATAATTTCACGCCATTCGTATAACCACCATGCGTTTTAGAATTCATAGCAAACAATATATATTATATATAAATATACCCAGCAATCTCAGCAGCTGCAGTGATGTGAGTATATATAAAACAGAGAAAAAATTTCCGAACAATCGCTTTCAAAACATCTCTTAATACAAAAGAATATAAAAAAGTAGATATAATTTAGCATTCAATTCGTTTATAACATTAAAAAAAATATTGTACTACATAAGTTTTTTTCTTTTATAACAGTAAAGATTTTTTTTGGGTCCTCTGGTGTATTTGAATAAGTCATTATCTTCAACCAATCACAACTAGGCTCTAAAGCTAAAAATAGTAACAGAAAATTTTCAGTTTCGTTTTCCCGAAACACTCTTCATTTCTGCAAAGTCGTATCCTAAGCTGTAGGCTGGCTGCTCTACTGTTCGCTATAACTGCATGCATGTCAGTTAGTTGTTAACAACGAGGCGCCGGTGGACTCGAATTTCCTTCGTAGTAGTTATTAAATCTCTAAAATAATTACCGGGAGGTTAATTCAAAAATTAATTCGTAGATGCTTTATTGAAGAATTGATAAAGAAGAACATCATCATCATCGTCATCAGCAGCATAATTATAATAATTGAAGCAGAGATTTTATTTGCTGTGGAGAAAAGGTTTGTTGGGAATTCTTCTTTCGTAACTGTTTCTGTTTTAAATTTGTCTAATATGTGTTTGTTTCGGTTTTCTTGTGTTTTTCTTTTATATAGTGTATAAACCAGTATAAACACTGCTACACTGGTTTAGTGTTATTAGAGTTATTACCTATTATATGTTGCATACAAGTATACATTATACATGCATGCACAAAGTTGAGATTATTTTTGCATTTACTTTGAATATATATGTATTTTTCTTTTTAAGTATATTTTTAATTAGTTTTCTTAGTTTTTTTTGTAGAAGTGAGTGGGATTTAATATGTTTCCTATCCCGTGTCTTCGTCTCCCCCTCTCTTGAATTTTAATTGTCCTGGCTAGCAAACCTCTCAAAACATTAAAATAAATTAAATATAAACAACTCTCTATTTTCCTTTCTCTCTCACAATTTTTTTTTCTGTTTTGTTTATTTTCAAAAGCACTTCAGTTGAGAATCAATTCAGCATGAAGCCTGAAAAATACTGAAAATGATTTTCAGTTTTATTTAGCTATACCGGGGTTAAACCCACCATCTTTAAAAATATTTTGCAAAATTCAATTTCTGATTTTTGACGTGGAAAGAGAGTTAAGCCAGTGTCATAAGGGACTGATAGGCCTGGGTGCTGGGTGTGTAATTCAAAAGGGCCAGCCAAGTGGGTGAGATTAAAGGGGAGAAACAGACATGTAAGGAGCAGACTGGGAAAGGTGGGTTAGCTGGATGAAACATTAGGAGATTGATTACTGGAGATGAAAGAAACATAAAGGGGGCAGTTGGTGGGAAAGATAGATTAAGCATTAGGGGAGATAGGTGAGATGAATGAAACTCAATAGAGGGGGTAGATGAGATAAAATAAACACAGGAGAGGCAGTAGGCATGGTAGGTGAGTGGGTGGGTGAGCCACGAGAGCAAAACGGTTAATTATAAAGGCCTGAGATAGACAAGCAATCAAGCAAGGTAATTAAAGTTAATTAGTTTTGATTTGTCACTAACATTGTTTAGATAATATGTGGTCAAGTCTGTCCTGATCATGTAGTTCTAGATATATAGATATCTAGATATTTAGATATCTAGATATTTAGATATCTAGATATTTAGATATTTAGATGTTTAGATGTTTAGATGTTTAGATGTTTAGATGTTTAGATGTTTAGATGTTTAGATGTTTAGATGTTTAGATGTTTAGATGTTTAGATGTTTAGATGTTTAGATGTTTAGATGTTTAGATGTTTAGATGTTTAGATGTTTAGATGTTTAGATGTTTAGATGTTTAGTTGTTTAGATGTTTAGATGTTTAGATGTTTAGATGTTTAGATGTTTAGATGTTTAGATATCTAGATATCTAGATATTTAGATATCTAGAACTACATGGTACATGGGCCTGATTAGCTCTTTACATTTACATTTATTAAAGTTCTAGTTAATGTTTATATTGGTATTATGTTCTTTAAAAATTAATTTACTTATTATTACTTTTAAAAATTTTCCATTCTTCTGAATAAAAAAAAAGTGGACCACGCTGAAAACGTCAGTTTACACTTTGTCTCCATAGTGATAGTCACTGATAGTAAAGCAGCTGGGGAGGGGTTATAAAAAAAGATGGAAGAAAAATAAGAAAATCGATAGTTTAATTTATTGCCGTGTTGTTGTGCACTTTCGTGTGTTGAAGAAAAAGAATAACAAAGTTGAGAAAGTAGAAAATATTCTTAAAAATAGTGAACGAAACGACTATCCCACCCCCTCCGGTTAGCAGCTATTTTATGATCAAAAGTTAGTATTGTTAGGACATTTCCGACAGTCATTATTATTTTGGCCCCCTACTACTACTACATTTATGGCGTTTATATAAATAACCGCGATGAATAAGTACACACCTAGATACGGCACCATAATAATCATCTCGTTGATTCGCCTTGGCGGCTTCTTCTTTGATGTAAGTTGCTTTATAACAAGGAAAGTGAATGTCAAATGTGTAGAATTAGAATTTCGTTAATAAGTGGCGATAATGATGATAGTGATGAAGGTATTTTGTTGATATTTGAAGTATATAAGTGGGAGCTCTTAAAAATTATCATTTGCTGAGAATTTGCTCTCTTTGTATGATTCGTCAGTAGGTTTTTTATTTTCACCTGTAAACACGCACCCACGGTTGAATAGGATGGCCCACATTCTATTACATTCCTTTTTATTGAAAATATCAGATATGAGCCATTCTCAAATATGTTCATCATTCAGGGGGGCTGGAGAAGAGCATGCCTCCCCTTGGATTTCTAAATTTATTTTTTTAATTATTCTGGATAATCTGAACATAAGAAAACTTGCACATAAATTTGCACACAAATCTGAGATAAGAAAATGTCTGTTTGGATCAGCACCATTCTGATTTTTAAACAGTTTGTAGCAAAGTCATTTTTTAAATAAATTTTAATGAGCTAGCTTACTTTTCTTTAGACTTTGGAGGCGTGGATGGGAGGGAGGGGTGAAGAGTGGAAAGGAATGGGCCCCCAATATTTCTGACAGACAGGCACCTTTGATACCCACAGTACTGGAAGGTGATATATTAGACATGATATATATATATATATATATATATATATATATATATATATATATATATATATATATATATATATATATATATATATATATATATATATATATATATATATATATATATATATATATATATATATATATATATATATATATCATGTCTAATATTAAGACGCGTCGTCGTGGTAACCTCCTTCCATTATCGAAAGAAAGGCCCGGCTTGTCCTGTAAATAGCAATTTTGATTAATGATTGTAATACTTGCTACTTTTATAATGAATATCATTATCATCGTCGTCACAATAAACAGCATCCTCATTATCATCATCGTCACATTAAATATCATTATCTTTATCGTCTCAATATACATCATCATCATCATTATCATCATCATCGTCATCATGATCTATTTTGAAATCATGTAAAATGTAAACGGTACCATCCTGTGTTTGTCATCTTTTTTTTCTTAGTCATTTCTTCTTCACGATACACTGTGCAGTTGCAGGTACGTACTTCATGTGCGATGGTGAGAGATGTAGCAGTAGATGTGACGTGTATTCCTATTTGTGTGAGTGGAGAGAGACATGGATAGAGAGATGGTAAGAGAAAGTTTGAGAGAGAGAGAGAGAGAGAGAGAGAGAGAGAGAGAGAGAGAGAGAGAGAGAGATGGAAAGAGAAAGTTTGAGAGAGAGAGAGAGAGAGAGAGAGAGAGAGAAAGTAAGAGAGTAAGAAGTAAGGCGTATGCTAAATCTCAATAAAAAAAAAGATAGAGAAAGTCATTACGGTTGTATAGTATAGCTACTTATAGCTACAGAGCTGATATTGTGGTTATCAACTTACCAGGTTGACCTAGTTCATAAATTGATAACACGTCCCTAATTCACGTGCGAGCGAGCGCAATCAAACAATATCACACAATTGCGAATTAAATCCAACACAGCATATGTATTTTATTTATGCTATTTTTATTCTCCAGGCACCAGTACAAATCATGTTTCAGCGAATGAACGATAATTCAGCCTGCTGGTCATCGCAGAATCTCAGGAGATCAACCACCGTATCAAGACTCCCTCTCAGGGACTGGTTGAGGGACCGTGCCAACCGGGGCGATGGTGTGTCGTACTGCGATGGCAACAAAAACCTTATTAAGATACCATGGGTGCATGCCTCTAAGAAATCCTGGAACCAAACAGAACACTGCAAGCTTTTTGAAGATTGGGCCATATACACAGGTCGGACAATTGTGCAGCGTGCATGTTAATTATTGTAAATCCTTTATTTATTTACTTCACCTGGATTGTTAAAAGTCCGAAAAAATCGGTTCGCGAGAAAGTCAGAAAATTTAGTTATAAAGAAACTCTAATATAACGTAATTACTATGCTAATTTGATAAGTTTTCATTTGCTATGGTGAACCTTTACCTTTCGTGGCAAATCCTTTGACCTAACTAATCTTCGCCGACCAGTGTAATCGGTACGATTGATTAATTATTTTGAACGACCAAGCATTTTTAAATGTTCGATTAATCAGAAGCTCCCCTCTCCGCTGCTTACAGGCAAGCACAATCGCGATGCCAAAATCTACAAGGCCAACTTCAGGTGCGCCCTGAACAGTCTCAGTGACGTCATCGAGCAGACGGATCACAGCAAGAAAAACGGACACGACGGATTCCGGGTCTTCCGGATAGTCGACGATCCGTTGCAGTTTAAAACGAGAAGAGGTTGGAATTCCGATGCTTTCGTTTTTGGTGTGTGTATATGTATGTTGTATTAGTGTATGTGTGCCGGACTATGTATGTGTGCGTGTGCATGCGTGTGTGGTGGAAGGAGTGGGTGTTTGTAATACACTAGAGTATAGCACGGGTCAATTTATTCCGGCCCTGCCCGACAAGTAACTTGGCCCGACCCGTTTCGTAGGATAAAATTCCAGGCACGATCTGTTTTTGCAGACCTAAAATCTTTACACTTGGCCGACCCGACAAATTGTTTCCGACACAACGTTCACGACAAAACGTTCATGAAAAATGTTCACATACAAAATGTTCCTAGAAGTCTGCCAACGCCACGTTAGTTAAAAATCGTCGTAAAATTAAATGTGCGATAATTTGTGTGCGTGTGTGTGTGTGTGTGTGTGTGTGTGTGTGTGTGTGTGTGTGTGTGTGTGTGTGTGTGTGTGTGTGTGTGTGTGTGTGTGTGTGTGTGTGATAGTTGCTGCAACTTGCCATTGACATATACGAAAGAATGCATTGTGCATTGGAGAAAAGTGAATTGATTCACCAGCGAAGTAGTTTGTCTACCACCAGCTTTGTCACAGTAATTGGAAAATTTGGTTCCTTCTTGACATCTGTTGATCTAAGACACAGACACCTATAATCAAACACACAGACATACAATCAAACACATAGACATGTAGCCAGACACACAAACACATAGACATGTAGCCAGACACACAAACACATAGACATGTAGCCAGACACACAAACACATAGACATGTAGCCAGACACACAAACACATAGACATGTAGCCAGACACACAAACACATAGACATGTAGCCAGACACACAAACACATAGACATGTAGCCAGACACACAAACACATAGACATGTAGCCAGACACACAAACACATAGACATGTAGCCAGACACACAAACACAGACATACAATCAAACGTCATGTTTTTACTCGCATTGAGCTGAAATCAAAAGGTTTGTTAGCTGTACCAAGTTTAAATAAATTTATTCACATGGTTAAAGAGACTTTATTTAAAACGCTTTGTGTGGCTTGGTTGGCGGGGATGTAATTAATGTATCCTTATAGCTAATAACATTTACATTAGTTTGGGTGTATAAAGTCATAACAACTGATTGAGTTCACATTTGTGGAGCAATTATACATTATATTATTTGCTATAATTATGATTAGTATCATTATAATTCTGGTTGTTGAACGAGTTTTAGTAAGTACAGGTAGTTTAATAAGAGAAACAGAATCATTTCATTATAACTAATTTTTTTCATAACCATCCTTCTTTCATCATCATCATCATCAACCTCGGTATCGTGAAATCCCGCCGTTGTTTACCGCCTACTCATCGACAAAAACCTTGGAATTTTCCAAAGGTTATTTTTAGCCAATGAGTAGTGTTTTCAGCAGCTGCAGCTGATGATGCAACGCATTGACCTTTCGGAAGAGTTTAAACGAAATGATAAAATCGATCGCTATATATCTCAAACGCGAATGCGATCTGTTGCTCTGAGTTCATCTAATTTAATTGTTTGTTCGTTTAATAATTTAGAGTATTTTTTAATTAATTTTAGCTAGCAAGAAGAAATTGAAATCAAGACACCCTGCTAAAGTCACACATCAGAATCGAAGCAATTCCTTTAGCGTTAGTTTTCCTCCCTCGCCACCTGTCTCTCCAGAAGGTTATTATTTTATTATAGCTATAAATAATTTGATAAAATAACTGATCTCCTAGAACAGTCAATGTTAACACTGATCAACCAATTATTAATTGTAAGTTACGGGATCTCCCGTATCGTTTTAAAATCTCGATTGATTTCGAGATAATGATTACGGGATGAAGATGCTTAAATAGAATAAATAGAACAGTCAATGTTAACACTGATCAACCAATTATTAATTGTAAGTTAGTCAATAATTTCTCCCAGGCAGTGAATCCAGCTTCCACAATAGCTGTAGTAGCAGTAGTGAATACATCAAGTACAGTGCCGACGACGTCATCGAGGAATGTCCAGAGCCGCTGGATTTCACAGACATGGCTTCGTTTTGTTCGTACGATCCGTGTATGGCGGATCCTCTCTTTGATAACATAGAAGGCAATGAGGAAGTCGAGGATTTCATATTTTCCGGCATCATCACTACCCTCAATCCGGCTGACCTCTGCGCTCATCCCGTGTCTTTTACGCCGCCGACAGATGTGGACGATGCCAGGATACCGACTATGGTCAGCGAAATGGAGGTCGATGGCGACGATGTAGATGTTTTCGAGCCGAAGCAACGTTCTTCAAAAAAGACGAGGGGTACACGACCCGCTGCCAATGTAGGGGAGCACATAAAACCACCGAAGATGGCCATCAAAAGGTTCAAACGAAAAACCAATTAGACGGAAACCATCGGTTGTTATTTTAAAAAAAATTACTGTAAACATCTCTGTTGTTTATCATTCGTTCTCTTGTACAGAAATAAAAATTGAGAGTGACCTTGTTAATATTGTGAATGTGTGTGGAGACAGTGGCGTCGTTGGTGATTGGACGGAGTTATAGATATAATGAGCACACGACACTTGTTAATTTTTCCATTTAGTTGTCACTTTTTCTTTTTTTATTTTCATATATATATTTTATATATGTTTTGAGCGTCGCTGTAATTATGTTTTGTACTAGTTGATCTACAACGATTCAAATTATATTTGTCCTTGCCTTGAGAGCTGTTCATATACACTGACGGAATATAGTAGTTTATATAATTGTCCAAGGCTGAGTGCTTTGTGTTGTTTTACTTCTGCTATTAAATTAAATATGAATATAAATTATGTTTTTTTCAAGTGTTATATTCGCTCTATACTTACTAATAAATGATTTTTAAAAATGCAAACGCCTATTTGACTTGTCGGTGGATGTATCAGCCGGAGTGCGGGGCAAGGACGGGCCTACCATTTCATAAGGCCTAACTATTTGGATTTCACTTATTTTTTGAAAAATGGTGATGTCGGCACCCTTGATAACACTTCGCGCAGGCACCTTTGATACTAGCCATGGCACGGCTTGAAATTTGTGCTGTTGTGTGCTTGTGTACTTGATGCGGTACAGCTTGAGCGCGCTATCAGACATTCGCGGGAAGATAGTGTTACTTCTTTGTTAATAACTCTTAACAAATAAAATTTAGTGAATAATTAACTTGACAAAAGGATTCAGAATATGCGTGGCTTTCCAACGATACCTACAAATATCTCCGCAAACTTCGCGCTTCCAGAGATATTGCTTCTTGAAATGAGTGATAGTTTGTTTTACAAATAACTTTTTTATTACGTGGCTATAGTTAACTAAAGTTGGTATAGATATTCTATCAACATTAATCTATAACATATCCAAAATTCATAGCTGTAAGTTGAAGCATAGGTAAGCAGTCGTTGTTTAAAAAGTGAGACATTTTCGATCATTCCGAGCCGATGGGGCGCGTAGTTTCTTTATGCTCGCTGGTAGATCGAACTTTGTTTCCGTATAACTTTTTAATGAAGCTTTAATTATTTTTAGTTTTTTTTATTAACGTAATATCTAAATTTATATTAAATTGTAGCATGTAAAATTTTCATGAATATAGGTACACGTAGAATGTCCTAAATAAATCATTTAACGACTTAAACGCGCATTGACGCCGACAATCTCTCAGTAGTCAAACTCATGTAGCTGGAAGAACTGGTTCCCTGAGAAAGCAAGAAAATTAATAAGCGGTTTGTTTATTTAACAGTCTACAAGAAACCGCAAATTTAATAAAATTTGTTTCATGGGAAGCTAGCTAAGTTGTTTATTTAACATGATGTGGTACTCTGGAAGTTTGCCAAGGCAATTGTGAAGCTAGTCAAGTAAAGCGGTTTGTTTATTCAACTCAACATTAGGTGCTTGGACTGGCTTGGAAACCTAGTTTTCTATGAATAAATAGGGAGTAAGTTTTTTATGAGAATCAGCTAAGGAATTTGTCAATTATCATGCTTGAGCAGATTAAAAGGCAATTTGGTCTGGCTGGTGGACTAGTGGACTGAGTCGTGGTTTTGAGTTACATTCAACTGAAATAATTATCTGACAGTAATCAGTAATATCAGTTCATTATTATTAATTAAGATTACTTGTCAAAAATAAGCTATATAAACAACTAAATAGCGTGATAATAATTGTCAGATAAAGTTAATAGGAATTCATAGCTCTGATATTAAGGCATCCTTGTTGCTGAAAAACAAACGCTTTAAACTAGAATGAATTCCCTTCAAAATGGTATATAAAACATCACAAACATTGCATTATTTTTTTTAGCTAGAGCATTCATAAAAATAGTGAATACAAATGTACCGTTTTCTATAAAAGTAACTTAAGCAAATGTCTTACTTTCATCAAATATCAACTTAGTTGTCGTCACTTGCCAAATAAAACTTTACATTAAGGATAAATTGACGGGAAAACAAGCAGAAACGGGATAGCAAACGGGAACGGTAGAGCAAGCGGGGAAGGAAACAGGAGCAAGAGAGAAGAACGATAGAAAAACTTTCAAAAACCCCGGGCATTGTACACTCGATTGTTTTCTTTTTTTTATTATAATTTATATTCCTTTACACCAAGTGTTTTAAGACTGAATTAGCTGTATGTAAGAAGCACAAAAGTACTTCCTGTCGTGGATCAAAGTTTGATCTTTTTAACTGTCCCTCCTCCTTTATCCAGACTTGGGACTGGCTCGCAATTAGCGAGGCGGAGTTAGATTGCTTTTCGAGATTATTTTTTTTTAATTGTCATAATTTTGTACATTAAATTCTTAGTAAAAAATAGTTATAAAAATTTGAACTTCGGGGATCAATTTTCGGAAAAAATTATGCTTTTTTCACTTATTTAATTTAAACAATTAGTTTAAATAATTTTCGACAGTTTTTTTTTATAGAAATACAGTAATATTTTTTCAAAAACCTCAGACCGCCTCAGGGTGGGCAAACTGCTAGCCTAGGGTGGGCAGGCCCCCCCCCTGGCTACGGCCCTGGGTGACCGGTTCCAATTCTCTCATTTCAAGCGAGCGAAGCCGCGACGGACACAGCTAGTTTTTAATTTTTAAATTACTAAAATTACCATAGAAAATTATATTCAAACTAAGAACAGATTAACTAAATTATAAATAAAAAAACTGTAAAACAAATTAATATGTAATTAGTTTTACAATTATTTTTTTAAAACGAACAATAAAATTATTTTAATTATATAATTATAAACAATATTTTTAACAAAATTATAATTATTTTTATACTATTATTTTTATAATTTTAATATTTTAAATAATTTTTTTACTAATTTTAAAGCTGTTTGTGTTTTCTGGGCTTGAGACAGTCGATATTGTGTTTATATAAATAAGAAGCTGTTACTATAAATCATTCAAATCTAATTATCTAGTTTAATTTCGTTAGGCTTGCGTATAAATATTAAGTTTGCGCGCAATTTAAAAATGAAGGCCGACCAGGAAAGGGTCTCTAAACTGTTGAATGATACTGTCACTTTATTGTGCAAAAATGGATTGATATACCGAAATCAATTGACCGTCCAAGGCTTGCTAGGGATAACTTTAGACAAGAACGAAGTTTTCATTGTTCATATTAATGAGACGATTGGATCACCTTCTGCTACAGCAGATGCTGTTCCCAATAGACAGAGTTCTTCAAATTCAAAGGCACCGTCAAATGTGGTTGACTTGACCAATGTGTCAGATTCGCCAAGTGTGCCTTCCCAGGCTCCGATACGTTTCAATCAAATCCAGAATCAAATGCCAATGTCTCCTCGGAGACCACGCATGCCTGCAAACGTTTTGCTTCAACAAATGCAGAGAATGAGAATGGGAAACTATTTACCTCAAGGATTCAACCCGGGTGCAATGCCGTTTATGCAGATTCCTCCGGGAAATCCAGGTAGGCCAACTGGACGACTTCCTCTTCCGCCAGCATTGAAACACAGGCAACCGACAAATCAGAGACGGCCAACCACAGTTCCAGTTCAACAACAGTCAGTTACTGTTTCCCTTTTAGATGAAGATGATGTCGTTATTATAGGCACTGGCAGAGAAGAACCCCAGTCAAGCTCAAGGCGATCGCAGCAGCACAGAGGAGGGCTCAGACCATTTCCTCAAAAGCCAACCCGAACACCTAACGCAAACAATTTGCAGCCTATTGTTATAGGTCAAGGTTCGTTTTCTAATATTGACATGTGTCAAGACGACAGTATAGCTCCAAGTAGTTTTTCCGATCCGAAAAACTACCTCGGCGAAATTATTATAGAACCCAGCAACATCAACGATGTGGAGGAAGCAAGAATTGTTAGTTCAATTACCGGGACTGATGTCTCGGCCACCTCAGCCGCACTCATAGAAGACATTCGAGATGAACTGATCCCGGCAGGTACGAGTGTTCAAGATTCTACTGGTCTTGCGGTCGTTGACAGAGTGATGAGCCCTGCGACTGATAAAAGGGAAGGCATGATGGTGTACATGGATGTTGCCGGCGATGATATGAACAACGTAAAGCCTGATCCTGTTACTGAAGACCTTCCTGCAAACAATTCTTCAGAACCTGCTAAGGATCAACCAGAATTGATGGTGATGATGCTTTTTTTAACTTTGAATTTTTTTGTTCAAAATTAATTTTTATTAAAAATTAATTTTTATTAAAAAATTAATTTTGGTTCACAGCTTAAACGTTAAAAATTCTGATTTGGTTGAGTTTTATTTATTAAGCCACTAGCGGGGTACTTGGCGTTCCCTGGGGTTTTTAGAGGTTGTTCTATAGTTTTTCTCAATCCCGTTTCTTTCCCTGCTTTCTCTCCCGGTCGCATTCCGTTTCAGCTTACTCTCTCGGTTGCTTTCTCGCCCGCTCTTGTTCTCCCTTTCTCGGTCGCTTTCCCTTTTGCTCCCAGTCACTTTTCCTTTCTCGTTCATTCTCCAGTTCCTGCTCACGCTTGCTCTCCCATTTCAGCTTGCTCTCCCGCTCATTTCGTGACCAATCTCAATTTTGTTTTAACAAAAACCTTCCACTATTGACTCTCAAGTTTGTGTGAAAATTTCATTAAGATCGGATGAATGGTGTAGCAATGCATAGAGGACATATGTACATAAAGTCATTTTTATATATAGATAATTGTTTTTGATAAAAATGTTAAAATTAACGGTTACGGTTGTGAAAACGCAACGTCAACTTTTGTCTTTTCCACCATTAATGAGGTTAAGTAATTTTCATCTCAAGATTTTTATGATTTTTCGTATTTAATTTTCAAACTTGGTGTTCTGATTTTAGAATAATTCATTGCCATTAAAATTAATGAAAAAGCACTTTGTATAAGTTAATTTGACTGATCACATTATGTTTTTCTGCCCAACTTTAGGACGAAGAACCAATAAATTACGACTCTGTCGGCCTACACATGTTGACAGAAGATGACGACGACGATGGAATGCAAACAACACTTGTTCCATGGAAGTGCAAGGTGCCATCCTGTCGGTCCGTATTTTCTGAGCCCGCTCTCTTGGCGGGCCACTACGTGCATAACCATACCGATCAGATTTCACATCTTACAAATACAGAAGTTGACTTCATCTTGAAGAAAGATAAGTTTATCATCTGCCCTGACTCTAGTCAAAGGAGAACTGGACTTGTTCTTGAACCTATAGAAAGTTTGATTTCTGGGCCTAGTTTGGAAACAAAACATGGAAATACCAATAATGAGAATATATTTGAGCCCGAAAAAGATACTGTTTCATTTGGCAACCAGTGCTTACCTTCATCTTTTTCGATGGAGGCCGTTATTTCTGAAAGCGGTTTTTCTCAGAGCAACAACAATCCTAATGTCATTACAGAAGCACCTTCATGCACTGACCGACCACTCTACGATAGTGGCGGATTACTTCCAAAAGATGCACAATGTTCTAGCTCTGTTTCCTCAATCGAGAGGGACGTAAGTCCGTGCGACACACTTGCGTCGGTTCTGAACATGGAGTCAGAATGTAATGATATTGCGATTTCTCAAAGCTTCTGCATGGAAACTCCTTTGCTGAGGGGCATCACTCCCGATGAAGATTTAGGTTTGTCAGAAGGCTGTGGATCGCAGGCGCGTGATTCAAACGAGCAACCAATTACCGACTCTTTTTCAACGGACGCGTCGGATTCTGTTCCACTGGGAGACTGCGGTACTGAAACGTGTCGTTCAGATGAACAAACAATTAAGGATACTTTACTCTCGCCAGATATAACAGTGAAAGAGGAATAGTCATGTTTTTAGACGGATAGAAAGTTACATTGAATCGAACGTCGTGCCGGGGCTTTATAGATGTTCAATAAGCCCGCATCTCATTTTGGAAATATAACGTGAAGTTTTTGAACGTGGAGAGATGAACTGGAACAGGCTGGTCTTCCATGACCATTGATTGACTGTGACATTGCTTAGATTTGATCCAACTTTTTGTCTGTTTTCTTATTTCAATACCTGTAGATGTCATGTATGTACTGAGAGTGCCCTCTATTTGATAGAATGGAGACGGCATAAGAGACTGTATCAGTGTTGTGCTAATTTATCTTGTTTTGTGTGCAAACCAAATTTAATAGATTGTTATTTTTTTATTTAAGGACTCTTTTTTTATGGTACTTTTGCATGTTACCGTGTATGTGGCATGGTTTTGTAGTGCGTTCCTTTTTTTTTGAAGGAACTTCCTTATTTTTAATTTTTAATGATTGCAACAAAATTTAAAGATAATATTTCTTTAAGGTCTTATGGCATATTACAAATGAACGTATAATGATCTGTAGTTGCTTGTGTTTGATCTGTTTCATTGCTCTTTATGTTGCTAGTACTGATTTAATACTTCAAGATTTCATTTCTATGCTCATCGTACTTTACAAATCCACTTTACAAATCCGTGAGTTCGTTGGTAAAAAAGCTCAACAGCGCTCAGCAACGATAGAGATGTGACGTTATTAGGCCTAAAACGGTCATATGTAATTCGATGAATGTCACTCACTCACTCACTGGCTGAGTCTGGAACACTGACATCATGTGATTTAACAAAGTGCCCATTCTTATGCAATCATAACCAGATGTGCAAACGTATGTGTGTGTGTGTGGAAGATCACTTGTTGATTATTGAGTAGATTCAAAGAGAGAGAAAGAGTTATTGTTATTAAATGCTTTTATTTAACTTTACTTTCTCTCTGTTTGTGGTGATCAAATCTTATCAAATTAATTCCTGTTTATTACAGTCGTTAGATGGCAGGAATTAATTCGCATCTAAGTCCGAGTTTGCCATAGCGTTTACTAATCTAAACATGTAATTTGCTTAGAGGCAAATAAAATTAAGTAGCCTCAAGACAGGCGCTTGCGCTAATCAAACTCTAGTTTTAAAAGATTTTTGTTTGTATTTTTCAAATCTACGATTTTTTATATTTTACTAGTGGAGGCAGAGATCTTCATCCTCGACCTCACTCCATTTACCAAAGATCAGACTGAAAATGGCTGGCGACCGCATGTTTTCCGTTGCCGGCGCCAGATTTTGGAACTTGCTTCTAGCCATCATCAGCGACTGTCGATGATTTTTTAAAAGTTTAAAGACTCATTTGTTTGTGGCCTAAAAGTCTCAATCACATTATGCCACTTTAAAAATTATCAAATCAATAGCCGGCGTATATATCTTTGGAAGTCACGGAAGCAATTTTATTAAGGGTTTATTATGACACATTTCTAAATTGTGTGAAAAGAAAATCAACAGAATATGTATGGGCCAGTATTTTTAATTTGACGTGTTTAGAAAAAAATATTTTGCTGGGGTACTTAAAGAATATATATATTATTAAACTAAAAAATTAATTGTATAAAAAACTAAACAAAGGAAGTATCTATGATTTTTTTGAACATGTCAAGAAACAGGGAAGTTTATAGCAGACTATATAAATTTAACATCTCAGTCGTGAAAGATGAAACATTTCATTGTCCAGTTAGCAGTTAACTGTCATATATAAATATATATATATAGAGAGATTATTTTGAAGTTCATAACTGAAAAAATAATGTTATTTATTAATGAATAAAAATCTTAAGATTAATTGAGATGGCGGCCTCAGTTGCTGATGGCTGTATAACTTGATGTGGTATTGCAATTGCAGTTGCTTCAATTTCGAAAGGTACGTCTTTACGTGGGCACTGTTCATCTTTAGGCTCCGAAGATTTCTTTTGCTGTTCATCAGACTCCAATCCAATTTCGCCAGGGGTTATTTCTTGCTGTACTGGTTCATGTTCGGGCAACTGATCCTGTTCGACGTGTTCTACTTCTTGTTCGGCTTCACGTTTGGAAGATCTTTCCGTTTGTTCGGCTGCGGCATCTACAACTGCTTGTTCCTGGTCGTTAGATTCAGTTTTTTGTTTAGCTTCGACATTTTCAGCATCCGGTTCAGTTGATTTTTGTTCATTTTCTGGACTTGCTTCCTGTTCGGTAGGTACTTGTTCTGGTTCGGTAAGTTCTTGTTCTTGTTCAATAACTTCGGTTTGGACCTCAAGTGTTTGGTCCGGTTCAGCATGTTCGGAAATATTTTCTTTTGGCTCACCAGCAGTTTCGGCTTCTATTTCAGCCGGCGCTTGCTCGAGCTCAACATTTTTGCTTTCGTGCTCAGATGATTTGGGTTCGTCGTCTACTTTGGCTTCTACTGATTTTCGTTCGCTTTTGGTTTCAGTTAATTTTCGTTCAGGTTCTCCTTCGATTTGAGTTGAATTTTTTTCGGGTTCAGCATGCTCGGCTTCGTGTTCAACAGCTTCGGATTCATGTTCTTCTTTTATTTCAGTCATTTTTCGTTCGATTTCTTCGATTTCGTGCTCAGTAGTCTTACGTTCTTGTTCAACCTGTTCTGCATCAGGTTCAGCAGTTGTAGGTTCTTGTTCTTTTTTGCTCCCAGTTGATGTTCTCTCTTGGTCTTTTTTGCTTCCCGTTGATGTTCGTTCTTCTTTTTTGCTTCCAGTTGATGTTCGTTCTTTTTTGCTTCCAGTTGATGTTCTTTCCTGTTCTTTTTTGCTTCCAGTTGATGTTCGCGCCTCTTCAACTTGTTCAATTACTTCGCGTTCAGAAGTTTTGTGTTCTTGCTCTTTGTTGCTCAGTATAGATTTTCGTTCTTGTTCAGCAGGTTTGGCTTCAGGCTCAGATTCTATCTTTGCTTCAAGCTTTGAGCTCTTAGCAGTCTGGGGCTTGGACTGAGTCGCTTCATCAGACTCAGGGTGTTCTACATCTTGAGTCAGCTTTTGCGCAGCAGCCTCATTTATTTGTGCAGTGGCTAGAAATAAAAATCTTGCATGTACGGTTATTTTATTTATAAAAAATATATTTTACTTGCAGGTATATAAAGCAGCCCCTGTAAATTTAGCGATACAGTCAAACATTTTAATAAGAAAACCAGAAAGTTTTAAACATTTTTAAACTTATTTATTTCCAAAAATAACAAAAAAGGTGCGTTCAAAAAACCTTTTTTTTATGAGCAAAACCAAGCAAACCAAGCAAACCAAGAAAATCAAATTTGTTTGTTACTGACAGGTTTTTCTTATAAAACACTAGCGGGGGCACCCGCGTTGCCCGGGGGTTTTTCTAATGTTTGTCTCTCTCGCTCCAGTGTCCTTCTCCGCTTTCCCGTTCCCGGTCGCTTTCCCGCTCTCGGTCGTTTTCCCGTTTTCGGTCGCTTTCCCTTTCCCGCTCTATCTTTCGCTCTCAGTTGGCTTCCCGTTCCCGTTTTTGCTCATTTATGTATGTATATGTATGTGTATATATATATATATGTATATAGTTCCCGCTCACTCACCCGCTCCGCTCCGCTCATTTTGGGACGGATTTAAATTTTTTTTTCACTATATTTGATTCCCCTTGACTCTCAAGGTTGTGTGAAAATTTCATTACGATGGGATGAATGGTGTAGCAATGCATAAAGGACATACATACATACATACATACATACATACATACATACATACATACATACATACATACATACATACATACATACATACATACATACATACATACATACATACATACATACATGCATACATACATACAAACATTCATCTATATATATAAAAGAACATGTCCTGACTGACTGACTGACTGACTGACTGACTGACTGACTGACTGACTGACTGACTGATAATCAACGCCGAGCTCAAACGCCTCATCCTAGGAACGTGAAATTTGGAACTTATATTACTTTTATAGCGTAAACATCCGCTAAGAAAGGATTTTTGAAAATTTTGCTCCTGAGGGGAAAAAACTGGAAAACAAACTTTTTTCTAAAACAATGTATATCTCGAAAACCAAAAATGAGGAAATTTTGAAATTTGGTATATAGATTCTTTTTGAAAAATAAAAAGATACGTGTTTCACCATTTTTTGAAAATTCGGTTTCCCGGACCTCAAATGTGGGTTGGAAAATTGGGTTATTTGGTTTTTAAAGTAGCTTCTACTCAAAAACTGTTGATGCTACAGGAGTAAAAATTAGTATTTAGTTTCTACTCCAAAAATAATGAAATACGTGTTTTAGCATTTTTTGAAAATTTGGTTTTCAGGACTTCAAATGTGGGGTGGAAAATAGGGCTAATTGTCTTTTATAGTAACTGCTACTCAAAAACAGTAAATACCACAGATGTAAAAATTATTATTTAGTTTCTTTTCTAAAAATAAAGATATACGTGTTTCACCATTTTTTACAAATTTGGTTTCCCGGACCTCAAATATGGGTTGGAAAATTGGGTTATTTGGTTTTTAAAGTAGCTTCTACTCAAAAACTGTTAATGCTACAAAAGTAAAAATTAGTATTTAGTTTCTACTCTAAAAATAATGATATACGGGTTTCACAATTTTTTGAAAATTTGGTTTCCAGGACTTCAAATGTGGGGTGGAAAATAGGGCTAATTGTCTTTTATAGTAACTGCTACTCAAAAACAGTAAATACCACAGATGTAAAAATTATTATTTAGTTTCTTTTCTAAAAATAAAGATATACGTGTTTCACCATTTTTTACAAATTTGGTTTCCCGGACCTCAAATATGGGTTGGAAAATTGGGTTATTTGGTTTTTAAAGTAGCTTCTACTCAAAAACTGTTAATGCTACAAAAGTAAAAATTAGTATTTAGTTTCTACTCTAAAAATAATGATATACGGGTTTCACAATTTTTTGAAAATTTGGTTTCCAGGACTTCAAATGTGGGGTGGAAAATAGGGTTATTTGGTTTTTAAAGTAACTGCTACTCAACAACTGTAATTGCCACAGATGTAAAAATTAATACTTAGTATCTACTCAAAAAAAAAAGATATACGTGTTTCATCATTTTTTGGGTTATTTGGTTTTTAAAGTAGCTGCTACTCAAAAACTGTTAATGCTACAGAATAGGGATGTCACGGGTACCCGAACCCGAACCCGAGTTCGGTACTACCCGGTCTTTTTCTGATACCCGAACCCGAACTCGAACCCGAAAGTGTGAAAATTTGATACCCGAACCCGAACCCGAAAATGTGAAAACTTGATACCCGAACCCGAACCCGAAAATGCGAAAACTTGATACCCGAACCCGAACTCGAACCCGAAAATGTGAAAACTTGATACCCGAACCCGAACTCGAACCCGAAAATTTATAAGCCTAATACCCGAACTCGGAGTTGTGAACAAATAAATTTTTTTAGTAAATAAATATTTATTCCAGTTTTAAAAATAGCAACACAAACAGAGTTTTCATAACTTTTCTAGTTTAATAAAAATGAAATAGTATTAGGAACCGATTTCAGGCAAGTTTTACTTCATAAACAACAGTTTTTCTGCTGTCTTGCCTGATAATCGGTTCCTTAGCGGTTCATAAATAATTGCAGCACCACTGAACAACTGTTCCGATGGAACGCTGGTAACTGGGGCCGCCAAGTAGCGTTTTTTTTTATAATAGTTTATAGTCCTTTACACCAAGTGTTTTAAGACTGAAACGACTGTTTCAGAAGCACCTAAGTACTTCCAGTCGTGGATCATAATTTGATCCTTTTAACTTTTCCCTCCTCCTTTCTCCATGCTTGGGAGTGGCTTGCAAAAGCAAGGCGGAGTTCCAAGTAGCGTTTAGCGATCACCGCTAAATTTGGAAAGTTTGTTCTGTTATCTTTCCACCACAAAAGAGGGTCTTCGTCTAAAGTGATAAATTACAAGTTTTGTTGAAGTAACATATTATACTAATCCCGAGCCGTAGAAGTTTTGTATTATCACCTTTGCGTAACAAATAACACAAATACGTCATTTTATTGGTGAGTGTGTAAGCTAGACCACTAATCCGTTTGATTATCAGGCGGACCGAGCCGCGAACGAATTAAAATAATTAAACCTCCTTCGGTCGAAGAAATCGCGGATAGCCATGACTCTAAACTTTTTACTTCAGTTATATAACCTTATATTTATTCATTCATATATTCAAAGTTCTTCTGATATAACAAAAACCCTTTGTTATAAAGATAATCTTGCATAATCCTAAACTTTAACTGGCAAAGTCTATAAATGATCTATGCGTCACAGTCATTTTATTGGCAAATGTGTAAGCTAGAACACTAATCCGCCTGATTACCCGACCGGACCGAGCAGCGAAACAAATTAATAAATTACAATAATTTAAGCGCTAACGTATTATACTAATTGCAAGCCATACAAGTTTTGTATTTACACCTTTGCGTAACAAATAACACAAATAGGTCATTTTATTGGTGAGTGTGTAAGCTAGACCACTAATCCGCCTGATTATCTGGCCGGACTGAGCCGCGAATGAACTAAAATAATAAGGCTCCTTCGGCCAAAGAAATCACATTATTTGGAAAGCTAAACAAATAACTTGTTAGAGTTTATTCAATACGTGTAATGTCCAATGGATGAATTGATCGCTCTTGTTTGTATATGTATATACACTAGGTAAATTTAAAATCAATCCGGGAATTTGAAATCATAAGCCAGTACCCGAACCCGAACCCGGTTTTTGGAAAACTACAAACCCGAACCCGAACCCGAAAACTTGAGTTTCACAAACCCGAACCCGAACCCGAACACGAAAACTCGAGTTTTACAAACCCGAACCCGAACCCAAACCCGAAAACTCTAGTTTCACAAACCCGAACCCGAACCCGAAAACTCCAAAAAGTACTACCCGTGACATCCCTACTACAGAAGTAAAAATTAGTATTTAGTTTCTACTCCAAAAATAATAAAATACATGTTTTAGCATTTTTTGAAAATTTGGTTTCCAGGACCTCAAATATAGGGTGGAAATAGAGTTATTTGATTTTAAAAATTACTGCTACTCAAAAACTGTAAGTGGTAATATATATATATATATATATATATATATATATATATATATATATATATATATATATATATATATATATATATATATATATATATATATATATATATATATATATATATATATATATATATTAGTATTTAGTTTCTACTCCAAAAATAATGAAATACGTGTTTTAGCATTTTTTGAAAATTTGGTTTCCAGGACTTCAAATGTGGGGTGGAAAATAGGGTTATTTGTTTTTTAAAGTAACTGCTACTCAAAAACTGTAAATACCACAGATGTAAAAATTAGTATTTAGTTTCTATTCTAAAAATAAAGATATACGTGTTTCACCATTTTTTACAAATTTGGTTTCCAGGACTTTAAATGTGGGGTGGAAATAGGATTACTTGGTTTTTAAAGTAACTGATAATCAAAAACAGTGAATGCTACCGATGTAAAAATTAGTATTTAGTATTTTTTTATTGAGATTTAGCATACGCTAAAGACAAGACAAGTCTTGCTCAAGGCGAGAGAGGGAGGGTACTTGCAAAGGCAGCCATTTATAGGCGCCTACCCCTTTAGCAAATGCGAGTGAACTCCTTGCTTATAGGAGTTACGCTGGAACGCCGGCGAGGTTTGAACTGCCGACCTAACGATCGACAGGCGAACGTTCTACCGCTCTGCCACCAGCGCCTCAAAAAATAACGATATAAGTGTTCACCATTTTTTAAAACTTTGGTTTCTATGACTTCAAATGTGGGGTCAAAATAATGGTTGTTTGATTTTTAAAATAACTGCTACTCAACAACTGCAAGCATTACAGATGTAAAACGTAGTATTTTGAGGTTTTGTGCCGGTTAAAAGTAGCTGAGTCCAGTTTATCACCGGTCGGGCCAAGCCGTTATTTTAGGGTCTTCTTACGGGCCAGGCTAAACCTTAAATCAAGGTGGTACGAGCCGAGGTTTTTCACTAAGCATATAGACATTTTAGTGATTTTAGGGTCTTCAGACGGGCCGGGCCAAACCTGAAGTCAAGGTGGGACGGGCCGAAGTTTTTCATCAAGTATATAGAATTTCTAGGCCTGTAAAAATGGGCCGGGCCCAAATTAGACGGGCCATGCCGGGCCAGGAATTTTGGTTTTGAAACGGGCTGGGCCAAGTTGTCGACGGGCCGAGCCGACACCTATGGATGCACGGTTCAAATTCTCTAATTTTATGCGAGCGAAGCCGTTACGGGCACTGCTAGTTTATATATATATATAGTTTGAAAATCCGCTCTAAAATCTTTACCTAATTGATTGTTTATCGTTTTTCTGGTCTTGACATCTGGATAATTATTTAGATGTCAAGACCGGCGGTGATTTTAAATTTTCTTTGCAATAGACAAGTTTCAGTCATAGAGAAATTTACTTAACACAATTTTGAATGTTTGACTCTAGCGGACAATACAGTCTAATAATAAATACAACACAGACAATTTAATAAGCTGTTATCTTACCTGCTGACGATTTTTTCTGCATAAAAAACACAAGTTTTTTTTTAGATTTGAATAGTTTCAAAGTATAAATATAATATAAGATTTACAACATTTTTCCAATATAGAAATTAAATTATTAAATTTATTAATATGTAATATGATACGTTTATTTTATTTTATTTTTGCAAAATGTGCCTGCCACAACTGCCAAAAATTTTCTTAAGGGTTTCGAAAATATTTTGCAATAAGTGACTCAGTTTCCGTGTTAATTAAATATTCAAAAGGTTTCACCTCTTTTTTAGAAGTGACTTCATCTTGAGTTACGCTTGTAATGACCCCTTCTTGAGTTCTACCACCCTCGCTCCAAGCACCTTCGTATTTCAGGCGGGCCTCCTTGTAAATGTAAACTCCATGACCGTGTCTCTTCTGGTTGAACAGGTTACCTTCGTAGACGTCACCATTGTTGTAACAATATCTTCCCCATCCTTGTCTCACGTCTTCGAAGAAGTCGCCTTTACATAGATGCAGTATTTAGAAAAAAAATTTATCTTGATAACAATGATCTCAAACTTGATATTTGCTGGTTTGCCAACTGCGGGATATTAGTATATTAGACAGCCAGCGTGAGACAAAGACGAAAGTGTCACAAAAGCAGTAATTTGTGACTGTATTATTTCCTAGAGAAGTTAACAGATTTTATAATTATTCAACCTTGTTTTTTAAATGTAAAAAAATCAAGAAAATGTAAAATAGAAAAAGGTCAGTGCTCCAGCCCACAACATCCAATGGGCCGGAATTTTTAAAGCTTCGGCGACCAAAGTTTAAAAAGAAACAATTCATTTTTAAATTGCAAAAACTTAAAAAAGCAATTATTTTTCTAGGAACCACGGAACACCGCTTAGAAACGCTGGCCTATAGATTTAAGTTAATTTAAATAAAAATAAATTTAATTGCATAGAAAATAAAACAGTTGTTTCTTGACCCTCGTAGCTGGTTCCATCTCGATAGCAGAATTTGCCTCTACCGTGCTTCTTTCCTTCAAGCCATTCCCCGGTATACACGCCTCCTTGAGCAAAACTGATAGTTAAAAATAGATGTTCTTAATAAACAACACTAATTAAACATTTTAGTTTATTATAAGTCTTTAGAAAAAGTGGGCTGTTGACGATGACTTTCTTCCACCCTAAATCCCTAGGTCAATTTTCGTTAGCTTGGTCTTACTAGGGAAAAAAGTTAAATTGGTCTCCTATCAAAAGGAAAAAATTAAAAAGGGCAAATGATCAAAATGACAAACGTTACTAAATTTTAAAAAAATATACGTTTGTTGGGCAAGTTAGACAGCCCTTGTATTCTATAGGCACCTAAACTAAGCTTTGTACAAGAAAATTTGTCTGTGGACGTCTCCATAAATCTAAAATGGGCGTAAATAAAAGCCATTGTGTAAAATCTAGCTTAACTGTCAATGCGTAAAAACTGTTTTACACACTTTTACTTAACTTGACTTCTCTGTCTGTCTGTCTGTCGTCAAATTTTGCAATCGATTTTAAACTAACCTCCCGATGAGCTAGAGACTTCAAAATTTAAACATACCTTCGAACTGATTAACAATGCATTCTAACAAATATTCGGATTGATTGGGCAAAATTTAATTAAATAATTATTTGTGATATTTTCGTCGAACTATTTATTGTCTATGCTAATATGCTCGTTGTTTATCTAACAGAATGTGGCCTGGCCTACACAATCAATTATATAAAAGTGTGTTTTTAAACAACTTTGTTTTTTGAATCACTTGTTGTGTGTACTGTCTGCAAATAAACGTCAAATAACGAAATAAGAAATGTTAAAATTAAAATGGATTATTTCACTTTTTTAACAAAGCCACTAAAAGCAAGAAACGAGAGATATAAATAACCATTCAAATGTAGCTATCACTAACATTAAATAATAAATAATTAAAGAAAACTATATAGTAAAATATAAAACAATCTTAAGATTATCGTGCTAACGTATACGTTCCAAAGCCCTGTCTTTTACCATTGACGTAATCCCCTTCGTATGTGTCTCCATTGTAATACCTTGCTCTGCCTTTTCCGTGCCTGAGACCATCCAAGTTATACTCACCCTCGTACTTATATGTCTGCAAAACAATGTACGACATCTGAATTAGTGCAGCAAAAGCAAGTACATTTATAGATCTATATGAAAATCAACATTTAGAGGAGGCACCCGACCAAAGCATCAAAAAAATGGGTTGATTTTTTTTTTTAATTTGTCGATCTTCAATGTTGTGTGATTTGCCGATTTTTAGACCGCTCAGTGCAAAGTTACAAGTATGGACCCCTGAGACTTTTTCCTAATGTTCCAAAAATAGACTTGCCATCCATGCATATGAGACTGAACACACTAAGCTGAAATCACTAACCATTACTTCGGCCATGATGTTACCTGACGTTAGTTAAATTAAACTTTACTATTTTTTTCAAGAAATATTATTGAGGTGTTACGATTGTGCAGATGTTGTGCTAAAATCAAAATATTTCAATGACGTTAGCATAGTACGCAACGAAAACAAGCAAATGGAGGTCAAAGTTAGTTCGATATTAAAATAAATTAATCTGCTAAATTATAAAAATATCGGGGTTTTAGAATTTAGCAAAAAACATCGCCAATTATAGAAACACTCCATAATAAATTATTGTATATATAATTGACGCCTTTTTAAACTTTACAAACATTTTATTTGAAGAATGAAATTTGCAAAAAAAAAACTATCACCAAGTCAACCCTTGCAGAATTATAAACTGAATAAACTATTAAACCAACGATCGAATAATGAGCATGAATCATACATGCTTAGATTGTATGTAAGTTAGTGTAAGCACAATTAAACAGCCTTGCAGAAGTCTAGAACCCGGAAAGCTTTTAGGGTTGCCCGTGTAACTGTCCTAGGGAGGCTTTAACATTTGCACTAAACCTGAAAGTTTCTGATCAGGCAGGTCTCACCGGGTAAGAAAAATGGAAATTAAAAAAAAACCAAATTGGATTATCGAGTCTGGAGAATTATGGATGAAATACCTGGCTGGAAATAAAATAACAACTCACCACGTTGTTGGAATTGTGGGAGAGTTGGATATCTTCAGAGGGACTGTAGATTCCAGATGTTTAGACCCGGGCCACAAAAGCAAGTGGACAACTGTAGATATAATGATGTAAAACAAGGAAAAACCGTAAACGCCTACAACAACAGGATGAGACTAGATTCTGTGAAAGTAAACACAATTTTGCCTTGAAGATTTGTACCAATTTCAGTTCCTGGAAAATGAGCAAGTTTATTTGTGGAGGGCAGATTAGAAATTGTAAGTCTATTATTGATACTGGAGCTTCCTGTTTCATTATAAAACCTTGTTTGGCTAAAGGAGAGATTTTGCAAAATGGAAAACACATTCGTCTCAAAACTGCAACTGAAAAGATTGTAGTTGGTAAAATTCAAACTGAAATTAAGCTGAGATATAAAACTATTCAGCATCAGTTTTTGGTTACTGACATAGAAGAAGAGTGTCTACTTAGACTTGACATTATGAAATCGCATGGGTTTTTTCTTTGGACTTAAAAATGGAAACATTCAGACAGGGGGATATGAAAATACCTGTTTGTTATAAAGACGAATCGATTTCGGTAAAAACGAGTATTGGTAACAAAGAGCATCATTGTACCTGTTCAGTCGGAATCTTTGGTTGGGCAAAAAGAGAAAACCGTAAAACTCAAGAGTTTTTGTTTTCATCGAACCCCTAAACGGAGTTGAAAAACTTAGATTAATGATCGAAAAAGAAAAAGTCAAGAAGCTACGCGCCATTCAGAGTTATGAATGTCATCGAATACGATAAGCGACAAACGAAAAGTGACGAAGTAGCGGTGTGTAGTCCAGTCGATCATTTATTGGCATGTAACACGGTGCTTGGTAGAAGAAAAAAACAGAATGAAGTACTTTCAAATTCAAGCACTAATCCTAATCATTGTAATGGAAATGTTCGGAACATTACCTACAGAATTTTTAGTAAGACAATGACCTCCTCGGGTACAGCATGTTTGTTTTCGTGGACTGATGATGGTTAATAAAGGTACATTTTATAATTTTTTAATGTAAATAAAATAAATAGGCAGTCTAATGTAATATTTTTTACTGTTTTTTAATAATTCATCTGAATATTTTCATCAACATTGTGCCCAAACGCGAAGCTAGCCAAAATTTACTGGGGGAAGGTCTCAGCACTTGCATAAGGAGGCCGACATTTTTCTAGGAGTGCTCAGTACGTGTAAAAAAGAACTCACAATTTATCAAACACCACATTTTTTTTCTTCAAAAAACCTGATGACCGAGGAGGGAAAGGTAATCATAAATACTTTTCTTTGAAAAAAAAACCTGATGACAGGGATAGTAGTCGTAGGTACTTGTGCCAAAATGTTTTAAACACTTCCATAAACTGTCATGTAAAATTGTAATTTTTAAAAGTTTCTTGATACAGAAACGGTTAACTTCTGCTTGCCATGGCACATTACAAAGAATAACATTTTATTTTTCATCAGTCACGTGTTCTGATGAGTCGGGGGGTGGAAGAAAGACAAAGTTGTCAACGTCAATGCTATCATCATCAAGAATTAGTTTCATAGCTCTTTTCAACGTGAAAAAACGTTCTGTTTGATTATTAATGTCTTATACTTGTTCGCTGTGTTGTATTAAAGTAAGGTAACATGATTTTGCAATCAATCTAATAAAATTGCATGGAAACTTTTATTAATTGCGGAACTAGATTGAGTCAAAAATGGAACTTTTTACCAAACAAAGTTAGTGAAAAATTAAAATAATAAGATGGGCAAAATGATGTAATAGTTTATTGGTTTTTTATTGATTTAATGATTAAAAAATTATTTAAAATTTTTAACCTAATTTGTTTTGAATGTTTAAGAAGTTTATTAAATAAACCGGATTTTGAACTTAGCACATCTCTTGTGCATTAAAATTAAACAACGCGATTATAATGGCGTCCTTCGGCTGACTAAAATCAAATGTCTCTTCCCACCAAGACATATAAAATAGAACCAATGTGCAGTGGAATACAATGCATTAATTAGTCATGTTTGTTTCGCTTTTTCTAGCTGCCATGTCGGTGGTTTTAGGAGGTTGGATTTTTTTTATTTATGTCTTAAATGCCATGATAGTAGTAGAATGTAGATGGTAGATAAATGAGATAAGGAATGGATGGTTGATGATAGAAAAGTAAATTATATACTAAAAGATAAACTGATAAAAATGCTTTTGCAACTCTTCTTACAATAGTATATTTTTAAACTTTCATAGATTCTTTTTTGAAATCCGCTAATCCAAGCCATTTTTTATTCTTTTTCTGGTTCTATTCAATATGTTAAAAGCTGATGTTTAAGCTATGGCAGCTACTTCCAACAGACTTTGAATCTAGTAATTTGATCCGGTTGGTTTTGGTTAAAAACCACACGAATAAACGTCCGAGTTTTATTCAATGCCAGACAGTTTAAAAATAATTCTAACAGTAACAAATGATATCATAGAAGTTAAAATGGCAATCATTTATTTTGACATAAGCAAAAACGCTATAGATTAAACAATTTTATGGATATCTTTTTGTTATTTTAGTGAGCCTCTTAAATGTTGTTAGCATTTATAATTTAACAAGTAAAGGAAAAAACGAGTTTTTAACACAAACTTTGATTTCTGTGTGTATGTATACGAAAGATGTTCAAATTACTTTTTTTTAATTGAATTAGGTATTGTCATCCAATATAAAGATATGCTAAAAGTTTCAGCTTCCTAGCTAGTCAAAAAGCTGGTTAAATTTTACTTGCAAGATTTGCGTACAGAGAAAGCCACACACACACACACAAACAGAGATTGTAACCTAAATAAAAGTTTGTAAAAAGACAACTTTTCAAGAGCTTTTGGTTGTATACGTCTGAATGACATAAAGACCATCAGCCAAGTTTCAAACACCGAGTAATGTTGTGTCATAAATGTAAATAACAGTCATCTATAAAAATTTCTGATACTCAGATTTTTTATTATTACCAATGCTTTTATTAACTCGTCGTCTCTGTTTCTCTGTCTGTCTGTTTGTTTCTCTGTCTGTTTCAAATCTTGCAATCAGGTTTTGAGTCACTTGATAGATTTTTTTTTCAAATTTTGCATACATGCTCAAAATAGAAGACAATGCAATATTCAATTATTAGTTTTACAATAAGTCAATTAATTTAGTTAATTTTAATTAATTTCGATATTTCGATATAATTAAGATATTTCGACTTTAATATAAAATAAAAGAGTAGTATAAGAAAAAATTGATTGCAAAATTTGTGTTTTAATTACATATAAGAGCATTGGTTTTAAAAATTCGTTTTTAATTTACTTGTTAAGTAAAAAATAGATCATTGGGATACTTTTTAAGCCAACATAGAGAACAGTTGAATGTTTCAAAATATTTTGCTCCTGGAGTTTATTTTAATCATAATTAGTAGTTTATCTATGTTTTAAAATAAGAATACAAAAAGCTTTGATGTTTCAGTGAACAAATGTTCCTCACATAATTTTGGCATAGTGGATCTATTGGATCAATATATGCTCAGGAATACCATTAAAATTATGAAAAGAGCTGAGCTAACAATATTGTTAGGAGGTTTTTTAATGGCTTTCTCTCACGCTCCCGTTTCCTTCTCCGCTTGCTCTCCCGCTCCCGTCACTTTCCCGTTCCCGTTCGCTTTTCCGTTTTCAGTTGCTTTCTCGCTCCCGCTTGCTTTTCCGCTCGCTCTTCTGCTCCTTCTCGCTTTCCCCCCTTCTTTTTCATTTCCCGTTTCCTCTCCAAAAACCTCTAAAAACATCGGGAAAAGCCAGCTACCTCGCTAGTATAATATATAAATAACTTAAATGACTGTCTATTTGTTTGTTGATCCGTTTGTCCTTTATGCATTGCTAAACCATTCATCCAAGCAGTCAATAGAGGAAGGTTTTTTTGAAAAATTTAGATTGGTCACAAAATGAGCGGGAGAGGGAAAGCGAGCGGAAACGAGAACTGAAAAATGAGCGGGAACGGGAACTGGAAAGCAAGCGGGAACGGAAAAGCGACCAGGAACGGGAGAACAAGTGGAGCGGGAAAGCGACCGGAAACGGGAAAGAGACCGGGAGCCGCAGAGCAAGCGTGTAAGGAAACGGGAGCGAGAGAAAAACGATTAAAATCTCAAAACCCCGGGCAACGCCGGGTACTCCGCTTGTATATAGATAAATAAAATACTTTTTTCGACGCTTCGACAACATTTTTTAATTTTGTACCATTTTTTGTTTCTGCTTTTAAGCCCACAGCACCACAATTCCAAGATAATCATCTAACTGCATCTTTCTGAATTCTATAAGACAAATTTTGTCAAGTGTTTTTTCCAGTTTTTTAAAATTTCAACCATTAATCTTTACAACTTGTCAAGGTGGTATGTATTGGAGTATTTGTAATACTATATATTGAATAATTTTAGATAATTAAAGTAGTATTAAAAATTTCATATCTAGTTTTTGATTGATTTTTTTTATTAGATGAACCTGAAAAGACGCCTTATATCCAGGTCGTTAAATTGAATGAGTCGTTCTACATAACAGCAGCGCCTTGCCCCAGCTCTGGTAGTTGGGTGTTGGGAGGAAAGTATCAACCAAGTTTTCCAAGAATTGGTAATGAAAGCAATGCCGGAAAGTATACATGCACTTCCAGCAACACTGAAGTTCACGTGATTGTCTTAGGTAAAACTTGATATCGAAGGAATCTCTATAAGGGTTATGTAAAAAAATGTCTGATAAAGTAACTGAAGCTTACGCCTATTAAATTTGGATGGATTGTGATAAATTTTGCAATTTAAATCTGTATTGATGCATAAGTCTAGTCTGACATGGTCTAAGATTATGAAAATGTATGTTGACTTGGTAGAGGTATTTGAACTATTTTCTAAAATCACGGCATTCATGGCTGTTTATTTTGAATTATGCCAAATGGCAGATCTAGAGTTGCTACAGTTAATTAATTACTTGCTTCCCATTATGTAATGCAATTTGTACGTTGCACCAGATATTTACTTTTAGAGTGGTGGATTATACAATTACTTTAAATTTTCATTTTTTGCTAAGAATATTATGACACGTATGAAAATATGAGCTTTTAGGGAAAAATATGATTTGTTAAAACAGTAAACGACATCCAAATTACCACCTCGGTATTTGATCGGCCAATAATGGCTGGAGAGATGGTCAACCTGACATGCTCAATTGACGTGTACATCAGGAATTTCGTGACAACCCGTTTCTTCATGTTTTCCTCAGCACGTGTCATAGCAGAAGACCTTTCAGAGACAACGAGACATTTTTCCGCCGCAATAAGTTCTAACGTCGAGCGTTTAACTCCTGGTTACGAAACATTTAAATGCCAGTGGAATTTCGATGTTCTAGTCGGGACGAAATTTCATTCTTACACAAGAGCCACTGAACCGACTACAGTATATTTTTATCGTGAGTTTTTTTAATTATTTTTAATAAAATTCTGAGCGTTTATTACAAGATCATTAGCTTCTGACGAGTTTCTTTGAAACGTATTTACAGATTTTTTTTTTATAATAGTTAATAGTCTTTTACACCAGGTGTTTTAGACATCAAATAGCAGTATGAAAGACATATCAGAGTACTTCCAGATCATTGTTCTTTTTTTTTTATCCAGGCTTAGAACTAGCTCACAAAAGCAAGGCGTAATTATTGTGACAGATGTTGTATAAAGTTTATTAAATGTCACTATCATTTATTTGTATAAAATTTTAATTTATAATAACAATAATAATAACTAACAGTCAGTAGAAATGTTTATTATAATATACAGTAATATATTTATGATTTAAGTCTAACAGCATGATACAATCGGCGGTAAAAGCGCACAATCAGTGACCCCGAGTTAGGGGTAGGGGTAGGGTTATGGGTAGGGTTAGGGCTAGGATTATGGCTAGGATTAGGGTTATGTTTAGGGTTAGGGTTAAAGCCGGGGTCACAAAAAATATTTTCAAGAAAATGATCTGAACCATCGGAAGAATAGGACCGCCGTAAGTGAATCACTTGAGTCAGTTGAGGTTGTTCATGATCACTGATCATGCGTTTGGATTGGAGGTGTGCGGGCATTGCAGAGTCAGAGAGTGACTATGCAGTACAGTTGCAGACAAATTTGCGTGGGTTCGTCGGTAACCAAGCGGGGGCTTGCAGTGATCGACAATCAAGTGTAAAAGAAATTTTTAGGTAACACTTTGGAGTGGTTTTCAATCTGCAAAGGTGGGTTTTGATAGTTTAATTTTTTTATTCGTAATTAAGTAAGTGCTTAATAAAACCAGTTTCAATTTCAATTATCAAAATATTCATGGGCATACCCTTATATGAGAATCGTTTTTGACTTTTTAAATAAAATGCTTAGAAATATATAATATAATTGCAAAACAATTTTGTAATTTGGCGACTAAAAATGTTATGCAAATTTTTTTGAAGATAGTCTATAAAATATGAAAACGTTAACCGGTCTTTTTAATACTTAATATGTGAAGTATGTGAGGATTGAAAAATTTCTCACATTAAACACCAATATCTCGTCTCGGAAGTAACCTATTGTAATGAAATTTGAATATGTTATAGTTTAATGTTTATAAAATCTATATTCCAAAGATAAAATCAGAATTTCGCGTTTTAAAAAAATTATAAACACTCAAACATGACTCTTTGTCGCCGGCCATACTCATCAAACCAGGGTCTTACTCTTACAATAAGAACAATTTCGGAATCTTCGCGTGTTTCAATTTTTACGAAAATTTGAGAACTTAAAGTATAATGTATACTAATTATAAATAAAAAATCCTTAATTAAGGATTTCCTTATTATAAAGTTATATGCCTACAAAGCTTTACTTAAATACACGCGCACAAAGAAACAACGCCGCTTACTCACGCGGACCTGCAAAATTTTCCCGCATTACCTACTCATGTTAAACATCGAAAACTCGTCTCGGAAGTAACATAATGTAATGAAATTTGAATATGTTATAGTTTAATGTTGAAACAATATTATAAACCGATTAGAAAAATTGAATAGCGCCTAATAACTAACTTATACGAACAACAAAATGACACCAATCTCAAAAAGCAATATCTGTGGAACCGCATCGTAGAAAACGGTATTTATATGTATCGCTGGAAAGCCTAGACTCTTCCAAAAACTCTGGTCTACTTAATTATGGTTTAATTCCTATTGTTCCGAAGTTATAAACAAAAGAAGCTACACTACTTCCCGCGTATCTACAAAACCGCGCTCAAGCTGAACCGCAGCATCTTCACAAGAGCACAACAGCACGCATTGAAGGTTCGTGCGACTGCCTATTGAAAATTTAAGAAACCTTTGAATCAATTTGGAATAAACAGGTTTTTTTTATTAAAAATCTGAAAATTAAATGTCGCTTTCTTACTCCAAGACACAAAATATAAAAAACTATGCTTTTAAGAATTAAAAAATAATTGAAAAACAATCATACTTTCAATTTCTACATGATAAATACCTGTACCCATCCATTGCTAGCGCACCCTTACAGGGTGCATGACCAATCGAGAGCTAAGACGATTGAGCTGTTTTCCATGGCCGTCGAGAGACCATTGTGGGCCCCTGTGCTGAGATTTACGGCCCCCCCCTGAGAGCCAGACTGTAGTGCCTAAAAAAATGTAAATGTTCTTGCCCATTCACTGATTCGCACCTGGCGGTGAATTCTTCATTATTTATTTTTTTTAATTTCATAATAACTGTACATTGATAATAGATTTTTAAAATAATAAATGTATAGAGTTGTATTTCTTGCTTGAAGGAATTTTATTTCTGTGATCAATGGCTATATATTAATAATTTAAGCCAGATTGTTGTCATCAAAGTGCATTTGAAAGATTTTAAATATTTGTCGATTCCATTTAATTCGGTTTTGCATTCAGATGAAATATTCAATTCTTCACGGCATGCAATGATTGCCCGTTTGATCATATATATATCTATATATATATATATATATATATATATATATATATATATATATATATATATATATATATATATATATATATATATATATATATATATATATATATATATATATATATATATATATATATATATATATATATATATATATATATATATATATATATATATATATATATATATATATATATATATATATATATATATATATATATATATATATATATATATAGTCAATGGTCCGGGCCCTTTGCAGTGCTCCGGGCCCTGTGAATTTCCCCCCTCCCCTTTGCCCCCTCTCGACGGCCCTGCTGTTTACCATGTTTCTACTTACACATTAGTTGGCTAGAACAAATATTTTTAAAACACAAATAATAGTTTTTCTAACCCTTGCCTGGTGTCCATCCATCAAATAATAATTTCAGCCCCCCCCCACTTCGATTAGCTCCTTTACGCCTATGTGTAGCAATGCATAAAGGACACACGGACAGACAAACAGGAATTATATATATATATATATATATATATATATATATATATATATATATATATATATATATATATATATATATATATATATATATATATATATATATATATATAAGATTAATCAAATGCTGATAAAGCTGTATTCTATCCAAGAGCTGTTAATGAATTATTGCATATGCAAATATACAGAGACTGTACATACTAATATTCTTGCAGAGTTACCTGTGTGCCACAGACCAATCCGAACTTCTTTCAGCAATCTGTCTGTCGAAATCAATGTTGAAGCCTACCCTTTTGTTTATATGTATGAATGGTCATGTAAGGGAGAAAATACCAACTTAGATGGGAGAGGAGAGCTCATAGTTTTGGTTTACAAAGGTGTGTATCACTGTACTTATGCAGCTTACAGCAATTTAACTGGAACGCCACACAACTGTACATGGAGTGGCGAGGTCACAGTAGATGAACCCGGTTGGTATTTTATAGATTCTTCTCGATCGACCGTCACATTCATCATTTAATATTTTTCGCGTATTTACGAGAACTGAACCTACATTTAATTTCCCAGTTTTGTATGTCTCATGTTGGTTTGTTCATATATTGATTTTAAAATAGTTATATAATATTATTAAACACTGAACAAGGTGTTTTTTTTCCAAAACAGACTCATCCATGATTTCGTTCATCATCGGCATCACTTTGGTTTGTCTGTGCGCAATTATCATCAGCGGTTATGCTTGTTATGCATTTCGACGAAACAACCCAGGTTGGTTATTGAGTCAATTCTGCTTTCTCTGCAGCAGTGTTGTCAAAAATAAATCTAGGCAAAAACCTGAAGTCATTTAAAAAAATTTAAATCACATCGTCAGAGGTTATTTGGAAGGAGGTGACAAAAAGCGTTTTGGAATGAGCTCCAAAAAGTATACATTTAAAAAAAATTACGATTACCCCCATGGTCATCAGTTATTTTTAGAGACAAAAAAGTGTACAAGGTTTTAAAAAATTTTTGAAAAAGTCTGTAAGACCATTTTCTTCCAGTCATCAGCTATTTTTGAAGGAAATTTAGAGATAGAAATTTCTAGGGGCGCATTTGTTAGATTTTGTCCCCGGGCCTCAAAAACCCTCTGTACGTCATTTATTGTGATAATATTATTGAATCGTTTGCTTTACCAGGTAATTAACAATATTTTTTGTTTCTTTTGGCAGTATTATCGTCGATTTTTCACGAGTAAAAAACTTTGAAAACACAGCAACTAAATTATCCAGAAAAAAAACTGTTTGCATTTTTTGCAAGGACCTGTAAACATTTTTGAAGTTTTTTTACGTTTTATAAATTTATTCATTTGTTCTAATTTTTGGAACATCTAAGTAATGAAAAAAATATCAATTTGTAAAAATCATATTTAAACAAAATTATTTGTCAACAGTTTTTAGTTGTTTTTCTTACATTCTAAACATTGCAATTGCGTGATACTTTCCACAGTGCGCTGCATAGATGTGAAATCATTGGTCTGCATTTGATTTAAACTTACAGACCAGATGAAACTTGTATTTTCTACAATAGTTTAAAGTTCATTACAGCAGGTACCTCTGTCTCGGATTATAATTTAATCCTTTTCATTTTCCCCTCCTATTTCATCAAGGCTCCCAAAAAGCAAGGCGGAATTTAGATGAAACCTGGAATGACACAAAATTGATGAAATACAATAGGTTGATTGCATTGATCATTATTTAGGGCTTGGTATATAAAATAATTTAAAAAACTTTAAAATTGCATAAATCAGCAAAAAGATTGTCATGTTAATCTTTTATCTGCTTAATTACCTAATGAGAACACATCTTTACCAGATTTTGTAACTTTGTAATGATCTACGACATTTTTTTCAATAATTTGGGCTCACTTCGGGAACTGGTCAGCTTAAAATTTTTAAATTTCTGCAAAGATGTCATCAGCATATTTTTTTTATAAATGATGAAAACAAAACTGATCAGATTTTATTCCTTTTTCAAAAAACAAGAAAAAAGAAAGACAGAAATCAACTCAAAATACAAAAAAAAACTTACTTCACAATCATAAAAAATGAATAGAAACTATGACTTGAATTGATCAAAATATCAACCATCTGATTTGATACTACTAAGCTACGTGATCGATCATCTATCAAGTCAACATCACTTACTAAAATATTCTCGCTAGCACATCCGAGTTGAACTTCTCAAGACATAAACACGATGTACAGTAAAAATAACTTATCAAAACAACAAGAAAACTCGAAGCAACGCAATAAAAATAAGCCATTATGATCTTCTAGAGCAAGCGAAGGTGAGAAAAAAAGAATAGCATCGCAAAAAACATTACTCGCTTACAGACTGAAAAAAAAACAATTGTTGCGAGAAAACACAGACGGCAGAAAAAGCCGTCGTTGAGTATCCGACGTAGGTACGCGATTCGGCCTCGCGCGGCAGATGTCCGAAATCACACACAGAATAACTTGTAAAGTTTGCTCGTTTGTTGTAACTAACGTTCAAAGACGATCGACCAGAGATAGATAGATTTTTGACCGCTGCAAAGAAAACTCGTACGTAAAACAACAACAAAACTGCACGGACCACAAAAAATGATTACTATTGCACTGAGAGAAAATGAAAAAAAAACCGATAAATCCGGATAAACCCTGAATAAAAAATTAAATACTGATTAAAACAGATTCTGAAATGAAAAAAAGAAAACATTTTGATCTACAGGCTGGATGAACACCCCTCCTCCTGCCATAATGGGCAGCTCCAAATTTTTGAACCTCAAAACACTACTATCTATAATTACAAAGGTTTTTGCAAAAGAGGGCATGAACTGTTCAAAAATGAAGAGAAACCTGTAATGGGTTTTAAATAAAATTCATTTGTTAAAATGAGTGCCTGGTTAAACTCATCAGAGAATATGTTATATCTGAATGCTGAAAAAAAAAAGTTAACAGTAAGAGCTAAATCACACTGTCAGTCAATTTCACCACACGTGAAAATCATTATTAAAATGAGACAGAAGAAATTATTAAATAAATAATTATTTCTATTTAATCTCAAAATCAAGTATATTTCTGGACCTCAGGTTGAAGTTTTTTTCAAATCATCTAACGAATGAAACCAACAAATTTTAAACGTAAAAAAGCAAGTTAATGATATGAGTCATTTCTATGAAATGAAACTAAAATAAAAAACCTTCTTGATGGACAAATTTAGTTGGAGCAGACACAACAACCAGCATCGACAACCACCAACAAGTTCAGCCGGAGCATCAACAACCACAACAACATCAGTTGGAAGAGCAACAAGCACCAACAACATCAGTTGGAGCATCAAAAACCACCAACAACATCAGCCGGAACAGCAACAACCACCAACAGCATGAAACGCTATCAACATCAGAACCAAAATCGATTATTATGATAGTGTAGAAAAAACGGTCCAGATCATCAGAATACAAAACAAAAGAAAATATCGAATAAAGAAAAAGATTCTTAAGGGAGAAATCTAACCTCACTCACTGCAAATTTAATATAAGCATTGATATATAAACTTTTCCATTTGAAGATGGAGAAAACGACAATTACAACAATAAGAGCTGTGACATAAAAAACCAACAATGATGACATCATCATCATCATCAACAGCAAAGTAATTACTACAAACAAACAATCATTATCATCATCATCATCATCACCACTATCATATTATGACTTGTATCCTCCAGCAGATCTTCTCCTCAGACCACAGCAGAGACACAAGGACAGTATGAGACTCAAAAGCTGAAACAGTTGAAAATCGATAATGTTTTTACGATGCAAATTGTACAATATCGAGCAATTAGGAAGAGAAAATTTAAATATGAGTGATAAAATCGTAGATAGTCAGGCAAAAATTTTTAAATTATTCAAATATAAGATCCTCAGAAATTAATAGCGAACCTGTACTGAACTGGCAGACAGAGCAAATATGCATGACCGTTCTATATTTTTTTCCAAAGAAGAAGAAATATGTCCGGCACATCCCTAAATAATTGTAATCATTAATAGAAAACTATTAATAGACGTGTTTTACAGAGAACCAGCCATAATAAATATTCAACTCACTAACAGTGAGTCACTACATATAATATTACCTTAGGTGTCGAAAATAGACTGTATTATATTACACATTCTTCTCACAGCCAATAAGATATTATTACACCATGACTAAAAAAAAGTTCCTACCTGGTTATAAGCTGCAGTTGAATTTTTAGCACTTTTCTCAACAGCTGTCCTTCTTGATTTTGCCCTTTCCACTTCTACCTTGTCTCCGTGGCAATGAAACTTCCTTGTACCGTCAGCAATGCAAGAAGCATGCTGCTTTCTGGACCTACCCAGGCAACAGGAGGCGGGCACAGTGAAACCACCGCTCTTCGGACAGCCGGCCCCCTGAGTGGAGTTGAACCAATCAGAAAAAAAGTAATCCTTTGGCCCTGTTCCTCCACAGCACTTGAACTGTTGTGATTGGTTGATTATTAATGAATGAGTTCGTATATTTTCAAACTGATAAACAAGAAGTTGTAAGAAATGTTAACAAAAATTGAATGCTACATAAGAATCAAATCAAATCAAAGAATCATTTGAACTAGTTAAGTTAAATGTAATGGTTTATTAGAATATACATTACATCATGGAAATGTGAGGTTAATTAGAATATTCATAATTTCATGGAAATGTAATGGTTAATTAAAATATTCATAATTTCATGGAAATGTAATGGTCAATAAGAATATTCATAATTTATGGAAATGTAATGGTTAATTAAAATATTCATAATTTCATGGAAATGTAATAGTCAATAAGAATATTCCTAATTTCATTGAAATGTAATGGTTAATTAGAATATTCATTATCTCATGGAAATGTAATGATTAATAGGAATAAGAAATTATGAACTTACATTTTCTTGGATCTGATCGATGGGATCGTTGCTGAAGAAATCAACATTGTACGTTTTATGGAGATATTCCTTCATGGATTCTTCCACTGAGTGTTTCATCTGTAGACAAGTCAACAGGTGAATTATTTGAAGAGTCAGTGAATGCATGCAATTCATAAAACATTAGAAAAGATAGACTGCTATAAAAAAACTTTGAGCTTATGAAATAACTTATTAAATAGTAAAGATTTGACATTACGTTTATGACCAGATTTACATTAAGTTTATGACCAGTAAATTAGTTAAAAGAACTGAAAGTGAAAGCTTGAATTTTGTATGACTCACGTTGTTCTTTTGCATGACTAACCAAGATGCCATCCCTGCTTCAGCGATAAGGAAGAGCACTAAGATGCCCAGAAACTAGGTCAAATAGAAACTGGGTCATTAAGGTCATTAATACTGTGCAGGAGTAAATAACTCATTAACAAGTCATAAACAAGAACCATATAGTATATCAACATCTATGTTAGATAACAGTTAGTTCATGCATTCAGAGTACTAAAGTAATGCAGAAAATTCTATTATAATTAAAAAATAAATATTATTTCTATAAATACATCCATCCAAGCGAATCAAATGTTATAAAAAAAATCAATCCCCCCCCCCCCCCCCCCGCTTTGAAAATTTCAATTACTTTTCAATTATCATTTCATCTTCAGATTAAGACATTTGAGAACTGTCATTCAAAAGCCAACTTTCAAACCAGCAAATGAAATACAATCAGAACAGTAATTTGATCTTGAGGAGACTGACCAATCAGATCCTTTGTCTGGTTTATGTTATATCTTTATAGAAATATAAACACAACACTGGTCCTGGATATCTTCCTTATCATCATCATCACCACCATCATCATAATCACCACTGTCATCATCATCATCATAACAGCAATCATCACCATCATCACCACCACCATTGTCATCATCATTATCATCATCATCAAACACATTTTAAGCAAGGTAGATAGATAAAAACAAAAGGATCTCTCTTGGTGAAAAATAAAAATATATAAATAAATAGTTAGTTTGTTGAAGTTCTTCACTATGAACAATTTAATAAGGAAGACAAAGCAAAGCTTTATTTCTCAGTAAGTCATGGCAGGATTGTGATGATGAAGATGATGAATATGATGGAAGTCAGAGCAGGTGGCTCTTTGATATACATGATGATGCATTGATACCTTGAGGCAAAGATAGACTGAATAACTAGTGTGTATTGGACCTGGATGGAGCTGGTCTGCTATCTCAATTCCAATAGATGAAGTTTTAAACGTTTATGAGAGAGATGGAAGGTGAATGAATGAATGTGTGAGTTTCAGTTAATCTTGCAAGCAAGAAATAAGAAAAAGTAGAAGTGAGAGGAAGTCAGACAGACAGACAGATCGAGAAAAACAAAGAAAGATGAGCAAGGAAAAGATGAAAATAGAGAATAAAGAAAAACAATGTAGGAATGAAACTTCAACAAATAATTAAAATAAATAAATATATATATATATATATATATATATATATATATATATATATATATATATATATATATATATATATATATATATATATATATATATATATATATATTTATTTATATATATATATATATATATATATATATATATATATATATATATATATATATATATATATATATATATATATTCACACAGATTTTAATTATTTGTTGAAGTTTCATTCCTACATTTTTTGTTTAAAGAAAACGTCAAGATACTTCACATAAGAAGTTTTTTCTCTATTTTCATCTTTCTATTATCTACATATATAAAATGAGGTTGTCTGTATGTAACTTATGCATTGCTACATCATTCATCCGTTTTTTCACACAACCTTGAGGGTCAATGGGGGGGGTAAATTTTTGTGAAAAAAATTGAAATCGGTCACAAAATGAGCGGAGCGAGCGGGAAAGCGAGCAGAAACGGGAACTGGAGAATTGTGTCTCCAATTCTGTGATATACATGTTGTCTACTCGTCTTCGTACAACTACTGTAATTAATTTAAATATTATTAATAAACGAGCTTGGCTGATGTGTGCCTTCTAACTGAGCAAATAGATCACAGATGCTGATGATTACAACAGCACAAACAAGCGAACCCCTTTTGTTTATTGTTCTAGGCGGTACATAAAAGAAGCACATATTCCACGACACTCGCTTCCAAAAGAATCAGCAAACATTTTCGTTGATGTGATAATTTTCATATTAGATATTTCATATTTGATATTTACAACTAATCGAACCGAAATCGGAATTGGCAAATTTTGGTATCGTAAATCGGAAAAAAATAGAAATCAGTTACTCCCTAATATAAATCAAAAACAAAATAAAAACTTTTTAAAAAGAATCGTTTTAAAGAAAGTTTGAAAGAAAAAAATATACAACAAAACAAGATCAATTAAAAAATGATTTAAATGCTCTTATGTCGTTTCATCTCTAAGAGGAATTTTAAAAATTTAAAAGGATATTTTGAATTGTTTAGGGTTACAATGATAACGTCTTCTATCAAGATTAGACAGAAAACATTGAAAATGAGTTAAAAAAAATATAAATTGTATACAAAACCAGAGATATTATGTGTATGCACTAGTATGCAGGTTATACATAAACACAACTGCTGACATGTAAAAAATTGTTGCATGCATGCTACTTGCTAAATCATAAAAAAGTTTAAAAAAAAACTCACAAATCCAAGCATGGTGTAGGACTCCTGGTAGGAACTACAGCAGCCAAGAAACCCAAGAAAAGTGACTGCTGCTCCAAAGAACATGAGAAAATAGCAGAAGAAGTGATAGGCAGACAGGTGCTGGGTGTACCCCACGGCTATCATGTGGTTGAGGTTTGGATCCATGCGAAGGTAGATAGCCAGAGCCAGAGTGAGGAGCCCTGATAACTGTCGATCGCATAGAATAAAGCAAACTATTATCAAGATAAAGTGGCAAATTAATCATTAATGCAATCATATATTATTAATTATTATAATTACAATATCAAGAATATTTCTAATTTAATCTATATATATATAAAAATCTCGTGTCATAGTGTTTGAAATTGAACTCCACCGAAACGGCTAAACCGATTTTTATGAAATTTTTTGTGTACATTTAGTATGTCTGAGTATAGCTCTTAAGCTATTTAAAATAATTTTTTAAAATTATTTAAAAAAGTTATTTTGGAAAAACAATAAGGTGCAACTATGTCCTTTTTATAGGAAAATGCAACAGATAGATAGACAGATATATATATATATATATATATATATATATATATATATATATATATATATATATATATATATATATATATATATATATATATATATATATATATATATATATATGTATGTGTGTGTGTTATTTTTATCTTTGTTACAATTGTACCGTTTCCTTTAAAAGTAACTTAATCAAATGTCATAACCTAAATTACTTTCATCAAATATCAACTTAGTTGTCGTCACTTGCCAAATAAAACTTTACATTAAGGATAAATTGACGGGAGAGCAAGCGGAACGTGAAAACAAGCGGAAATGGGATAATAAACGGGAACGGTAGAGCAAGCGGGGAAGGAAACGGGAGCAAGAGAGAAGAACAATAGGAAAACTTTCAAAAACCCCGGGCATTGTACACTCGATTGCTTTTCGAGATTGATTTTTTAAATTGTCATAATTTTGTACATTAAACTCTTAGTAAAAAAAAAACCAAAATAATTTAAAAGGCAAAACAACGTTTGCTGGGTCAGCTAGTCTGATATAAGAATTAACTTAGAATTGATCGTTAGCTCAAAAAGAAGGAATGGTTATTGATGTGCATACAATAAACTTGTAATAGAGTAATAGACCAATTTATTGTGCCATAAAAAAATCAATTTCAACCTACCCATATCACAAAATTCAGCAGAAAAACAGAATACTTGAAACATTTCATGCAACCTCTTAGAGTCATTTTCTGTCCTTGTTTATCTGTAAAAACCAAAATTTTTGGAACTTTTCATAAAAATAACTGCGAATAAACTTTAGAAAATGATTTTATCAACAAAAGATTTAAAAAACTTACGTTGAGTTGATACCTCGACGAGTTTCTGACTTCTGATTTGAGTTAAAGAATTTGCATTTTAAAGCAAATCGAAGATTACAGATATTATTTATTTTTTGCCCTCTAACTATTATAATTATTATGCATAAATTTACAAAAGTGCGGACTGTCGACAAACCAGCACGTACGTACGTAAACACATCCCATGGACAACGAAAATAAGTAACGATACAACAATATTTTTTCTATTATATGTCGAATGCTAGAAACGAATCAATGCATATATATTTTTATATATACGAATAAAATGATCTATACATATTTATATGAACGACTGTCTGTCTGTATGTCCTTATTATGGATTGCTACACTATTCATCCGATCGTAATGAAATGTTCACAACCTTGAGAGTCAATAGGGTAAGGTTTTTGTGAAAAAAAAATTGAGAGCGATCACGAAGTGAGCTGAGCGGGTGCGAGTAGAAACGGGAACTGTAGAATGAGCGGGAACGGAAAAGCGACTGGGAGCGGAAGAGCAAGCGGGAAATGGAGAGCGGCCGGGAACGGGAAAGCGACGGGGAGAACAAGCGGGGAGGGAAACGGGAGCTAGAAAAAAAAAACTTCTATAAGCCCCGGGTACCCCGCTAGTAATAATAATAATACGGTATCATCGATCTGCTCACAACTTCAATCAATATGTGAATGAATACTTTATAGAGTGCCTCCTACAGAGCTCGGCGACGCTGATCTTTTACATGCCCATCGGAGAAGCGATTTTACCGATAACATTGGCTAAGCAGCGAATGGGACTCGAAGCCATTATTAAATTATTACATTCAAGACTGTGAAAGCTTTTTTTAACTTTAAAGCGATTTTAACTTAAGTTTATTCTAATTTATGTATTCTAATTTTCAACCAAATTCAAAAAACGTTTTTCTTACATAGGCGTAACCAGGGGGGGAGGTTGAAACACCCCCCATTGGTATATAAATGAAAACCTCAATTCTTATGTTAATTATTTAAGATGGTTCAAAATTTGCATCTAATCTATGAATTGGGGCTGCATTGTAAAAAGGAACGACTCACACTTTTCAAAAACATTCTTCCTATTATTTTTGGGTTTGTCTTAGCCAATTTTTTTATTTTCCAAGGTAAAATAAATACACAGCAATTCACAAGTTTTATTGTTGAATAATTTTGCCTTGTTAGTAAAGTATTTGTACTACAAAGTCTGTAAAATCTAGTTAGTAAAGTATCTGTCTGTAGGCACCATGCTGGGCTTGAATTATTTATTCAATATTTTTGGTCTTAATTATTTTGTTTTGTTAATAAACACAAAAACACTATCGTTATTATTATTATTATGTAAAACAAACCCAAAAATAATAGGAAAAATGTTTTTGAAAAGTGGGAGTCGTGCATGCTCTTGTTCCATTTTACAGACCCATAACCCACTTTTTTTGGCCGTCTAGTTACGCCTATGTTTTCTTATTGTATTATCCCTCACTTGGAAATTAATGAAATTATAGATCCTCCGCTGTCCCAAGTAGCAGATGCTTAACTTTTGACACTGACGTCATAAAAATTAAAACGTGATTTTGGTCAATTTTTTATCTTTAAAAACCACTCTATTTAATTGCAAATTAAATATATATATATATATATATATATATATATATATATATATATATATATATATATATATATATATATATATATAAAGTTTTTTAAACATTGCTGGAATAAGCTTAAAAACCACAAACTAATAAGCTTTGTAACAAAGATGAACTTTCAACCTGCTCTGCTAGAAAGTAGTTTTAATGTCTTTGAAAAAAAAACAACTAATCCATTGAAAAACCAAATGAACCATTCCATATAAAAGGAAAAGGTAGCCCAGCACCCATAAAAACGTATCGATAGAGACAGTTACGTGCGCTAAGGACTAAACAAGTATGAAATTTCGTCAAAAAACGACACAGCAGAAAGAACTCCGATAAGCAACTAACTTCATATTGCATAGTTTTACTCATCTCCGACAGATTTACAAACGTGTGCATTCTTGTTTCGATTGAGGAATATGAAAATGACTTGTCAATGTCATAAAAATAGCATCTTGTAAGATAGTCGGCAAACGCACACATACATGCATGCATACATACATACACTAACTCACATATGCAAGTATCTCACACCTGATAAACTGTAAAAGTTCTATGCGAACCTATATTGGGAAAATCGCATTTGTAATAAACAAAAACAGGAGAAGTTTTGAAGTAAAGGCACTTTTGAAATCAATTGAACTGTAATCAGAATTTATAACGGCTAATATTTTATAAGATAAAATAGCTTTACAAATACGTCATATATAACAAGAAAATATTAATAATAAAAGATTTGTAAAATAAACAAATGAACAGATTTAATAACAAATTAACAGGAAAAGAAAATCTCAAGACGAAAAAGTAAAAATATAAAAATGCCTTAAAGTGAATATGTTTACGTGGATATTGAACATGCTTACGTGGATTTCAAATATGTTCACATGTATTTCAAACCCGCTTACGTGGATTTAGAATATACTTATGTGGATCTCACATTATTCTGCCATTGAAATCACAACAGAAATTGAGGCCACTGATCCAGATTGGTTAGGCATAGATATAATAATAATTCATAAAGTTTGAAATATTTGGGTGAGAAATAAATCATAAAATAATTTGCATCATCATCATCATCAGCTCCCATACCACGTGTTTTTTGCAACAACAAAATTCATATCAGTGAGTGCAAGAAGAATTAAATAAATTAATTTAAATGGAGGCGCAACGCAAGCACAAGCGAACTTTCGGAACGGGAAATTCCAAATTATAATAACAATAATAATCATCGAATGAGAATGATCCGCCACTAGATAACGTCGTAAATAATCTTGACACACGCGTCGACCTAGGTTTTATAAGAACAAGGAACTCTTAAACTATTGAACGTAATAATAAAAGAAAATAGAAACATTTTACGCAGCAAGTAAAATGGCGTCATGAAATCGATATACTTGGATGCGGAGGTAACTGAAAAATATTTTAATAAATGAATAATCCTTTATTGGAAAAAAAACACCAAATACTGCTGCAGGAAGGTTAACAAGAACTTCCTGTTTTAAAAAGACTGGCAGAAATATTCGACGGAACAATAAATAAACAACAACAAATTCATAGAACAAATTAATCAAACAACAACAACAACATATCATTAGCAACAACAACATTCCAAATAAGGCACATTTTTTTGTTACGAAATGAAAATGATAAAACAATACCGATTAAAAAAAAAACTTGATAAAGAAATGCTAACGGTGACACTTCATTGGTCAGACAAACACACATGCACAGAAACTAATTCAAGATTGAACTTGAATACTCTTGAGATTGACATAATGCTATGCAATAAACTAATGGTTTCGATGATGATAAAGACTAAGTGTGATGATAATGACGATGATGACAACGATGATGATGACGACGATGATGATGATTATCACAACCAGAGAGACATCTTCTATTTATATTTGACCCATCGGCTTGAGGTCGGGTGAAACCTGACAAGTAATAATAAAAAGAGATTGAAATATGCATGAAGACCTTTGCATAGAAAACATTCAAATAGATTAAAAAATAACTAAAATTAAAACTAAAATTACTTTAAAACTACACTCTGTAGCATCCCTGATATCGTCAACGGAAACTCCTTCGGCGACCTCAACCAGGGTTAATCCGTTGATTGCATCAACATCAAACACACACTGAAACAATGGTTATGGTATTGATTGCCAAAAGCTTTTAAGATTGAATGTAATAATAATAATAATAATAATATTAATAATAATAATCATCATCATCATGATTAGGATAAGTTCTAACTTTAAAGATATTATTATTATAAGTATAATAATAATCCGAAATCGAATATATTGTACAGCCTCTCATAATCAGGACTGCAGAGCAGAATGAACTTTAACCTTATTCAGAGCCCCAGGTTGAACACAGCATGTTTGTCACAGTGGCCAACCTGGAACTAATAAAAAAAAAAAACTAACCTTTTCAGTAATGATCATGTCCACACAGTGCTTTCCAGTCAGAGGAAGCGTGCACTCGTTGAGAATCTTCGGCTTTCCGTCCTTGGACAGGTGCTCCATCGTCACGACGACCTTCGTGTCGTGGGCGGAGACAAGATCCATGGCTCCTCCCATTCCTTTCACCATGACCAGCTAGCAAAAGAATTAAACAAAACAACAATCACCAAGATATTTATAAACCAACAAGAACATCTTCATCGCCCGGGGATCATCTGACTCGGACAAACGCCTCTGACTTATCTTTGCAGTTCTTCTCTGATGATCGTCAACCAGTTTCGAGCGTAATCACGAAAGCCGACTTATTTTGCAAGAAATGAGAAACGTTAAACAAACAGCTACTCTCGTCTGCTCCGACCAAAGAATTATATTTTCTCGAATATCAAATTATTTTCATTACATCTGTGAAATTCAGCATAAACATCAACAGAGAAATAATGAACATTCATTTATAACTAAAAAACTGGAAAATTAAGAAAATTAATAAAGAAAAGAATAACGGCTCACAGGAATCATGTAGTTTGCAAGATCGCCATACTTCGATACCTGGAATGCTCCGAGAATGGATATGTGGATGTGACTCCTTGCAAGAGTGAATTTTTTTAACAAAAAACAAGCAAGATCAAAACATTTATCACAACCTCTTATTTCAATTAACCATTCAATCATCTATCTACCTCATTCAAAATGATTCACTCATCTATCAACTTTCAACCATTATTCACTCATCTAACCGCACTCAACCATTATTCACTCTTCCAACCACATTCAACCATTATTCACTCATCAATCCTCGTTCTACTGTTACTCACTCATTGATCCAATTTCAACCATTGACCCACACTCAACCATTATTCACTCATCGATCCACGTTAAACCATTATTCACTCATCGATCCACGTTAAACCATTATTCACTCATTCACCCAAGTTAAACCATTATTCACTCATCGATGCATGTTAAACCATTATTCAATCAAACACATTCATCTGACTTACCCTCTGATCATAGCAAAAGATTCTTCGCTAGAGAAGAAACTGGCCCCTTCTCTCACAGTTACAGTCTCCTTACCAGCATTGATCAAGTCTGCATCAATTTCCTTCTCAAATGGATAACCTCCCTAATAATATACGTAAACTATTAACAAGCCACCGTATCATTTAAATATGTCAACAAAACACATTCTCATTTAAATAGGTCAACAAACCACCATATTGTTTACATAGGTCAGCCCAGCAACCAATCATTCATCCAAACATTAAAAATGTCAACAAAAAAACTGACCAATCCCAGTATGCCGTTTTCGCTCTGCAAGTTGACCTGCATTCCTTTCGGAATGTAATTGCTCGCCATCATGGGCATGCCTATTCCGAGATTGGCTAAAATTGAACAAAAGAGGAGGAGCCATAAAACAACCACTGATTTGTTTCTTCCTAAACACTCATTCCTCTTTGCTAGTATCATTGTGATGACCATGCACAACTATGCAAACATTACAAAATACAATCTGCTAACAGTACAAGTTCATGACATGTTCAACTAACAGCACAAGTTCATAGCAGGTTCAACTAACAGCACAAGTTCATAGCAGGTTCAACTAACAGCACAAATTCATAGCAGGTTCAACTAACAGTACAAGTTCATAGCAGGTTCAACTAACAGTACAAGTTCATAGCAGGTTCAACTAACAGAACAAGTTCATAGCAGGTTCAACTAACAGTATAAGTTCATAGCAGGTTCAACTAACAGTACAAGTTCATAGCAGGTTCAACTAACAGCACAAGTTCATAGCAGGTTCAATTAACAGTACAAGTTCATAGCAGGTTCAACTAACAGTACAAGTTCATAGCAGGTTCAACTAACAGTACAAGTTCATAGCAGGTTCAACTAACCATACATTCCATCTTTGAACTCAAGAGCAGCTCTCTTGATTATTTTTTCGATGACTTTCCTTTTCTTTCCTCCATCGCCAGCTTTCTGCAGTTTTTCCATCGTCGTCTCCCTCTGGAGATGAAAATTAAACGCAGAAAATTTTATTTTCATTTTTTGTCCAACTAGGGGGCTTCAAGACAGTGAACTGTGCTAATGTAACACAATATATATAACACATTGGAAACATTTAAGAACTACAAAGAAGATACATGACATTCATTTTAAAAAATCTTAGCAGAGAAGAATCAACTCAATAAATTCAAGTTTGAATTCGTCTATTTAAGAAAATTAATTGAGCAAATACCAAATAATGGAAAACACAAAATTTTCAACATATGGTAATATTTAATAAGATGTACCAGCATATCATGGACAGTAGAATACTGCAGGGGTAGGCCGGGCCGTGATTTTAGGGTCTTCAGATGGGCTGAGCCGGGATTTTTGACAAATATACATAGGGATTTTAGGCCTGTAAAAAGGGCTGAGAATTTTGGCTTACGAAACAGGCCAGGCCACAAAAAATCAGCCTGTGCAGTACTCTAATGGACAGCCATGATATTATCATGATCATAGGCAATACTCCACAAATTTATAATCATATCACCTTGATCACAGATCATACCCTTCAAATCATAAATTATATCACATTGATCACAGATCACATTCTTTTGATCCTCGGTCCAATTAGCAGTGAAAACAAAAAGTTAAAATAGAAACCTCTAAATTCAATGGTCACTCGAAACTTTGCAAACGAAACATCCCAAAAACTGACCTCAATCTTCTTGAAGTATTTTTGGCCCACGATTAATCTCTGAACGTAGATCCCCGGTAGGTGGATATCCTCAGGGGGGAGGGCTTCACCTTCGATCAGCTCCTCCACTTCAGCTATGCAAATTTTCCCTGCCTTAGCTGCTGGAACGTTGAAGTTTCTGGCAGCCTTCCTGAGATGTAAAAAAAAAAAATTTGTTTTTGCTTTTTTTTTTTTTTAGAAACTTTGATGTTACTGAATCATGAAATTTACAATAAATGACTGAATAATAGCAGAAGTCAGTAACAGAAACAGAAGTTAACAAAATAAGTTTAACTTTTTACAGCAAATCACAGGATAGAGTACAATAATAATAATAATAATAATAATCAGGTATGGAGACACACCAGCCAATAATCTGAGCATCTCGCCTCTAGATTACACCCAGCGCCTGCTGAGATAATTAAATATTTAAACCAATTGACCTTTTGAATATCTTTCAATTTCATCTAAAACAAATTGCAGCAGGACTCACTGTCTGTATGTGATTGACTTATTAATTAATTAATTAATATTAATAACTAATAATTATAATATCCTGACTAACACTCCTCTCCCTTTAATTCCAACAACTCTGCATGTAATAGATCATAATTTGTACGATTTATCGATTCATTATTCCTCCATTATTCAAACAGCAGCATTCTCACAATCTTCCTAACCCCATGAAAAATTGTCAAGTGCAATATATTTTCCTGTAAACACCTTTTAGCGTGGGGCAGTCCTTAACCCATTAATGGTCACTATCATACGAAAATACTAAAAATGACGTTACGTTTTCGCAACCATAACCGTTAATGGGTTAATAAGTTGATTGGCCGTGAACGTGCACGCAAAGAAATGTGCACAAACGCACACAGAGACCTGATCATTACAATGACCTCTCAAATGAAAGCAAAAATAAAATTGATTCGAATACCACAAATTTAAAATTTATAAAAACAATAACAACTAATTATAATTTAAAAAAATTAAAAACATGCTTTTAAGATGGTGACAAAATTTCATAGCGACATCGAATCTTAAAAATATTATCCCTCAAGTAGCAAAAAAAGAATGTTTATATTTACTATGAAATTGAAAGTTTTTGTCATTATTATCATAATGCTTTTTAATTTTTTATTTTGCTAAATTAAAATACAATTTTTTTTTAAGTGGATGAACTTTAGAACGATCTTCCACGGACATCTGTACATCCGTATGATTGGAAGTTAATAAAAAGCTTGTAAAAAATCTCTGATGAACTATCCGGTTCAAGCAGGCAAGACTGAGGGAATACTTAAGCAGCCTTTGAACCTAGTTGAAGGCAGTCTTAATTCACAAACATGAGTTTAATACACCACGTATAAACATTTGCAGTGAGATTATCAAGGAGTGAAATAATAAAAAATTTATAAACAATTCTTTTGATTTAAATAAATAAATAAATCAGATGATTAACGAAGCTACTTGGAAGATGATATTTATAAGCAAAAGCTACCGGAAGATGATATTTCCATATCTGTCAGCTTTCCAGCCCTTGATGAGGGAAAAGTGTCCTCTTATCGCCTCCTCCAGAATGTAGTGCTTGCCATTAAAGACACGCTCCTGGTGATGATGATGATCTCCGATTGTAATAACAGTTATAAAAGACCAAATAATGAATTATCTATACTAAGAATAATCTCATTAACATAAATTATAATAGTTTTAAAAAGTCCAATAATTATTTTACCCTTGTAACTGACCTCTCTGGGTTCACTGGCAATGGCTATCTCCCCATCACTGCCATATTTGATGGGGGCACCACCCTGGTGGATTAGGGTGCCGTACCCTGTAGCGGTATAAAAAGCAGGGATGCCTGCTCCACCAGCCCTCATTCTTTCAGCCAATGTGCCCTTGAAAGGAGAAATTAATTATTAATTTGATATCAATCACTTGAAAAAACGATTAAAAATGAATTATATTCAAAACAGTAAAATGAGAAAAAACAAGATAATTAACTAAATGGTTTTCAAGCTTCTCTAACAAATAAAATAGTTCTTTTATTGATTAGTTATACAACCAGATGTTCAGTAGAGACAGTAGAAAAATAATTCATACATAAAAAAAACATTGACCTTAATATCACTCAATAGAAGAAGCAATTCATAAGCAATAATGACCTCTAAGAAATAGAAAGAAAATCATCCTTAAATATAGAAACAATAAGATGCCAGAAAAACACATCTAAAATTAGTCGTTCTAACGTCACGGCAGTGTGTTTACAAACCAGATAAGATGCAGAGTAAAACTATTTCTGATGAGAATTTTCAACTATTTCATGTAAACAAAGTAAAATATGTTTGCAACAGACAAGTCAATTATATAATTAAACTAAAAATTTAATTAATGCAAAAAGAGCTTTTGACATCTTTAATGATCATAATAAAACTAAATATATTTTCTCAATACAAATATAAAGCATATCTGACCGATAGACCAATAAAGTTGATAGACCAATAAAGTTACGCATAATAATTAATGAGATACCATTCACTGCTGAGTGCACAAAGTTACAATGCATTTCAGGACATATATAATAATAATAATAATAATAATGATAATAATAATAATAAGCTGCTCAGGTTCAAACAATCAGAAAGTTATTCTTAAAATGTCACCTCTACAGACTACGACCTTAAACAAACAACATAGATGAATGATGATGAATGTCTTTGAGAACTGCAAACTGCATTCGTCATATTTTTGTGTTTTACTTCGAAGATGATATTGTAAAACTAAACTAAAATACTTAAATACAAATAACACCTCTACATAATTAAACATAATTAACTCCATCTTTATTTTATCAATTTAATGATAATGATGATTGAATGAGCAAATATAATTTGGAATAAATTATTGCAGGCGAGTTATAATCAAAATTTACGTGCAAATAAATAAGCTTGAAAAGAAAAACAAGAGAAGAATTTAAAAACACTTTTTTAAAAACAGTGCTTTATTTAAAATTTCTCGAATTTATACAGTTGTCATGGAGAGTTATTCAAGACACTTTTGGAGACTTTTAAATTGCTTTAGTCAAGAAACATTTCTCTATATAAATCAAAACACTTTGATTAAATTAAATATAAGCATGCTATGTAATATTGTTATATTTAACAATATTACATGCTAGAATTTCAAAATCTTCATCTTGGATCATATCATGGAAACTGAAATTGTATGCAAGATTTGAAATAGATTGAATAACAGGAAGAGATTCAAAATTGAGTAAATATGCTTTGATGATACACACTTAGTGAGCTAAATAAAGCACTGTAATGTAATAACCCATGTTGCAAAAACTAAATTGGCAAGAAGCCATAACAATGTTACTAATTTACAGTGATGAGTTTCTATGTCAACATAATATTTATTATTAATTTCAGTACCAAAGGATTTTTTTCAAATAAAACTGAAAAAATCAAAGAGCTCGAGAAAAAAAATAAAATAAAAAGATATAAATGAATTAATGTACAACTGAACAAACAAATAAAAATATGTGATAACATTTATAACAATAACAACAACAGAGATGGTACAACAACAACAAGATGATAAGACAACAACAAAACCTCGACCCGTTTGAGACCCACCTGAGGTGTAAGCTCAACTTCCAGCTCTCCTTCCATGTACTGCCTCTCGAATTCAGAATTCTCTCCGACATAAGAAGCTATCATGCGCTTTATCTGCATGTAAAAAACAAAGCAAAAAATATAAATAAATTAAAAACGTGAAAGTAAACAACAATTCTCATCCTGTTAAAACATAAATTTTTATATGAATAGATCTTAATTTATTAAATTAATCATAAAACTAAATAGTCATATAAATAATATTAATAATAATAATATAATGAATAACACAGAAATATCAAACATGAAAACATAATAACACGAATAATAAAGCAAATAATTTAAACGATACACAGTAAAAAAATCAAACCTGTTTGCCTCTTATGAGCTGACCAAGTCCTATCTCTTGTCCCTCTCCATCTACTCCTGCGTTGTTGCTGACCACCGTCAAGTTCCTCACCCCGGTCGTCTTCAGGGCCGCGATCAAGTTTTCTGGGATGCCGCAGAGACCGAAACCTTGAAATTGTAGCAAAAAATTTTTTTTAATCAAAATGAATTGTTGAGAGGCCACTTCGACCACACTTGCAGATAACGTAGCAATTGTCGCAAAGTACTCGAAGGAAGAAAAGACGACAATTCTCTAATAAAAAGTATTTAAGAAGCACAATTAATTGTAATTTAAATTGATCACAAGCTGACATATTCATAAAACTATTAACACAAAATTTGTTTTAGATTAGATAACCAACATTCATTCTGGAAAAATAGCTAGGCTACAAAAATAAGAGTTAATTATAAAATAACTGCTCTATAAAATCAAGTTAAAAAGATAACAATCTCTTTGCATTAATGCTAAAACTGCTTTAGTTTTGGTTTAATAAAAAAAATGGCAAGAAACTTACCTGAATATTCAAAAAAACACAAAAAATAGAAGACAATCTTTAAAAAGAAAAAGTTCGTTAATGAAAACGAAACAAAACAAAATAAATTGTTTTGAACCTCCAACAACAATAGTTGAATCGTCCTTGATGTCTTTGACGGCCTCGAGTGCACTTGAGTATATCTGTGCATTTTTCACGAAAGTGGTAGAAAAATCTCGTTTTGATGTCTGTTAAAAAATTTGGTTGTCTATGTGTTATTAAACAATTAAAATGAAACTTTTATTTCGTAATTAAATTTACAGAGTAGACATTTTAATTTAAATTATTATTTTTTTAATTGATATATGACAGAACTCGAATGCCCATCCATCTGTTTTTAAGCAAGCAACCAAGCAAACATAAAAATTATAAAAATATGGCTAGGAAAATTTTTTAATCAACATTTGATATAGTTGTAGTTATAAAAGAGTTTTGTAAATTTAGCAGTAGTAAAACAATTTAGTTTTCATTGCAGAAGTAAATTTGTTTACAATGTTCAGAATTAATTAAATTGTAAAAAAAATGACAATGCATTCACAAGAATAAAGAAAAACGTAATTTTTCTAAATTATTTAGAATCTAAATACAAATAAAAATAAAAACAAACAGTTACTAACACCAGTAATCATTTTAAGACTTTTAAAGAAAGCAACAATTACTTTTTAAACTAGATATCATGAGACATTTAGTAGAGCATACAGCCTTCAACTTTCGGACACTGTTGTATCAAATAATATTTTTAACCCATTTTTAAGCCATCCAAGTCAGAAATAGTAACAACGAAAATCTGATGTTTTGGGAGTAGACGATAATACAAGAATAGATCTTCAGCAGTAAGCAGAGGCGCGTCAGCACGTACCACTTGACACCGAAGCGAAACTTATTCACTTTCGGGCAAAAAATTGATTAAATACAGCCAGACTAAGCTATATTTATAAATCAAACCTATTTAAACTAGGACTATAATGTTAATAAATCGGTACACCGGCGCGAATGGAGGAGCGACGTGAGTTGTGCGCTCTGTAAGGTAAGACCACAACAATAATAAAAATTAATAAATAGTCACCAGCTGAAACCAAATAAACCATTGTAAAAAACGATTCAACAACCTTTGGGGCATGTCTCAGTCCAGAAATTCTCGAGTTTATCTTCAAAATCGACAGAGAGAAACGAGGTATCCAAACGTGCAGCATATCGCTCTCTACTTCTCTACTCTTATTATTGACGATGCACTCAGCCCTCTACGAGAATGAAACCAGCTTTTGAATTATAAAGGCAATAAATTCTGGGCTCGTTAACAGTTTCTATAAGTAAGTCGAATATTTGTCACAAATTTAATTCTCCTGAGCGAGTCTTAAATAAATTCAACCGTAGGTCTATGGCGTCTGCTATGGTCATTTCCTCTAAAAAATATCCGTTTTGTAACAATAATTGATATCTTTAAATTTCAATATTGCAATTTCATGCTGCTTTAGACAGCGAATAAATACGCCCGCAAATATTTACACAACAATAATATAGATGGCAAGCATGATAAGGCCCAACAAACTTTTCAGCTATATAGCCAGCCATCTTTACTTGCTCTGATTTTGTTGTAAGGTCCCGTAATTCTAGCTAGGTAGTTACATGGGAGTATATTTAAAAATCTAAATAAGCAACATATGCTGACAGGAGATCCACTGTCTAAAAATTCTGATTGGAACATTATCATAAAAATGAAACACTAAGTTTATTTGTTTAACTATAAAAAGACTGTTTAGAATATAGCAACACTCTTGACACATATTTTGGTCCCTCGTCGAACTTTTGACTCTCGTTTTTTTGTTCTATGGTTAACATATTTAAATAGTACTACTGGTTTTTAAACTTGGATAAGGCTGGTAAAAATTGAAGTCTGAGTCTGTTAACTTATTCAACTGAAACAGATAAATATTCAAATGTTTATACCCCGTAGGTGTCTACGTAAAGTTTTTAAAATCATTTGAGAAGGGAATTTTTCACTAGACCAAAACTAAGCTAAGGCGTAGAGTTTGGGGGCGACGGGACCAGCTGCCCACTCTAGGACCATGTCTTGCCAATTTTCAAAAAATTGTTTTTGTCTTAGGAAAACTGTTAAATAAACATGGACAGATACAGGATTAGTGAAAGCGGGGGTCCAAAACGGGTTGAGAAAGAAAAGTGTTTCTTTCAATTTAGTGTTAGATTTATATGTTTTAATATACACTTTTGGTCAAGATGTATTAATTCAAAAACTGAATTTCTGTTACAGGTTTCAACAGATTAGTAGAGGTAATTAAATTTACTGACTTTTTAGCAATGAAATGCTTTACATTATAGGACATGCCATAATATAGGCATGAGCAGCGGGAGATCCAATCATGGTGTGCCTTAATGCGACTCAAATTCAACACATCAAAACAGAGCTCATCTGGTTCTATTAAAGTAGCCGTGTTTCTTATCCTCTGAGTCAGTGACGCACCCAGGATTTTTTCGGGATGGGGGGATTGTTAAAAAACTTTTTTCAGGGTTTGAAAATTTTTTGGAAGATATGGATTTTTTTCAGATTTGATTATTTATTACTCCTTAAGTCCTATTAAACAACAAAAGATTTTAATACAAATTTGATTTCAATGTGCAGAATAATTTTATTTTTAATTGAAAAATATTTAAACTTTTCAAAATGTTAAGAAATATTGTGTATTAATTAGACAAATAAGCTGTTTTAGTTTGATAATATATTAGCCATTTTATCTAAAACTAGCGAGGTACCCGGCGTTGCCCGGGGTTTTTCTATCGTCTTTCCTTCCCCGCTTGCTCTCTCACACAAACATTATTTTATTTTAAATTTACACTACATGCATTAAACATTTTTTTGGAATAATTTCTGGAAGAAAAATTCTAACTTTTACTTAAGCACGCCGAGTATTATGTTTTCATGCATTAAAAACATTTTCGAGAATAATTTTTGTAATCAGTATATACGTCCAGTTGTGTTTTTGAAAGAACCAGAGACGTAATGAGCTGAGCACACATTGATTTTGGTAAAATATATTTATTTTTATTTTCATTTATTTATTTATTTCTTCAACAGAAGGACCCGTAGGCCACTAACACCGTTCGGACAACATAAAGCGTACGTTCGAACAGAATTCAAAGCAAAAATATAAGAAGAATAGTAACAAACAAATACGCAAAATAAACATATAAGTCATCGGGTATTTAAATCGGCTATCTGACCATTAAGTGTTAGAAATTTTGAAAGGTCGGTTTCATTTATCAGACATCTGAAACGGCTGTAGGTAGTTGAGTTGACCACGTCGTGAGGCAGGGCATTCCAGGATTTTATTATTCGGTTGGAAAAGAAGAACTTGGCAGCATCGATCTTGTGTAGGCCAGACCTCAGCTTATAGCAATGGCCTCTTGTGGCCTGGTAACCAGACGATTCAAAACTGGTGACTAAAGTTGAGTCAATAAGACCATTTAGAATTTTGTAGCATAGACATAGGTCAGCAATAAGTCTGCGATGTTCCAAAGATTTGAGACCGAGGATGTTGAGGCGAGTTTAATAAGGGAGACGGCTGACAGAAGGAATTGTTCTTGTAAATTGTCTTTGGACTCTCTCGAGCCTGTCGATCAAATGCCTGTGGTGTGGATTCCACACCGAAGAACAATATTCAAGTAGTGGTCGTACATACACGAAAAATGCTCTCGTCAAGAGATCTGGATCTTTATTAGTGAAACATACATTGATCAGCCGTAATCTAACAGATGCCGCATGTACAATACTGTCAAGGTGATTTTAAAATTTAAGGTCATTTTCTATTACAACGCCAAGGTCCCTTGCCTGATCAACAATCTCTAGTTTATGAGAGTCAATATGATAGTCAAGCTCCCTACTTGCTAGACCATAGATGGAGCATACGATATCCTAATCATCTTGCAACTCTTATCCTTTTGACTTGTCCAGCTCTGGAAGTAAGCTAGAAATGTGGTCATTCCAGCTAGAGCTGCTGGAAACAGACAATCCTAATAAAGTTTCATTGCAACTTTCTATTATCAGAAAACCACGACAGTTTACTGTTAATTTATCGGACCTTGGTCTACCAGTTTCATAAATGATTAGTTTAGTTTTATCAGGATTCGACTCTAGCTTGTTTATATACACGTAGTAGTAATTAAAATAAATAAAAAATTCTAAACTTCCCGTCTGCCACTTTTTTGTGAAAAAGTTGCCTTGCGTCTAGCCCCTTGCCCCGCCCCTCGTGAAAATTAGAAACTCTGCGCCTATGATACTAAAAGTATATTGAAAACAATCTACTTATTAATAAACTAAGTAATTGATTGAATTAAATTAAACTCAGGATGTTTTTTAACTATGGAACCGCCCAGCCCAGTATACTGTGTTGCTGCAATTTGAAGCCCAGGTTCGGCTGACCGCTGGTAGACTGCACATCAGGCACTGATTCATTCGCAATAACGACATTGAAAAGAAATTTGAAAAAAAAATGCAGTAATGTTTAAAGAAATAAAGGCTGAAAAGTTAATCACTATCTTATTTGATTGTTCACACTTGTCTTTAACTATACCTACATGTGTAAGTGTGTGTGTGTATGTGTGTAAATTGGTTTGTTAAAAATGTATTATAATTATAATTATTTATTATTTAGTTATTTCTTAGCCGATTAATGATATACATCACACAGACGCAAACAGTGCATCGCATCGCAGATATCTAGTGCGGGATTAACACTTATGAGGCCTTGGCGCACCTAGAAAAATGAGGCCCATTATCTCTCGCGAAAATATAGTAATTTTACTTTGGCATCTGAATATATAATGTAACGAAGACTAAAAAGTATGAAACTTTAATTTCAAAATAAAAAAGACGTTTTTTTTGTAAAGAATGCTCCAAAAGTAGAAAAGAACTTTATGTTTTTTCTATTATTTTCCAATTATATGCAGCTCTAACGTAAAAATTAAATGTGCATATATAAAAATGCTTTATTTAGTTCTAGAGTAGTAAATATCTCAAATAGATTAGTTGACACGATACTATCTGATTATACCACAGTTTTTAATATAGCGTTATCCAGGCATGGATACTAATTTTTATGCAATTTTTTTTATTTATTATTTAAAAATTTTTTAACTTGAAGTGGCTGTCTACAGGCCTAAAAACTTCTAAACAACCATAATAAATGCTTTATTGCATAATTTAAAATTTAAAATATAAAAATAGGAACAAAGAATGTTAGCTCCTAAAGATTAGATCCAGTTGTAACAATTTCATCAATTAAGGCAAAAGTTGAAAAACATCTTTTAACTGTAAAATGAAAAAAGTCAGTATAGGAATTTTTGTTGTTAAAATTAGCATCAATAAAATAATGCAATCAAATATTTAAACGCATCATTAGTTAAATAAATAAATAAATAAATAAATAAATAAATAAATAAATAAATAAATAAATAAATAAATAAATAAATAAAAATAAAAAATAAAAAAAAAAAAAAATAAAAAAAAAAAAAATAAATAAATAAATAAATAAATAAATAAATAAATAAATAAATAAATAAATAAATAAATAAATAAATAAATAAATAAATAAATAAATAAATAAATAAATAAATAAATAAATAAATAAATAAATAAATAAATAAATAAATAAATAAATAAATAAATAAATAAATAAATAAATAAATAAAAAATAAATAAATAAATAAATAAATAAATAAATAAATAAATAAATAAATAAATAAATAAATAAATAAATAAATAAATAAATAAATAAATAATAAAAAAAATAAATAAACAAACAAAAAAACAAAAAAACAAACAAACAAACAAACAAACAAACAAACAAACAAACAAACAAACAAACAAACAAACAAACAAACAAACAAACAAACAAACAAACAAACAAACAAACAAACAAACAAACAAACAAACAAACAAACAAACAAACAAACAAACAAACAAACAAACAAACAAACAAACAAACAAACAAACAAACAAACAAACAAACAAACAAACAAACAAACAAACAAACAAACAAACAAACAAACAAACAAACAAACAAACAAACAAACAAACAAACAAACAAACAAACAAACAAACAAACAAACAAACAAACAAACAAACAAACAAACAAACAAACAGACAGACAGACAGACAGACAGACAGACAGACAGACAGACAGACAGACAGACAGACAGACAGACAGACAGACAGACAGACAGACAGACAGACAGACAGACAGACAGACAGACAGACAGACAGACAGACAGACAGACAGACAGACAGACAGACAGACAGACAGACAGACAGACAGACAGACAGACAGACAGACAGACAGACAGACAGACAGACAGACAGACAGACAGACAGACAGACAGACAGACAGACAGACAGACAGACAGACAGACAGACAGACAGACAGACAGACAGACAGACAGACAGACAGACAGACAGACAGACAGACAGACAGACAGACAGACAGACAGACAGACAGACAGACAGACAGACAGACAGACAGACAGACAGACAGACAGACAGACAGACAGACAGACAGACAGACAGACAAACAAACAAACAAATAAATAAATAAATAAATAAATAAATAAATAAATACATACATACATACATAAATACATAAATACATAAATTCATAATTATCATAATTAATTATTTAATCGATCGATCATTTCTTATTAACAAAATTACATCAGCTACAACAGAATATATGTGGGCGTTTAAAAACATTTAACTTACACACATAACCGAAACTGATGCAATGAAAGGTATGATCAAACACGTGACACTGTTTCTTGTAGCAGAAGACAATTCGGCTTTTTCAATTTTCATGCTTTCATTTTCTGTGTTTGTGTTAAAGTTTCGCTCAGCATTTTCTGACTCTTCTGCAATTGAAAATTCATGGTTCTAAAAACTGCCTCATTCTATGTTTGAGTGTTGTTGAATGTCGTTATCATATATATGCATATGCTCTGGACCCTACTTGACCGGCCCGGCTGAAAACTTTGATGTATATAAGTTAAGTTCCCCGGGCATTCACCTTTGCAATTGTCCACCCACGTTGAACGCGTGGATCCTCTGTGGCAAACGCATTCTGATTCTATCAATTGACCACCATAAAAGAAAACTTCTGTACAATTTGCATTGGTGCATCCTCCGTTGTCTTCCCAGCACTCTGAACAATTAGAAAAAAATAACATGCTTCATTCAAATAACATTACCAAAATAATTTTCCAACTTATTTGAACTATTTTTGTTATTTTGTATATTCGAAAGAATTCAAATATTACTTCTCATTTCACAGCGGTCTCCAACGTAACCAGAATGACAGCGTGGGCATATTATTGTTAACTGATCTGAATTGCAATTGCCGTTGTTATATTGCAAACATTCATCTTGCTTTAAATGACCAGGACATGCTGAATAAAATAATTTCTATGTTATAGAATTGAGGACAAATTGTTTAATGACGCAAAGAACATAGGGCAAATCGTTCATGATGAAGCGACATTTTTTTAAATTAAAGATATTTTGAGCAATTTGAAGCATTTGATAAAGAAGAAAGAATAAAGTTTTATTTCTCAATGTTTAAAAATTTTTATAAAGATAATTATTTAACTCAACCCTTTTCAGGTTAAGAAAGAAATAAAATTAATTAAAGTGAAATAGTTTTTTAAATCTTGTTTAAACTCTACTTACTGTAATATCTTCTATAACGGTTAGATTCCACACAGTACGTTTCATTTGTTGCTGTATCCAGATCGCTTGCGCTAATATCAGCAGCACAACCAATATACAAAGAATAGAACCTTGAAACTTAAATTCAAATAAAATATAATTATCATAAAACCATGTTTTTCTGCAATATCGTCAAGCAAACCCGAGTAAACTGCGAAATATCCTCTGCCACCGGATGGAGTTTTCACGTCATCAAAATATTCAAGACAATTTGACGAGGCGACAGCAGATGCCAAACTTTTATTGAATTCCACACAAAAACAGTCTGTTTCCTTTTTATATAAATGAATTTCAATGTTTTATAATGGTTATGAAAATGAAAATGTGAACAGAGGTGGTAGTAGTAGTAGGTACATCAAACCTGAAGAGCGACAAATTTGAAATTTCTTGTATTACATTTCTTACAACAATCTCCGAATGAATTAACATCAGTTTCTTTTTCAATGCTCTCCGATGCGTTCAGCGTATTGTAACAACCAACAAAGTAGTTTATTGCCGTGTCTAATATCATTGTAAATTTTATCAGTAAAATTACTTTTAAAATATTTTTTTACTGTTTTGAACATTAAACAGTTTTTCAAGCAGACAAAGTACCGTAGCCGTGGCCTAGAGGCTTTACGATTTGAGTGCCACTGTAATAATATTGAACATATCGAGTAAATCTGTTGACATCGCATTTGAATAATCCGTTTGTTTCGTTACATTTGTAGTATTGACCGATTGTCCCTCTAGATATGAAGAGGTCAGTTATTAGTCCAGCATCTGGAAGGCATTTTTGTATTTAATTGACAATTGAAACCGTTTCGATTTGTTGCAAACAAATTAATCAAATAAACAGATGTAATTGGTGCAAGTGGGATATTTTGAAATCATTGTCATTCGAACAACATTAAAACTTGTCATCCGAACTTCCATTAAACAGTTACGAACAATTTTGAATTTTGCAACTCTGCATTGCAGAAGCTAGTTTAGTTTAGTTAGTTGTTGCAGAGTCTACAATCCAACTGGTTTTATCGGCAAGAGATTATGATTCCACTATTGTCCACCATTTATTTCGCTAACTGCATTTAATCAAAGTTCCCGAACACGTCAATTCAAACTGTCGTTTATAATATCTATCTCTGTCTGCACAACCCGGGGATCATCCTAACTCCACCGATCTCCGTCGCAGAACCGATGTCGACCCGGGGCATTGGCGGCTTTGGCAATCTGGTTCGACATCGGTCTTCGTTCCACCGATTCGTCTGGGCAGCACCAGGGGTGTGGAACGGCCACTTACGAGCTCTCCGCAACACCCCGACGTTACCCACATTTCGATAGAAGTTTTAAATTTATCTTCTTCTAAGCCTTTTTAATGTATGAAATACCAAAGAAAATTACCTGTCGCAGATCGTGATAGATCCTATTTTTTTTTATTATAAGACTTATCGCAAGATGCCGCAAAATATTTTTGTTTTAATGCTTTATGCCAGGTTGTAAAAAGAATACTAAAACATTGGTTTCAAATAAATTAACAAAGTAAAAAACCTGAAGGCTCAGTGAGAGTAATTTCTTCGATGCGATAATAACCGAAAAGATAGATGTGAACGAATTGGTTTGTGCCTCCCCATTTGAAAGCATACACTTCTTTTGTAGACAATTGTTCTAAAGTGATGCAAAAATGTTCTTAAGTGCTAACAACGTTCTATAATAATACAAATTGTTTTAAAGTGAAACAAAATGTTCGAAAGTGATACAAATTGTTCTAAAGTGATAAAACTAACTCTAAAGTGATCCAAATTAGTCTAAAATACAAATTGTTACTAATTGTATTCTGTCAGATAGCAAGCTAGTGATTTAAAGTTTAGTAACTTTAGTAGTTTAAATTTTTAATTAGTTTTTATAGAGGTTTCAAACCATACTGCCATACTATACTAGGCCCTAAAATTAAGATAGCCAAGCCGCTAAAATAGTGTGACTATAAACATAAATTTTTCAAGTTCTGCTAATTTGTTTATTTTTTTAAAATTTATTTATAATGTTCACAAATAGCAGGGCCAACGGCCACTTACATCATTTGAATGGCAATACAAACAGAAAGAGAGTAAATAAGTTTTTTTAGCTTTACAATTTACTTGCAACAACTTGAAGAAAATAACTTGTTAGTTTAGTTTAGTCATTTGTTACGAATGTAAACGAACCTTGGAATGTAAAGTTTGTAAAGTCTTCCAATGCTAAAACCATGAAGAAGACTAAGTCGATTAAAATTAAAAGTATACCGTCCATGCTGAATGTGCATATTGTAAACATTTGAAAGTAAACAAATGGCGCCATTCCTGATAAGATGATGGTGTTATTAAATTTTTTAAAAGTTAACTGCTCGTTATAATGATTATTTCTTATTTATTATTATTTTTTTTAGAATCTTCTTCTTTTGTACCCAAGTTTGACGTTGCAGTTTTGAACAAGGCGACCGTTGACCTTTTTCTTCTTATATCTTCTATTTATCTTCATCTATTCTCGATTTGTTAGCAAGAGTCTCAGTCGTGACTAGAAATAAATAATACACCTTTATTTGGAACAGGAAAAAATTTCGGGCTTGCTCAGATTTTTCTGCGGGCATTAATTTAGTATTTTTTTAGTTTTTAGCTAAAAATCAAGTAGCCACGTATTTTTTCAATTAAATATTCTTAGAAACTAAAATATAATATTTTACCAGAATACAACTTAAAATGTACTTTCAAATCATTAAGGAGAAAGGAACATTCGCCCCATCGTTCCTTTATGGATCTGCCTCTGTAATAAAAGCAGACATAGAACGATTCCGCTACTAACGTTTTACACTTACACCCACTCCATGTTTGTTATAGCATTTTCTACAAATTTCTACGATTATGGGTGGAAGCTTGATTTAAAACTTTCTCGGATTTTTTTCAATTGACACTTATTCACAGATGAGCAGTTTGTGATAAAATGACAATGGCTCCAGCTGAAGGTCCTCCAACTAGAAAACCAAGCCAGCGTCTCTCCAGTGTCACTGGGATTTCACAAGTTAATTTTCAGCTCACTTTGCTGTGTAGCGAGTTGATCGCTGCTGGGGCTGGTGGTATAGCGATAAGGCGTTCGCCTGTAGACTTGAAGGTCGGCAGTTCCAATCCAGCCGACCTCACCAGCAGCACTTACAGGGATATAAGTGACACTGTTCAAGTCTGGCTACACAAAAAGTTAAGAATCTTATGTTTATAGGCATTAACATGGCAGCATTCTAACTTTAACAATCTTAAATGATTAATCGTTTAGCTGGGTTGAACTTGAAGTCTTTCAACTTAATTGCATTTGCTTTCACCTATTGGTTTTTTCTATTAAAAATGGTATACAACAATTTATTTATCAACGTGTATGAACTGAAGGCGTTGTCACTGCATTTTGCACGAATAGCATTAAGCAGCCGATAATTGACCAGTACCGATTATCGGCCAATACCGATTGTGAAACGGCCGATACCGATTGTGAAACAGCCAATACCGATTGTGAAACGGCCGATACCGATTATCAGTATATAATCGAACGGTACCGATTATGAACAAGAGTCTATAATCGGCCGATACCGGTAATACACCAATAACAGGTGCATACAAATTATTCCAAAGTTTTATTTTTTTTGGAGGTGTGTTGAACCTTAAAAACCATCCACTTTGCTGCGCATAAATCTGTCTCTTTTGCGACATTTTAAACATATTTAAATAGTATTTTACTGTATTTAACACTTTGTATTTTTTTGTTTCTGTTTATTTTTTCCCCACCTTCTTTAGCCAGACTTGAAACTGGCTTAACAGTTAACGAAGCCAGCAATCAAACGTCCTGCTTGGATATGAAACTGCCTGTGTCAGAATGTGACAGAATCGAGAAGGAAAACTATGATGGCGTTAGTTGTGCTGTTATGGAAAACGTTGTCCAATTAGATCCCACAGATAGAATAACTAAGAACAGAAAACAACACTGTGAACAAGTTTTTAATGTCTAAAACGTTTGAACAACTTTTAAAGTGACAATAAAACTAATATACATTTATTTCCTTGACGTTTCAACAAAGAAAGGCAATCAACCATTCCCCGACCTGTGAAAATATGATGAGTTCTTATTTAAGTTTTTATTTTTAGTTTTTATTCAAATATAACTTGGAAAAAAATACTTTTATTTAAAAGTTAAAGTTTTTTTTTAAATATTCGTAAATGCTTCGAATTTTTAAACTGTGTGTTTAAAATATAACTAGTTACTTAAAAATTAAAGAAATAGAAGCAAGAACATTTTAAGGCCACCTGGTGAATAATATAAAGTTAAGTATTTTTGATGCTCGAACCCATACTTTTTAAAAAGTGAAACCCGGACTCAAACCTTCAACAAATTTAAACCGGAACCCGAACCCGAACTCGGACATTAGAAAAAATGAAACCAAACAAGAATCAAAAAAATTAAAAAAAAACGATTTGTACTAGGTATAACGAGTGAACGTAAAAAACTTTGTTTTTTTTTAATCTCTTAAAATCATTTTAACTTTCACCCTCGATTTCTTATCAAATTGTGAGGAAATTCAATATTTTAAGGTACATTTGGTAGGATATAAAATAACGCATTAATACACATTTTTGAACAATCAATATCGATTTTCACATTTTTCGTTAACTTAATTTAATCAACAAACAACAAACAACGTCACTGAACAACACGTAGATTTTTTAGTAGAACGTTCAAAATATTTGTTTTTAATTTTTTTAGCAGTAATATCTCAAAATTATTTGTCTGTCCTAACGCTTCTATGGACCAAGTTTCAGATCGATTAGATGACGGGAAATGGGGTTGTGTTCAATCAATCAAACAGACATACAGATAGATGAAGTTAATATATAAAGGATTTAAAAAAAGACTATTCAAGTTCTCACTTCGCCTGGTAAACATTTGTCGTCGGAGATATCATTATTCTAGATTTTATTGAAATATTCTGATTGATTTGATTAAAAATTGAATTTAAAACAAAAGTTTTGTGCGTTTTTATACTTTTTGTTATACAAATTGAATTTGCCATTTAACTCATGGAGCAATTTGCATAAAAACGGCTCAGAAGGCAATAGAAAATTAAAAAAAAAATTATGAGAATGTTGAAAAAACCTAAGTAAAATTTTTTTTAAAAATTTGGGAAGAAATAAAAAAAAACTTATCAAACTATCCCAGTAGGTTTGCTGAAAATTTTTTAAACGTTTGTTTTTGTATTTCTATGTTTTGAAGATTAATATTTTGAGTAAATAAAAAACAATTTTTGAATTGTAATAATTATAAACTTATATATATATATATATATATATATATATATATATATATATATATATATATATATATATATATATATATATATATATATATATATACATAACCAAGGGATCATGGGAAGGTTGAGATAACTTACAGTTGTTGGAGTGCAAAGAAAGAAAAAGGAAATGATTTGAAAAGGTTCTTATTTAAGAGACTGCTGTGGCACGAGGCAACGATCCGTTGGAGGTCACATATTTCAGGGAATAAAGAGTGAATAATAAAAATTATAGTTGACATAATAATTATGTTAGAAAATAAAATTATTATTATTGTCATTAATAATAATAATATTATTATTATTAATGTGAAGAAATATTTGTAAATTATTTATGAACGGGAAACGATATGGCATGGTTTGCTTGAAAATTTAAAGTGAATTTCAAATAAGGATTGAGATGAATGGACTGAGCAAATGTGAAAGTTGGGTGAATGAATAAAAAGATATTATAATCAATATAAAGGAATAAAGCGAGAAGGTGAGAAAAGAGAGGGGAGAGAGAAAAAAGGAACCACTAAAAATAAAACTAAAGTAGCGGATATATTTGTTAATTGATAGAGAGAGAGAGAGAGAGAGAGAGAGAGAAAGAGAGAGAGAGAGAGAGAGAAAGAAAGCGAGCAAAAGAGTGAGAGAGAAAGAGAGAGAGAGAGAGAAAAAGAGAAAGAGAGAGAGAGAGAAAGAGAAAAAACACAAATGTGCAAGCCGATTCGCATTCATTTTTAGAAAAAAATCAATTTAGAAATGGCAAGTAAAAAATATTATTTTTTATCCAACTATTCAAATTATGATGAGTTATTGAAATTTGTTATGGAAATTAAAAAATTTTTAAACTTCTTAAAAACGTCTTGTAAAAAAAATAAATAAATTCAATCTTCAATAGAGTTTATTGTTAAGATTTTCAATGGCAATTATGATTAAATAATTTTTTGAAGCAATTGAAAAATGCTATCAGAGAGATGTGATTAAATTTATCAGTTTAAACACAATAATGTTGAAAACTATAAATTGATTTAAAACTTTTATTACTTTAAATATAAAGCTTCCTATTAAAAAAACTCCAATGAAACAGACGATTTCATTGCGAAGCAAAGCACAGAAGAGAGTTTTAAAGTATAATTTGATTGAATAATTTTATTGCAAAGCTTCGCAATGAAATCATTCAATCAAAAGAGCTTCTTAGACTTTAAAAATCAAGTTTGGCGGGACAATTTCAAGGGGTAAAACAGCACAGAAGGTAAAGTATTTTAATTTATCATCTTTTAGCTAAGAGATAAATATTTTTTTTTTATTTATTAAATTTTGATCAATTAAGTTGAATAAATTGATGCTGAAGATTTTAGAGCTCAAATTAGGCAAATAGCAGGTAAATATGTGACAACAGTATTTTTCACACAGTCAAACAAACAGATGAAAAAAGTTTAATAAAAGCATTTAAAAAATCTGAAGAGCCATATAAGAATATAAAAAAAGTTCCAACAACAACTCTAAAAAAACATAATATTCAGGAAGTTGCTATCCCCATGACAACGGATGAGATAAGTAAAAAGTCGGTTTTGAAGTAAATGAACTTTTTAACACTTTCTCATGTTTTTAAATGATTTTTTCATTGTGAAAGTTTTTTACTTGAATATTTTAAATGCTATGCTGGCATCTGTTTCCACCAATGACTTCTATTCCATTTAGAAAGATGGTAGTTTAGAACAACTCTTGTATTCCACTCAGTAATGAAGAACAATAATTGTATTCTAATTGTTAGTGTAGAACAATTTTTGTATTCTACTTGGTAGTGTAAAACAAGAATTACTAGCAGGGACGGCGATTTATGTTAAATATTGGGGAGTCTTTTTTTCTGCTTTTCCTCCCTCTACTTTTATGCGGGGTGTATTACCCTTAAAAAATTTTCTTAGGTTTGTCTTGCCGTAGGTAATTTTCAGATTATTTTTTAAATAAAAAAACCACGTTTTCTACTATGGGTACTACCTACAGGTGTTTTTGAAGAAAGTTAAAATTTTTTCCAATTGCTTTAAATTTTTTCTTTCTTTCCCGTTTTTATAGACAATTCAAAACAAAGCATCAGTCCTGTTTTTGCTATCTGGCGCTTTATAAATAAATAAATAAATAAATAGATAAATGCTAATTTTTCATGCAAAACTTAGTTGCGAGAGAGATAAAGAGGAGAAAAAAAATAAAAAAAGAGAAACAAAAGATAAAAACAGAAAAACCAATTTAAAACAACTTGCATTGTCTACAAATCTAAGGTCCATTGTCAGAAAAATTTCGTTCATTAACGCTAAAATTTTATTAGATTAATTATTTTTAGCTGTGACTTTTATTTAGTAGTGCAGATCAATAGTTTTATTGCACTTAATAGTTTAGACCAATAGTTATATTCTATTTAGAAGTAAAGTACAACAGCTGCATTGTTTTTAGTATTGTATTCAATTAAGTAGTGATGAAAAATAATTGTAGTAAATTTTTTAAATTGATAATTTTTACATAAGAACTTAAAAATGTTTTTAGGTTATTTGTTTATATAGCTGAGGATAAAATATATATATATTTTTTAATCTCTCACGTTAACTTCACCGCAGGTCTTGCTTGCTTGATTTGCTTGAAGTTTTGAAAATCTTGAAAGTGAAAATAAAATTACTTTCCGATATCCAATTAAGCTGGAATTTGAAATAAAGGCCTGTTTTTATGACAATGCATTTGTTTAATTTTGAAAATCGTTTGAAGAATAAAATTCTTTAAAAAAATAATTGTCTATGTTATGTTATAAATGAAAACAAGTAAAATACAATTTAATAAAGGTTTACATATAGAAATTAAACACAATGTCATTTTAAAAGCTTTTTTGCAATAAATTAAAAGCCAGAAAATTCAGAAATATGAGGGATTTGTTAAAAAGCTTGGTTTTGTACGGCTTATTTGTTTAATTTTAATTAAAATTAAATTAATTTGAATGTACAAATAATAAAAACCGGATTTAAAAATATCAATCTTGTCATTTTAAAAGAAATTTTTTTTAGTTTTTTTTTTACAAAGTATCATTTTCAATCCATATTTTTCACCAACTAACAACTTCACGGAATGCAAAAAATTAGGATAAGCAAACAATAAATGACCATCTTGGGAGATATGCGTGGCCTCTTCAAAGCAGCATCATATTGTAAATTGATCATTGATCACAATCTCTCTTTTTCTCTCTGTCTCTTTGTCTTGCTCTATGTCTGCCTGTTTCTCTTTATCTTTTTCTCTTGTTTTGTTGTAATTTATCAATTTTTCACTGTCATCACTCCATAAGCAATAAATCACTGTGACGCTTGTTCATTGAACTAAAAAAGTGATGAAAACGTTATATATAAGGATGTCATGGTTACCCGGCCCAAACCTGAAATTTAGTAATGCCCGGATTTTTTCTGAAAACCAAACTTTTATAAATTGAAAACCAAGCCCAGACGCAAATCCGGGGTTTTAAAAAAGAAAAAAACCTGAAACTGAACCAAAACCGGAACTATGAAACAATTAAAACTAAAACCCAGAGTTTTGAAATAATGAAACACGAACCCAGCTTTTAAAAACTGTAAACCCAAACCTGACCCCAAACCCAAAAAATCTTAATAGTCTAACCCATGAATTCCTTAAACTAAATGTTACAAAAAATATATCAACATATATCATTACACAATTTGTATCGCAAAATAAAATGTAAAAAAACAAAAACTATTTTAAAAATAAAATATTTGACTATCAAACAGCGTTGAAACAGTTGATGGTTACGCCTTACTAATAATGTGATGGAATGATTGAGTGAGGTTAAAACGTTTTTCGACCCCACAGTACTGTACCGGCCCGGTTTGACTATAATTGGGCAAGCGGGTAGGGCATACGAGTGACAGCCTCTTATCGTACGACTCAATGTTGGTCTCATTGATGAGAGAGCAGAGAACAATGTAACCATGTTTTTGGGTCAGAGGAAGTCGTACATCAGGGGTGTAGTAAATTCAATCCGTCAATGAAATTTGTTGAGAGAGAAAGAGAAAATATTAAAAAAAAATAAAGAGGAAAAAGTAAAAAATAGATGGACTTGTAAATGGATGGTCGTTTGTGAGGATGTCGCTGTATTAGACATACCAACCAACAAACGAGTTTTAACCAAATCAAAAAAGTTGGAGATTATGTTTTTAAAATTTATTGAAAACTGAAGCTTTTTACATTTGTTTGCTTTCAAGATGCACAAAACAAAATATATTTTTCTGAACATTTTACGATAATCATCAAAATGAAATATTTATCGAAGTTTTTTTTATTTAAAAAAAATACCAAACTTTACTGTGAGCACAAAAACAAATAAATTTCTATCTTCCTTCAAGAACGATGATGTCCTTGACCTTGATGAAAAACGCTTGCTATTGGATGATCTATTTACAGGCGAGAGATTCGAGGCGCGTCGATTGGTCTGTGAGGGGTTGAACTGGCCCCGATCTTTGGGATGTGATTGACGCCCAGGGTGATCAGCCAGAGAGGTCACGATGTCTGATTGGATAGCACTTTTTGAAATCAGCATATCAGCATCGTTCAGGGAGCTAGCAAGGCGTGGCGAAGACACGGATAATACGGGTTCTATAGCAATTGAATACATTAATTTCTTGTAGCTTGTAAATGATTAAAAATGGTTGCATTTTTATAGGGCTACTAGCACTTTTAATTTTCAATCAGTGGGTCAGATATCCGATGAAACCGAATGTCTAGTACATTCATATTAATAGAAAAACAAGCGACAAACTTAAAAATATTTCTACCTCTGGTCAGCTCGACGCTGGCATTTGCGATTCCGACGGAGTTTTGGACAACGAGAGTGTATTTTCTGAATGTTGAATTGGTCACTTTGTTGATGTTCAGCATAACTTCTGTAACTCCGTCTGCTCTCTCCTGAATAAAAATTTACTTCGGTAAATATCTGATTGAGAAATTGCATTGGTGAATGGGCAAAAAATTAAACAAATGTTTTGTAATAAGTAGCTTCTTGGTTAATTTTTTAAAGTGTTCAATTTTCACGTTTTTCAGTTCTTGTGAAAGGAAATTTCAAAAAACGTTGTCTGTAAAACCAACTGAGTACATTGTAAGAGAGAAATTTATTATCCAATATCTATAGCTGGAAATCCATCTGGTCCTGGTGTTATAAGAATGAATTGTAAAAGTATAAGGAAACAATCTGAGAAAAAGAGGAAACAAATTGTGATGGAATCTGTATGCAAACAATAGTGATTATAAAATAGAAATTTGGTCAACAACAACAAAAATATTGTGTTACAAACGATAAGATTCAGCAGATGTAGTAAAAGAAAGATGAAAAACTGTTTTTAATGCTCGCTTTTGTAAAATATTAAGTACATTAATAAAATTAATACGAGATTTGTAGTTTAGACACCATAAAAAATTACAACAAATCAAATAAGGATAAACTAAAGAATTATACAGCAACAAAAGTACATTTGAAGGAGCAAACCAAAAAGATTTGGCGAAGTATACCAATATTTTTGGAAACTTTGCTACTGACCTATTTAATATATCCTCTTTCCATGTGACGTGCGGGTCAATAAAAATTCCCGCAATCTAAAAAATATTGCAAAACTGCTTACTCCAGGTCATTTCTGAAAAACCAGAACTCGTCCAAGTGATTATTTTGATTGACTGATCTAAAATCACCAGCAATAAATTTTGGAGATAACATTTTTTATACGTACATGAGGTATTTTACAGATATCAGAGTCGAACAACCACTTTTTGCTCTAAAATTATACTCTAGATTTATTGTGACGTATAGTTTAGAGAGTCGACGTGGTAAGTTGCTCCTGGGCAGTCCTGGGCAGTCCTGGACCAAATCTTGTTTCGTCACCGAAAAAATTTCTTGCCTCGCAAAAATTGAAGATATAGCATTTTAATTAAAATTTTGAAACAATAAAGTACAACTTCTTCCAGAAACAAGATAAAATTAATTTTAAAAAACTGAAAACATTTTTTTAAGACCAATATAGCCGACAAATTTCTTAGTGACATTGTATCGTAAAAATATTACCCCAGTGAATAGTAAACACAAGATGTTTGTAGTTACTATCACAATAAACATTTTTTTCGTAATTATCATATGCTTCCTAATCTATTTTTTAATAATTTTTGATTCTTAATTTTATTTAATAGTTATTTTTGTTAAATTGAACTTTACATTTTTTTTAAGTCGGTTAATTTTATTAAGATTTCCTGAGCATCTAAACGTCCGCGGACATCCCATGGATATCCGGACAAGTAAAAGGAAATAAAAACAAGTCAAAAGTAGAAACGTCTAAAGACAATACAACATTTTTTACCCCTGGTCTTTGATTTTTTTTGAAAAGTCGATTTGCCTTATAGCTTTGCTTTCTTTTTTCCACTAAAAATAAGAATCATACGGCTCTGAGAGCTTTACTAACATTGCGTATCCAGTCTGAAACTTTGTTCCCCTTTCAAAGTGGGCTGAAGGCGCCAGTGCTGCTAAAGGACTATAAAACACGGCAAGCTCTGCTCTTTTCAATCCAGTGCAAAATCTTCAGCAAAACAGTTAGTAAATACTCACCATGATGACTGTCCAATAGCCGTCTATGAATTGCCCCTCTCCCAGCGTTGTCTGCTTGGACTCGTCGATTATCCAGACGACCTTGGAAGGAACAGGCCTGCTGTAAACGTCGCAAGTTATATTGGCACTGGTTTCTGGTGACGATAGTGATGACGGTAGAGAAGAAGAAGAAGATGATGATGATGAGGGTGGTTGTTGTGGTGGCTTGGAGCCGACGGAGGTTGTCTTGAAGAAAAGTCTGGGTGCGTCTGTGAGAGGAGAGTGAATTGGTTGATGTGAATTGAATGAGTTAATTGAATGAATGAATTGAGAATTTGATGAATAACAAATAAGAATAAGACTTTAAGAATGTCCAAAAAGAATTTGTAAAAAAACTCACTGAGAAATAAATGAAAAAACGTAACGAAAGAATGAATTACAGAATGGATGGACGAACGAAATATTGAAAAAAAGAACGGAAGAAGAAACGAATGAATGGATGAATAAATGAATAGATGAATGAGCGAGCAAATTGAATGAATGCATGATCAATAGAATTAATGAAAGTTCCATTCAATATCCTTAAAAAATTAAATAAAAAAATTTCTTTCAATGAAATATATTAATGGCTCTTTTTGTTAAGTTTCTCTTTCTTCTCTTTCATCTGAAATTTTAACAAAAGGATCTAAAACTTTCTCCACCGCACTGTCAAAATAATCTCACGCACATTCGACTAAGAGCCTGGCAACCGTTTCCATGACGAGATGTCTCTGCTGAAAGTGGTGGTGGTAGCTGGGGTGGTAGAAGAGATGCTGCTGCTGAGGCTGACGGTTCGACGTTTGGTGGTGATGATAATGATGGTGACTGTTGTTGTTATGAAGGTGGTCTCCTTTGCCAGTGGTGTGATTAGAAAGCTGGTCATTAGAAGCGGGAGATGACTTTTCTGATGACGACGACGACGACGACGATGATGATGACGTAGATGATGATAATGATGATGACGATGATTCTGGCAAATGAATGAAATTATAGTCGTGCTGGTAGCTATGTTGCTGTCTGACCAGACGGTATTGGTGCTGATGATGATGTTGATTGTTATCTTCACTGATGACGCCGTGGTCTCCGTTCCCACCATTATCGTTATCACCACCACCATCATCACCATCATTATCAAGATTACTGTCGCTACTACTTTTTGTGCCGTTCAAGCGGACTCGCCACCGGGCCACTGAGCGGTTCTTTCGCCGATAGAGAATGCTGGCTTGCCGTCTGAGAAGCATCCTCCTCTTTTCATCTTCGTCACTCCAGACAGAGTTAGTCGAATCTGGCGTTTTCTTTGAATCAACCTTGCTAGGACTGGCTAACCGCATAGTCGATTTCGGCTTTAACTTCAATCGCCGATGACAGCAGTGTTTAACAGATATCGAAGCGGCTAGCCGTTTTGGTCGAAGGCTGCCAGGGTTTGAGCTCGAATTCGAGTGTCTAAGTTTAGCCGTTTTCTTCGTTACTTTTGACTTGCCGCCCTGTGGATGAGCATTCTTACGGCTACCACCGGCTGAAGCCGCTCTGCCAGTTGAGCTGTAGTCGACTTCGTCGTCGCTGTGAGGCATCGTGGCTCGGCATTTGACTAGCGTGCCATCGTGAGAGCTGTCCACGTTGAACAAATCGCAGTACCTAAACAGGCCAAAAGAAACTTTAAAAATGAAGATGATAAATTTGATAAATTAAACTTTTTTTTTAACTTTATGACATTTACTCTTTAGTTAATTGTAAAATATTTAATTAATTTCGTTACGGGTATCGTTTTTAATGTAAATAGACAAATGTAGGTTCTTACTGAATATAAAAAAAGCTAAAATTAGAAAATAGGAAAATAATTTGTGATATTTATAGATTCCGCTCACCTTTCTGTTTTGTATGTGATTAACCTCATGCCCCGCCTGCCAGACATGATAACATTTGACCTAATTGAAAAATTGCTCGTGACATCACTGTTCCCAAGGATAATCTGTTGATCACAAATACTAGTTAGTGATGATTATGATTTTAAGATTAAGTTTTTTTTCTTTCTTTAAATCATCCATTTATCCGTCTGCCGTCCGCCCGTCCGCCGTCCATCTGTTCTTCCGTTCATCCGTCCATCCGCTCATCCGTTCATCCGTCCATCCGGGTCCAGGATCGGATTGCCGGAAAAGCTTTTGAAAAATTACTGTTCGTTTCCATTTAGTTGTTTTTTTTGTTATTAGAAGCTAACGGGGTTACCCGGCGTTGCCCGAGGTTTTTCTATCGTTTTTCTCTATTTTGCTTTTGCTCTTTCTCGTTCCCGTTTCCACCCCTGCTTGCCCTCCCGCTCGCTCTTTTGCTTCTTTTTGCTCTTGCGCTTCCTCCCCCTTTTCCCTCTTGCTCTCTCGATTCCGCTCTTTTCCCCATTCCCGCTCCCACACGTTTTCCCGTTCCCGTTCCGCTCGTTCTTCCGCTACCACTCGCTTTTCCACTCCCCCTCGTTCTCCTTTTCTTTTTCATCGCCCTCCACATTTTTCTGCCCTAAACATAAAATAGATATGATAAAAGTTGCTTGAAACTTTCTTGAAACTTTATTACACAAACTAAATTTGAACTTTATTACGCAATGACATGTTTGCACATATAGACTTTTGGATTAGGAGGTTTTTTGCTCCTATAAAATGAAATAATAAGCCGATATTTAACAAAAATAGATAAAAACCTTTTTCTTAATGAGTTCCATGTCGTGTCAAAATTTACCAGCATTTGGTTCAGCCGTTCTCGAGTTTAGCGCTTAGCAACACATTTAGCGACTTATTACACACTTTTACTTAACTTGACTTCTCTGTCTGTCGGTCTGTAGTCAAAATTTGCAATCGATTTCAAACTAACTTCCCGATTAGCTAGAGACTTAAAAATTTAAACATACTTCCGAACTGATTAACAATGCAATTTATCAAATGTTCGAATCGATTGGACAACATTTAATTGAATAATTATTTGTGATATTTTCGTCGAACTATTTATTGTTTATGCTAATATCAAGGATATCTTGATATAACAACTGGATCCACAACCTACTCTAGTAGGCCTAGACAGTTCAGCCAGTTACGTCATAGTTACATCAAAATTTGCAGAAGTATGATATAACTACTATGCTTTTGTAGTTTGTTACATCAATTTATTTATAATTATGATATAATAAGCGATAAAACATTAGGCCTACTAGAGTAGGTTGTGGATCCAGTTGTTGTATCAAGATATCCTTGGCTAATATGCTCGCTGTTTATGTAACAGAATGTGGCCTACACAATCGATTATATAAAAGTGTGTTTTTAAAAAACTTTGTTTTTTGTTTCCCTTGTTTTTAGTTATATACGAGTAGATCAGCGAGTGAATTCATTTCTTATGAGCACGTTAAAAAAAGAAAAAAAAAGAAAATAAACAGCACAAATGTTTCCATATAAGGCTATTATCGTCATTTAGTACGTCCCGATATGGAAGGCATTAAAACATTTTATGTTTAATTCAATAACTGAGTGAATTCAAACCAGCCTGGATCTCGGGAGGGGGGTATCCACTGAATGCCACGCACCTCAACTTTCCCGGGGTGCCCTCTGTGAATTTGACAGTGCTCACGTGACTGGAAATCTGATGATGATGATGGTTCTTATTATTGTTATTATTATTATTATTATTCTTGTTGTTGTTGTTATTACTGTTATTGTTGTTATTATGGATTATTTTGTTTTTATTGAACGTGCTGTTCTTATCATTCAGTTCCTTCTGATTGGCTGGCTGATCGTCCACTCTTCTGGAATCAGACTGAATGCTCTGGACTGAAGTTTGTGACAGCAACGACGACAACGATGATGACGACGGTGATGATGATAATGATGACGACGGTGATGATGATGATGACAACGATGATGATGACGACGATGATGACGATGACGATGACGATGACGACGACAACGACGTTATAGCTACGTTTAATGGACTGTCTTTTTTATGTTTCAAAGACGAGAGAGTCGATTGTTTGAGTTCACGCACCACTGAACCCGCTGCCTGTGTCTCCTCTGATGAAAATAATGCTGCTGATGCTACTGATGATGATGACGATGATGATGATGATGATGATGATGATGGTGACTGGAGCAATGATAATGATACCGGTGACAACGATGATTGTGAAACGAGTGGTGATAAAGACCTAATTGAGGGCTTTATTGAAAAAAGAAGTGATGATGATGACGATGGTGATGGCGACAATGCTGGCAAAGATGTCGTTAAAGAAAACGACGATGATGTTGATGATGATGTAACATCCGGTGGTAATTTGAGGTCGTCTCCACCTGAGGAACGGTTGAACATGGGACTGTATATGAATATGTTTTGAATGTAACCTGAATTGGGAAAGAAAAGTAAAATTAAAAAATTTATGAAGAAAATGTAAAAAAAAACTATTGAATTGAGTTAAAATTTTAAATCGTAAGAAAAAGTGAAAAATTGAAATGCAGAAAGTAAAATTTTTTTTGAAAATAAAATAAAATAGAAAAGTGAAAAAAATTATAAAATAAAAACTGCGTAAAAAAAGAATTTTGGATAAAATCTGATATTCTTTGGTATTAGTAATACTTAAAATTTTCATAATTTTTAAACTCATTCAAAGAAAAAGATATACAGACAGACAACGTCACAACGACAAAACGACACAGCAATACAACGACACGACGACACAACGACACATCGCCACAGGAACAAAATGACACAGCAATACAACGACACAGCGATACAACGACACAGCAACAAAACGACACAACGACACAACGACACAGCGACACAACGACACAACGACACAACGACACAAGGAAACATATGCTCGTAATCGATTGTGACGTCACACTACGACGTCAATATTACCATCCCCCCACCCTTTGGGAAAAACCTATTACGGAGCAATGGACGCGTATCTGATTGGCTGCTGTAGATGATGACGTCAATAAAACTATTTTAATCTAGACGTATTTTTTTATTTGCTTGCCTTCTTGCGGCAGTTGTTGATTGAATTCATAATTTATGTTTCCATTTGCTCACTCTTGTTTATCCATGTCTTCGTCCGTCCACCCATCCGTCCATGGATCCATCCATTTTTTTATCTCTTCATTTTTACATACATCTACTTATTCACCAATCCATTTTTTTACCAACCCACTCCTTTATCAACCCACTCTTTTACAAACCCACTCTTTCACAAACCGACTCCTACATCAACCCGCTCCTTCATAAACTCACTCCTTCATCAACCACTCCTTCTTCACCCAAATTTTTCACCAGCCCACTCATTCTTTCATCAAACCAATCCTTCACCAGCCCACTCACTTTTTCATCAACTCCCACTCCACTCCACTTCACCAACCGACTTCTTCACCAACTCACTTTTTCACCAACCAACTCTATCATAAACCCATCCGACTTCTTCATCAACCCACTCACTCCTTCATCAACCCACTCACTCCTTCATCAACCCACTCACTCCTTTATCAACTCCCACTCCTTCACACCCACTCCGCCTGAAGACCAGCCACGGCTACTTTCATCCAGTAAATTTGTTTCGTCTCGAAGTTACGACTGGCGTGTAATAGTCGGAAGCGGAAGTGGATGACGCGGGACCGGAAGCTGTTTATTTCAGAGCTGCACTGCGCATGTCGATTGTATTTATTTCTCATTTTTGAAATGAAGAAACAGCCCGAATTAAGCTTGAGCAACATGAAATCTGCTGACAATGACCGTAGTTGTGATGATGATGATGATGATGATAGCCATCTAGTCGAAAAAAGGTAGACAATAATGATGAAGAAGAAGACGATGATGATGATGATGAATATGAAGATGCGCCACATTACTAATAAAGGCAGACAGTCAGGACTTTCAACCGCAATACACTTACTTGTATTTGATGTTTATAGATTATCAAACAACTGTAGTTTTTGATCCACAAAGATATTTTAATACCTTGAAATACATATTGTGTCTAGAGCCACGCCTTATTGAACCGGTGACCCTGACCTGAATGGTTTGATATCTGTGAAGCAGTGCACCACGCCCTCCCTGGTGCATTACGTTGGTCGCTCAGAACTTTCATTTTGATGGAAAATTAAACAAAAAACTTGAATAAAACAAAATGAAATCTATCTGTTTTTACAAACTTTTATTTAATTTGTCTTTTCTGTCCCTCTGTGGTCAAATTTTTTAAATGATTTTTTACTAACTTTTAGAAATGAAATAAATGAACAACAAATCAACACAAACCGATTGATTGCATACACAGAAAAGAAAACACTTTTTTTTTCAATTTCCAAACAATAGATACACTACCTACTGTTAGTGTTTGTGTGTTGTCTCAATATTACTCCGTGCTATGCAATATTTCTGTATGTATGTCTCAATATTACTCTGTGTTTCTGAATAATTCTGCATGTATGTCTATATATTACTCAGTAGGCCAGATCGGGGCTTGTTGTAACGGGGGTAATAAAACCTGTTGTTTTAATATGATGTTACTACTTGCCTCACACTAGTTACAACTTACCCCAATAACGGGGTAAATTGTAACAAGCGACATCCTCCACAAAAAATTCTATAAATACAAAATACTTATAGATTCAAGAAAAAATAGTGTGGGAATATATTATCGAATGGATGATTTTTCATTTAAAAGATTTTTTGAATTAAAATACTCAATAGTTTAGTCACACCATCAAAAAAAATGTTAAAACTAGCCCCGGTCTCCCCTACAACCAAATATTTCTTCTCGAGTTAACAAATGTTATTTCCTACAACTCAATACATCTGCAAAAGTGTCATTATTTTCCTTCAACCCAGTCCGTCTTGACACTCAGTAAGTATTTTTTGTCAGACTAGAAAAATAGCGGAGAAGTTTTTTTTGACTCCTGAAAGAGATGGCGCCACTAATTCTAACGCAAAGCGCCAAAAATTTTAACGCAACTCCATGCGTGAAAGTAAAAGTTGAAGTGAATTATTTTTCTTCTTCAATTTTTTGTTTTATAGCGAAGAAGTAACGAGTCGACAATATTTTCGTGTAGTTTTGTTGCTGTATGTGTCATTGTTTGTGTGAATATGATTGTGTGTCTGCGCGTATGTATGGCTGTGTGAAATAGAGGAAATAGAGATCAAAAGAAAGAGTAAAAGTGAGAAAACAGAGAGAAAGAGAAAGAATGAGAAAGGAAAAGAGAGAGAGAGAGAGAGAGAGAGAGAGAAGGAGAGAGAAAGAAAAAGAGAGAGTGAGAGAAAGATAGAAAGAGAAAGAATGAGAAAAAGAAAGAGAGAGAGAGAGAAAGAGAGAAAGAGAGAAAGAGAGAAAGAGAGAAAGAGAGAGAGAGAGAGAGAGAAAATAGAGAGAGAGAGAGAAAGAGAGAAAGAGAGAAAGAAAGAAAGAGAGAGAGAAAGAGAGAGAGAGAGAGAATGATGGAGGTCTGAAAGATCGTTCCGCAGGCTTAGCGGTTACTGATAGCTGACATATCTGGACTGATCGAATTTACGGACCATTAAATTCATTCCATTACGGCAAAAATCCATTCAATAGAAAAATGTTCAGAGTTTGCTCAGAAATTTATTTTAATTCCTTTTAAAACACACAGCGATTACCACACACACACACACACACACATACACACACACTCACACTCACACTCACACACACTCACACACACACACACACACACACACACACACAGACAAACACACACACACAGAAGAACACCTCGAGCCCATATAGTCGAATAAGTTCACTTTTAACCACGTTCCTCCTTCCCTCCCCCCACCAGAAATTTTCAGCTCGCAAACACCTTCACGACACCTCTAATGACACCAGTTCGAATTTAAACACCAATTGCACCCAATTTGCACTTATACTACTTGTCGTTCGACTATCAAATTTCACTGAATTATTCGCCTTAACTTCAACATTAATATTTATAACATCAACATTTTTATTTATAACATCAACATTTTTATTTATAACTTCAATATTTGTATTTAAAACTTCAACATTTGTATTTACGACGCCATTTTTATAAGTCTCAACACTTATTTTGAAGTTTATACTTGGTTAATTTAAAATTAGTTCTAAAACATTGTTAAAAAAAGGAATTATTATATCTGTCTTTTTTGATCCTACTTAGTTAAACATTTAATCGGTTTGATGAAAAATTATTAATTTTAGATTAATCCTGTGTTTTTTATTAATATTTATAACTAAAAATGTGACAAAAAATACAAAATAGGTGCGGCTTAAAAATTATATTTTTATTCCATTTACCCTAAACCGAAATAGCGTTATTTGCCGTAGAGTAATCATTAATTTGGCCAATATCACCACAATTAATTAAATTTTTAGTGCCATAACCATCATTATCATTATCATCACCATCATTGTCATTACCATCACCATCATTGTCATTACCATCACCATCATTATCACTATTATCATCATCGATATCGATATTGTCGTTATTGTTATCAGTATTAATACCATCCTTACCTCATTATCATCTACATTACCTGTATTCACCTGCATCGCCTGCATCACATGCATCACCTGCATTCGCCTAACATTCACAGTCATCGTCCAATTATTTTGCCATTATCCATCATATTTCCAGATCGTTCACCCACCTCTGATGATAACATGATGGGTGGCTTCTGCCAGAGGCAAGCCCTGGGACGACGATTTGATCTGGCACGAATAATTGGCTGTGTCCTCCTCCCTGGCACCTGAAAAGTGATTTAGTGGGTGGTTGAACAAGTGGCCAGAGAGTGTGTGAATGAATAAGTGTGTAAATGATTAAGTGTGTAAATGATTAAGTGTGTAAATGATTAAGTGTGTAAATAAGTGTGTGTTTAAATGAGTCTGTAAATGAGTTAGTGTGTAAATAAGTAAGTGTGTAAATAAGTATGTGTTTAAATGAGTCTGTAAATGAGTTAGTGTGTAAATGAGTAAATGTGTAAATAAATAAGTGTGTAAATGATTAAGTGTGTAAATGATTAAGTGTGTAAATAAGTAAGTGTGTAAATAAGTAACACTTTTTAGCTCTAATTATAAAATACAAGCTGGCTGTGATTTGTATAATAACAATAATTATAATTAATAAGCCGATTAATAATAATTATAATTAATAAGCCGATTAATAATAATTATAATTAATAAGCCGATTAATAATAATTATAATTAATAAGCCGATTAATAATAATTATAATTAATAAGCCGATTAATAATAATTATAATTATTAAGCCGATTAATAATAATTATAATTAATAAGCCGATTAATAATAATTATAATTAATAAGCCGATTAATAATAATTATAATTAATAAGCCGATTGTTCTACGTGCACATCAAGTAATCTTCAACGCCTGTCAAATATCCAGTAGTGTGGGATGATACCGGTCATGTCAAATATCCAGTAGTGTGCGATGATACCAGGCATGTCAAATATCCAGTAGTGTGCGATGATACCGGGCATGTCAAATATCCAGTAGTGTGCGATGATACCGGGCATGTCAAATATCCAGTAGTGTGCGATGATACCGGGCATGTCAAATATCCAGTAGTGTGCGATGATACCGGGCATGTCAAATATCCAGTAGTGTGCGATGATACCGGGCATGTCAAATATCCAGTAGTGTGCGATGATACCGGGCATGTCAAATATCCAGTAGTGTGCGATGATACCGGGCATGTCAAATATCCAGTAGTGTGCGATGATACCGGGCATGTCAAATATCCAGTAGTGTGCGATGATACCGGGCATGTCAAATATCCAGTAGTGTGCGATGATACCGGGCATGTCAAATATCCAGTAGTGTGCGATGATACCGGGCATGTCAAATATCCAGTAGTGTGCGATGATACCGGGCATGTCAAATATCCAGTAGTGTGCGATGATACCGGGCATGTCAAATATCCAGTAGTGTGCGATGATACCGGGCATGTCAAATATCCAGTAGTGTGCGATGATACCGGGCATGTCAAATATCCAGTAGTGTGCGATGATACCGGGCATGTCAAATATCCAGTAGTGTGCGATGATACCGGGCATGTCAAATATCCAGTAGTGTGCGATGATACCGGGCATGTCAAATATCCAGTAGTGTGCGATGATACCGGGCATGTCAAATATCCAGTAGTGTGCGATGATACCGGGCATGTCAAATATCCAGTAGTGTGCGATGATACCGGGCATGTCAAATATCCAGTAGTGTGCGATGATACCGGGCATGTCAAATATCCAGTAGTGTGCGATGATACCGGGCATGTCAAATATCCAGTAGTGTGCGATGATACCGGGCATGTCAAATATCCAGTAGTGTGCGATGATACCAGGCATGTCAAATCGGAAGCGAATGAAAATCGGAAATGGAAACACTTTGAATGTCATTTATATATTTTCAATTATTTTAAAAATTAGTTTTTAAGAAATTTTCATTATGTACTATTTTGTTTATTTGCTTGAATAACAATTACAGTAAAAAATAATTAAAAATTATAAATAGAACAAAACTATTTGAACTTTAATGATTTTTTTAATTATTTGCAAAACGTTTGATGATAAGAAATTAAAAATACTTTTTTCTATAAAAAACATTTAATTTGAAACTCTCAACGAATAAACAAACTGAAAACTGGCTACAAAAAACAACAAATAAAAAAAACATTCAATTTTATAATTTGGAACAAAAATAGTTGAGTGAGAGAATGTTGGAGGAGAGGGGAAAAAGAAGAAGAAAAACTTTAGCTGTAAGTGACAAGTAATAATTCAGTTGGAAGTTTTTTGAAAGCAAAAAAAACTTAAGAAAAAAATTTATTGGTAAAAAAAACCCAAACGACCTCATTTTGAATTTTTTGCAAACAATTTTTGTTTTCTATTTTGAAAAGCGGAAAATTCAAAAACTGATTTAGTTAAAAAAAAGCTCAACAGGATAAAGTTGCTTTAAGGTTATTCATGTTCCTCGTAAACATGAATGAAACACACGAAAAAACTAGAAAAATAAAAACAAGTCACAAAATACGCGCTTTCAAGGTTTGCAAATTTTTTTTCTCAAAACCGGGAATGATTTGCAACAAGTTCTATTTATAGTTTTCTCTTATATATATATATATATATATATATATATATATATATATATATATATATATATATATATATATATATATATATATATATATATATAGATATGATGATATGATCGTAGAAAATTATTGAAAACATTAGCACCCCGGCATTGTGAAGAGGAGCTTAATAAAACATCAATACATTATTGTCGTAAATTCAATAACATGACAAAATCACCAACATCATCATCTCAAAAAAGAATCATCACCCTCATCATCATCATCATCCTCTTCCTCTTCCTCCTCCTCCTCCTCATCATCACCATCATCACCATCATCATCATCATCACCATCATCATCATCATCATCACCATCATCACGATCATCATCATCATCATCATCAACACCTTAAGCAAAACGATATCAACACCAAGAGCGCTTTACGAACTTGAATCCGTACTACAGTATTAAGAGTGACAGTCGTTATCAGGAGACGGCACGCACCAAAGAGCAAGCGTAATAATTGTCCGTGGCATCGAAGAGCGTTTTTGAAGCTCTCTCGTGCTGGTGGCAATTATGAACATCCATCATTGATGGTCTCATATTGCAGCTCTGATTATATCAATCTCCCTTGTTGAGTTCTGGTGGTGATGATGATGATGATGAGTTTTCACTTTTGTTTTTCGAAATGTTACGCTTTCTATTTATGAATACTTTATTTTTTAAAGCATATTTTTAAGTAAATTCATTTCAATTTATTTCACAAACAACTTAAAGAAAATGTAACACCGTAAGTATGTTCATTAATTCAACTAATGATCTCATCTCTTTGAAGAAATTAATCTCTCAAACATCCTCTTTTAATTTTATGACTTTCCGTTCATGTGATTTATTTAATGAAATTACTTTTAATTACGGAATTCATCATTTTATTAAATTTTGTTTATATTTATTTAACTTTTTTTCACTATATATAATTTTCAATATAAAACATTTGATCAGCCCCAAACGATATCTTTGATATTAAAGTTATAAAATGCAATAATCGAAATAAAAATCTACACAGCGACATTTAATACCGATTTTGCCGGTGCCGGTCATATAATCACGCGACACTTACTGCCGCAGACTTGTATTCTCTTCGACTAAAACATTTCATAGACACTTTATGCTATGCGAGAGTTTTTAACGCGACATTCGACACCGACACAGTTAGTACAGGTCATACAATGATTTGATAACAACATGTCCTTGACTAATAGAATTATTTCTTTTACATTAGAAAGTCGCAACATAAAAACCGACTACTTTTATTTAAACAGCTGATTAAACACAAGGTTGGCTATTTTTGTTTAATATTGGGAAGACAGCTGATGGCCGGTGGGGGGGGTAGAACTTTTAGCAACTGTTCTCCAAAACTAATCGGTGAACGCGGAATGCTGGAAAGGTAAAAAATTAACAATTTTTGTTTTTAGAAATAGTCATGACTGGGGAGGGATCAAAAGTAGGTAAACTTTTTTTCCAAAAATTAAAGAAAAAACTTTACTGTCGGTTCAACTAATTTATTGAGAGAACACGACTCCAGGTTTTTACGACCATGACTGAATATATCTGAATATATCTAGCGCAGTTGATGCAACGTATTATTTTTTTTTAAGCGGAACAACTACTATATGATTGGGGCACCTACAAGTTACTCAAATGGAGGTTGAATACATGACCTAAAATAATTTAAATAAGCAGCTTTCACTTGAATATGATTGGTCGACCTGTTTACCAGCCGTGGTAACATTTTTGTATCAATTGTAGGTGTAATAAAAAAAACTTGGAAAATTATTTTGTGGAAATATTATTTCTATGAAAAATAATTATACATAAAATTTTATTTTTCATTTTGAATTTTAATATTAAAAAATATTTTTTGTGTTAAAATTTTCATTGTTTAAAAATTGTTTTAAACAATTTTTATTAAAGATTGTTTGTTCTATTTTAAGTTATAAGTTTTAGGTGGAAGTCTTTCTTTTTTTCTGTCTCTTTATTATATATATATATATATATATATATATATATATATATATATATATATATATATATTGAGCCATTTTACTATATATATATATATATATATATATATATATATATATATATATATATATATATATATATATATATATATATATATATATATATATATATATATATATATATATATATATATATATATATATATATATATATATATATATATATTGAGCCATTTTACTATATATATATATATATATATATATATATATATATATAGTAAAATGGCTCAATATATTCAGATAAACATGTTCTATTACACTACACACGCCACTTAACAAAAACTAATTTTTTAGTAATCTATTAACACTTTTTAAAAATGTTTAATACATTATCACAAAAGGAAAAACTGTAAGCTTTATTATAAACCAACTGGCCAATTTTGACTTTAACAGCCATCTTCAGTGTTGTTTACGAAATCATTTATACGCTTACCACACAACATAAAGATAGTTCCGAGCAATACAAAATATACAATTGAGATAAAATAAGTCAAGACCAGGTAAATAGAACTTTTAGCAAGTATTTAAGTTATTCAAAAAATAGCAAAAACTACGTGATTTATCGTGTTTCTATCTGAGCATCGCAAAATCTGAAAAAAGTCCACCACCATAGAAAATGACATAGTAGTATTAACCACAATATCACAAAGAGGTGCGTGATGGCTAATGGTTTCGCAGTGTTTGTGGAGGATGGTTTGGTAAAAAATGTGACGACGACTGGCGGTTCATCGGATATCATAGAGAAAGTGGTGGTGATTGGTGGTAGTTTCTCAGTTGTTTCGAAGGACGTTTAGATGAAAAATGTATAGTTCAAGTCAAATGTAGGCATGTATGGCTCAAGTCAAATGTAGGCATGTATGGCTTAGTTTCTTCTTTTGCGCAAAGACATTTATCTACCCATGCTTTGTTCTTAACTGTCTTGTAGGCAAAAGTATAAAAAAATTTCGTTGGTACTTATTGTCAATAAAATTAACTGTCGACGGTATTTACAGTCCGGTCATATCTGTCGTGGAATAAAGTGTCGCGTTGTTAAATGTTGTGGAACCGTTGATAGGTTGGTTCAATTGTGCGAGACAGCAAATTGATTTTGAAGCTAAAGTTTAAAAATAATAAAAAATTCTGCTAATTGTGAAACTTGCGTTTTGTTTTTCAGTTTTAGCATCGCGTGTTTTTGCGGGTTCACTTTCGTTTAGTCTTTTTTCGTCACAAAAAAGCCGATGAAGGTTTTTTTTAACTTTTTTTTTAAATTTACAAACAAATTACTCGAGAATGCAAATGTCATTTTTTGACTTTGTAAGCTTTTTTAAAGCAATTTATAAAATAGATTAGATAAAAGGAGAGCATTTAAATGTGAAAAGTTCTGTTCTGAATGGGAATTTTTTTTAAATACTTTAATGGAATGAGAAAAATATTCAACAAATGACAATTTACAGTTTTCTAAATAACGAAATTACTTTCTGTATTTTCATGCTGTAAATTTTTATTTATTTTCTCTTAAAATTTCTAATTTTTTTATATAAACAATTTCGTGAATGTTGTTTATAGCATTATACATTACTTTCAGAAAATTGTTTGTTAATCTGATGACAGTGTGTATTATTTTAATAACAATTTATATTACTTTAATGACAGTTTACATTACTTTGTGCATGGTCCAACAATCAACTTTTAAAGATTTTTTAACCAAACATGTCTCCACTATTCTTATAATGTATAGTGTATACTTTCCACTATCCTTTTAATGTATAGTGTTTACTTTCCACTATCCTTTTAATGTATAGTGTATAACTCCATTATCCTTTTAATGTGTACCTGTACTATCCTTATAAACTTCATATTGTGCCAACAGCTCAGAATTTAATACTAAATCGATAATTTTCTTGAAATCAAACTAGATCGTATCTGATTACTCACGCATTATTCCATTTTGATCCCGGAAAAGCAAGCTAATAAGAAATGATCAGTTTTTCGATTCCCATGAAAATGTGCATCATTTAATTCATAAAAAATGGTTGTTAGTTTTTAAGATTTGAATTTGGTATCACTCTTATGGATAGCAATACCGAAAGCCTAAAAACCCCAGAATTTTTAAGCACAAAAATGTATTTGAATCATGCTTTATAATGATTAAAACATAAAAAAGCTAACCCCTTACGCAATGTTTAAAATGTAATACTAATAGGTGGCTAAAAATTTTAACCCTAGAGACGTTTTAACTAATAACGTTAATTTGAAAAATATTTTTTCATTACGCTTATTATCTGTGATAATAACTCGACATTAGTAAATTTATAAAATTTAGCGATAATTACGACATTTCTTATAATTACTACAATTTCATCTCCCCTTTAATTTGTACCAAAAATTTAGATTCTGTTGATTTTTTTTTCTTTTTAGCAGAATTTAAAATTCAACTAAACAACCAGAACGATGATTGAATCAATCTGTGCTGTGCCAAATAAAATCTGTTCCAATGCAATCATTGGAATGCCATAAGACGCAGTGGTCAGCAGACTGACAACAAGGTCAAAAAGTAAGTCCACTGTCTCATATTTTTTCTGATGTTCAAAACCTAAAAAATGGAAAAACATGGGAAGCGTTCTAAAAATGCCTTATTACAATTCAATTAACTGTTTCATTTTTATCTGCTTTTTCAAGTTGAACCATTCCATGAAATGTTCTTAGCTTTGTGTTTAACATGTTTCTAAGAACTTTTAACGTTGCTACTTTTCTCAAAAATACTAAAAATTTGTTTCAATTATTTATTAAACGAAATATTTTTTCACAAATTTGTTGCATCATTATTGCATCACGTGATGGTCTTACAAATTTGCATCCGCCTGTAAAAAACCGCTTGAAACGCTACGAGAAGTTTCGAATTTACCTGGAAAAACGATTTCCACGTATCGTTATCTCCTTTCGTGATCACATTCCAAATCACGCCACCTGCTACTGGAGAGAATGAAACTTATCTCCATTAACAGAGAAAAAATATTAGAATAAAAGTTCCAGCCAAGCAAGTTGTAGGAAATGAAAGTTGCAATGATGATGAACACAAATATACATGAGATAAAACAAACTTAATTGTTTCTCTTTTCCGTAATGAAGGCATCAGATGCTTTGAAAACAAATAATAAAATTACGTTCACTTCATCTGATTGGGTTTAATACAATTGTACTTTTATAACATGCCTTATAATCTTGTCTTATAATAATTTTTACAAAAAAGTTTTTGTAGTGATTTTAAAAATTTGTTTGTGTTATATTCAAGGCATTAAATAAAATTAAATCATATTAGAAAAAGATTTTAAGACATGTTAAGTAAAATTACTTTTAAAAGTGAATAAAAAAATTATGTAAAATATAGGAGTTAAAATTTCTCGAGTAAAAAAATAGGATTTGATTTCTACAGCACCAAATCCTGGCCCCCAGCAACGATCCCCATCATGCAAACTTAATACAGCGGGTTCGGGGGTGGGAGAAGGTAGAAGAGGGATGAGGAGACGATATAAATTACAATTTTACATGTCTGATCTAAACATGAAAAGTTGTTTTGCTCTTTAAATGTAAAAAACAGAAAGCAAGATGTCTTTCGGAGATCATCTTTTTTTTATTTAAAGAATCAGCTTGTTTGAAAGAGTATTTTTACGCTGCGTTGGCCGTGCTTCTTCTGCTGCACTGAATTTGAAGAAAACTGTTTCTTTGATGTCTGGAGACGTGACTTTTGAAATATCAAATTGTTTATATCGCTATAGTTTTAACTTGAAAAAAAAATAATTTTATTAACTTATTTTATTTGGTTATTTCAATCTTTTAGGCTTTTTTTACCAGTATTCATTGTTTGCCTGAAGAAATTTGCATGCATTAAATTATTCAGTATCAAAGCTTTTCTTTTTACGAGCATTTGCTTGCTCGCTCATTCACTCACTCAGTCACTCACTCACTCACTCACTCACTCACTCACTCACTCACTCACTCACTCACTCACTCACTCACTCACTCACTCACTCACTCACTCACTCACTCACTCACTCACTCACGCACGCACTCACTCACTCACTCACTCACTCACTCACTCACTCACTCACTCACTCACTCACTCACTCACTCACTCACTCACTCACTCACTCACTCACTCACTCACTCACTCACTCACTCACTCACTCACTCACTCACTCACTCACTCACTCACTCACTCACTCACTCACTCACTCACTCACTCACTCACTCACTCACTCACTCACTCACTCACTCACTCACTCACTCACTCACTCACTCACTCACTCACTCACTCACTCACTCACTCACTCACTCACTCACTCACTCACTCACTCACTCACTCACTCACTCACTCACTCACTCACTCACTCACTCACTCACTCACTCACTCACTCACTCACTCACTCACTCACTCACTCACTCACTCACTCACTCACTCACTCACTCACTCACTCACTCACTCACTCACTCACTCACTCACTCACTCACTCACTCACTCACTCACTCACTCACTCACTCACTCACTCACTCACTCACTCACTCACTCACTCACTCACTCACTCACTCACTCACTCACTCACTCACTCACTCACTCACTCACTCACTCACTCACTCACTCACTCACTCACTCACTCACTCACTCACTCACTCACTCACTCACTCACTCACTCACTCACTCACTCACTCACTCACTCACTCACTCACTCACTCACTCACTCACTCACTCACTCACTCACTCACTCACTCACTCACTCACTCACTCACTCACTCACTCACTCACTCACTCACTCACTCACTCACTCACTCACTCACTCACTCACTCACTCACTCACTCACTCACTCACTCACTCACTCACTCACTCACTCACTCACTCACTCACTCACTCACTCACTCACTCACTCACTCACTCACTCACTCACTCACTCACTCACTCACTCACTCACTCACTCACTCACTCACTCACTCACTCACTCACTCACTCACTCACTCACTCACTCACTCACTCACTCACTCACTCACTCACTCACTCACTCACTCACTCACTCACTCACTCACTCACTCACTCACTCACTCACTCACTCACTCACTCACTCACTCACTCACTCACTCACTCACTCACTCACTCACTCACTCACTCACTCACTCACTCACTCACTCACTCACTCACTCACTCACTCACTCACTCACTCACTCACTCACTCACTCACTCACTCACTCACTCACTCACTCACTCACTCACTCACTCACTCACTCACTCACTCACTCACTCACTCACTCACTCACTCACTCACTCACTCACTCACTCACTCACTCACTCACTCACTCACTCACTCACTCACTCACTCACTCACTCTCCACAATTTTACTCACTTAAAATATTTAGATGGAATCCAAACGTGTTATTGACCATCTGTTCGAACGTGACTTCAAATCTTTCACTGGCCATCGCAAATGGCTCATTTAAACTTCCCAGTATGTTGACACTCGTCTTTTCATGACCTTGAACCTTGACCCAGACAGGGGGCGTCTGAAAGAGTTGAAAGCCATGGGCGCGAAAGAGGCATTCGAGCTTGATGGTTTCCCCGCGGCTGTAGACGTTTTCAGTTGACAGGCGGTCGTCATGTTTGATGTGTTGGTTGTTATTCGATGCTGTGAGCATTTGGATGCTGGTCGAAGTTGTGATTGAAACTGCAATAAAAAACTTTTTTCCTGAAACAACTTTTTTATTTACTGCATGACAGTCAGATTGATTAATGTACTTAAATAGTTGTCTTAATTAAATTAATATTATGAAGTACAATTGTTTGATTTTTTGATTCTACAATAACTTATTGGGAGTTGGGTTAGTAAACTGGATCAGATTTAGACCTGGCGTGGTTATTATTATTTGACAACTTATGTAGCGCGTCAAGGGCGCTTTAATCGTTTTGGCCAAACTACCGTCATTATTTATTTTTGAGAACTAGTGGAAAGGTTTCCGTTTAAATGTTACTAAAACCAGGGACGGCAATTGGGGGGGGGGAGGTGTTGGACAAGTTCCTCACAATTATTTGGTTGAGGGACACCATTGTCTCCCAAAAACTTGCAAATTCAAGTTGAAAAAAATCTACATGCATAATTTCCCATGTCTGTTTGTATGTATGTTAACAATTTCGCATAACGCGGGACCCACGGTGGTCAGTATGCTCAGCAGTTAATAATTTAGTGGGCACAGGCGTGTAATAAAAGTTATTACGCAATTGTACAATGCGTAAAATAATATAAAATGGGATTTTAAAAAATCCGTAATTTTTGAAGGGCTATGTAATAAGACTTTAGGTTAATGAAACGAAATTGTTCCGACAACAAACCTTAGATTTTTAGGCAATGCAATGAGGGTTTGATCATCACATTAAAACCAATATGTCTCACTGTGGTGGTTTTGCCGTTAACGTGCATCGGAGTCTCATTGGCGAAACTTCTAAAAATTTTCCGGTGGTTAATACCCCCGGAACCCCGCATATAAGGAAAAAAGGGGAAAGCAGAAAAATGGTCTCCCCACTATTTAACAGGAATCGCCACCCCTGATCAAAACCTACATAAAATGTTTGATAAAAATTCTCAAATTTATCGAATATTGCCAAAAACAATTTTCAAGAAAAATTAAACAGCTTTTTTAAATTTATTAAAATATTTCTATAATAAGGCGATGCTTTAATCAAAGAAGACAAAAAGCCAAGTAACCAATAATTAACACCAGTAATTTAACAATCACTTTGTACGGAAGCTTATTTTAGGAGAAAAAAACATTTTATTCGATTTGACGAACGATTAACCAGTATCATCTTTCGTCACATCACACAAAGCTCCTGGACGCTAACATTTTAAATGTGATTTTTATAAAAAAAAACTAAAAAAATAAATTAAAAACCTAACACAAAGTAGAAGATTTATCGACCACATTGGACAAGGACAAAGACCTCGAGCTTTCCGCGTGGCTACAAGAGGGTTGCAGGATTAGAGGGTTAGAGGGGTTGTAGATCGCAAGAAGAGGTTTGCTTTTGTCAATTTTGTTGCTTGATGAAGCGAACAAATTTAAACAGGAAAATAAACATTAGAAATATTTTTAATTACGTTTAATTGTTTGATTTAATTTCTACAAAGTAGATAAAAAATGTCTGCGTCTATTCTTTAAGACGATCTGACAGAATCCTATAATTTTTTACTTAAAAAAAACAAAACAAATAGAAATATTAAATCCAAAACATAAATTATATATTTCACTGAGTGCCTGTCTTTCTTCAAAAATCATCCATCCATCATTCGCAAGTCGAGTGGCCGTGTCCATTAGCTCGGTGAGAGCCAGACATTGTAATCATCATCGTCATCGTCATTGTCATCGTCGTCGTCACCGTCATCGTCACCGTCATCGTCATCGTCATCGTCATCGTCATCGTCACCTTCATCGTCATCGTCATCGTCATCGTCATCACCATCACCACAACCACCACCACCATCATCATTTTCATCATCATTTTCATCATTATCATCATCATCATCATCAGTACTACATTCATCATCACCGCAAGTTTAAAACAAGTTTCGAAAACTCTTCTAGAGAATATATCAAAATAATTTCATTTGCCAAAGAGTTCCCAGGCAAATAAAATTTTCATCGAAGTACTGACACTATCAGTTTTCATTCCACTCTCCCATTATATTTTTATAATTCATTTAAAAAAAGAACGAAAAACAATGATGGTTTGCAAATAATTTCAAATTTTATAAAACAAAAAACTTGAATTGTGTTTTCTAGAGCGTGAACAGCATAAAAATAACCAATATAAAAATCCCATCAGGTTTCACTTTCGGTCACAAACAGGAAATCGCATGTCGTTGACAGCAGGTTTTTTTTCTTCAAACTTCCATTTTTTAATTATTTTTTTTTCAGGTTTTTTTTCACGCCCTCAGACGAGAACTTCAGGGCGGTTTTTGTAACGTGACTGAGAGAGTAGGGATGTGTTTATATTAATTTTTACATTTACTTAATTGAATAGAAGGATGTGCTGTGCTGATATCAATGTTCTCATGGTCATCATCTCCACCACAACAAAATATTACTACTTTTAATAATCGAGTTTATATATATATATATATCGCCAATAGTATACGGGGTTTTTCGAATGGTTTCGTGGTTTATTATAATTTAATGAAATAAAGCCTGAGTATTTGTCTCTTTCTTCCTTAAAATAACTTCTTTATTTCGTCAGGTTGACATGCGAGTTATCGGTGAATAAATTAGTTATAAGAATATTCTATATTTTTTTGGTTGCTGACAAATCCAAACTTTTCTTTTTGTTTTTTGTCATGTCGGTACGAACTTGAAGCTTTTTGAGGCCGTCACAACGAGAGGATATACTTTTCTATTTTTAAACTGCTACTACTACTACTACTACTACTACTACTACTACTACTACTACTACTACTACTACTACTACTACTACTACTACTACTACTACTACTACTACTACTACTACTACTACTACTACTACTACTACTACTACTACTACTACTACTACTACTACTACTACTACTACTACTACTACTACTACTACTACTACTACTACTACTACTACTACTACTACTACTACTACTACTACTACTACTACTACTACTACTACTACTACTACTACTACTACTACTACTACTACTACTACTACTACTACTACTACTACTACTACTACTACTACTACTACTACTACTACTACTACTACTACTACTACTACTACTACTACTACTACTACTACTACTACTACTACTACTACTACTACTACTACTACTACTACTACTACTACTACTACTACTACTACTACTACTTCTACTACTACTACTACTACTACTATTAGAGGCGCTGGTGGCAGAGCGGTAGAGCGTTCGCCTGTCAATCGTAGCGGTAGAGCGTTCGCCTGTCAATCGTTAGGTCGGCAGTTCAAACCTCACCAGCGTAATTCCCTTAAGCAAGGAGTTCACTCGCATTTGCTAAAGGGGTAGGCGCCTATAAATGGCTGTCTTTGCAAGTAACCTACCTCTAAAAATGGCGCTCCCGTAATGGACTTTGTCGATAAGGGAGCGCCTAATCAAATGATTCTTTATTATTATTATTATTATACTACTACTACTACTACTACTACTACTACTACTACTACTACTACTACTACTATCATTATTATTATTATTATAATTATTATTATTATTATTATTATTATTATTATTATTATTATTATTATTATTATTATTATTATTATTATTATTATTATTATTATTATTATTATTATTATTATTATTATTATTATTATTATTATTATTATTATTATTATTATTATTATTATTATTATTATTATTATTATTATTATTATTATTATTATTATTATTATTATTATTATTATTATTATTATTATTATTATTATTATTATTATTATTATTATTATTATTATTATTATTATTATTATTATTATTATTATTATTATTATTATTATTATTATTATTATTATTATTATTATTATTATTATTATTATTATTATTATTATTATTATTATTATTATTATTATTATTATTATTTGTATTATTATTATTATTATTATTACTATTATTACTATTATTATTATTATTATTATTATTATTATTATTATTATTATTATTATTATTATTATTATTATTATTATTATTATTATTATTATTATTATTATTATTATTATTATTATTATTATTATTATTATTATTATTATTATTATTATTATTATTATTATTATTATTATTATTATTATTATTATTATTATTATTATTATTATTATTATTATTATTATTATTATTATTATTATTATTATTATTATTATTATTGTTATTGTTATTGTTATTGTTATTGTTATTGTTATCGTTATCGTTATCGTTATCGTTATCGTTATCGTTATCGTTATCGTTATCGTTATCGTTATCGTTACCGTTACCGTTACCGTTACCGTTACCGTTACCGTTACCGTTATCGTTATCGTTATCGTTATCGTTATCGTTATCGTTATCGTTATCGTTATCGTTATCGTTATCGTTATCGTTATCATTATCATTATCATTATCATTATCATTATCATTATATTTATCATTATCATTATCATTATCATTATCATTATCATTATCATTATCATTATCATTATCATTATCATTATCATTATCATTATCATTATCATTATCATTATCATTATCATTATCATTATCATTATCATTATCATTATCATTATCATTATCATTATCATTATCATTATCATTATCATTATCATTATCATTATCATTATCATTATCATTATCATTATCATTATCATTATCATTATCATTATCATTATCATTATCATTATCATTATCATTATCATTATCATTATCATTATCATTATCATTATCATTATTATTATCATTATCATTATTATTATTATTATTATTATTATTATTATTATTATTATTATTATTATTATTATTGTTACTTCTACTACTAATACCAGTGACGTAGCCAAAGTCAGTAATTGCAAAAACGTGATTTTTCAAACTCTTTTAATATTCCTGAATAATCACTATCCATCCCGGATAATAAAGTGTAAACTTCACTTGGATAAACATTTTTTATACGTCAAATTAATAAAACAGAATTTATTTGACAACTTTTGAGGTTATATAAGGTCAAATATTAAACTTAATAATTTGCCTACAAGTACTACAAGTATATAAATAGTCCAAGACATTTATAAAGTTGAGACCACCATTCTTAGTCCCCAAAGAGCAGTCTTAAAATTAACCCAAAACGGGCAAGTAGATAAAAGATGGAGTAAACCATGAATTCCATTTAATTACCACCGCGCTCAACCAAACGATTAAACCCTGTGAAAAAATCCCGAGAAAAAACTTGCCAAATCGAATCCAATAAGACGTCAACGTGAGGTCTAAACGCCCCACTGCAGTCAGGAACCGAACCGACGACTGCTTGTCGAGTTGCTAATGGAAATCACTCGACTTCTCGAGAGGAAAAGGAAGTAGATTTATTTTTACTTTTAGTTTTTTTTCCTTTTTAAAAAGTTTCTTTCCACTAATTTCTTTTTTTTTAAATTTTCTATTTTATTTTAAATTTAATATTTTTTTTTTATAATTTGGTCTGTAAAATTTGTTTCTTTTTGTGCTTTTAATTTCCTTTTATATTATTATTTTTGTTTTTGTTTTTCCATTGTAAGTTTTTATTTGCTTAATTATAGTTCTTTGAAAGTATTTGGCTGGCACAGATGGTGGTAATGCTGCTGATGATGATGATAAAAAAAGGAGATGATGACGAAGTGAGGTTTAAGTGATTGATCATTATAAAAGTAATTTCGTGAAATAAATTAAGCTCTGAAGTTTTGCCCAAAATGTAGAGCCACTTAAAATGAACTTTTTTGGAGGTTAATTTTTTATTATACTCTTTTTCTCTCTCTTGCTTTTTTTTCT
>OZ022244.1:26752397-26764897 GCA_963978895.1 Erpobdella octoculata
GAAAACAAACTTTTTTCTAAAACAATGTATATCTCGAAAACCAAAAATGAGGAGATTTTGAAATTTGGTATATAGATTCCTTTTGAAAAATAAAAAGATACGTGTTTCACTATTTTTTGAAAATTCGGTTTCCCGGACCTCAAATGTGAGTTGGAAAATTGGGTTATTTGGTTTTTTAAGTAGCTTCTACTCAAAAACTGTTAATGCTACAGGAGTAAAAATTAGTATTTAGTTTCTACTCCAAAAATAATGAACTAAGTGTTTTAGCATTTTTTGAAAATTTGGTTTCCAGGACTTCAAATGTGGGGTGGAAAATAGGGCTAATTGTCTTTTATAGTAACTGCTACTCAAAAACAGTAAATACCACAGATGTAAAAATTATTATTTAGTTTTTTTTCTAAAAATAAAGATATACGTGTTTCACCATTTTTTACAAATTTGGTTTCCCGGACCTCAAATGTGGGTTGGAAAATTGGGTTATTTGGTTTTTAAAGTAGCTTCTACTCAAAAACAGTTAATGCTACAAAAGTAAAAATTAGTATTTAGTTTCTACTCTAAAAATAATGATATACGGGTTTCACAATTTTTTGAAAATTTGGTTTCCAGGACTTCAAATGTGGGGTGGAAAATAGGGTTATTTGGTTTTTAAAGTAACTGCTACTCAACAACTGTAATTGCCACAGATGTAAAAATTAATACTTAGTATCTACTCAAAAAAAAGATATACGTGTTTCATCATTTTTTGGATTATTTGGTTTTTAAAGTAGCTGCTAATCAAAAACTGTTAATGCTACAGAAGTAAAAATTAGTATTTAATTTCTACTCCAAAAATAATGAAATACGTGTTTTAGCATTTTTTGAAAAATTTGGTTTCCAGGACCTCAAATGTAAGGTCCAAAATAGAGTTATTTGATTTTAAAAATTACTGCTACTCAAAAACTGTAAGTGGTAATATATATATATATATATATATATATATATATCTATATATATATAAAAGAACATGTCCTGACTGACTGACTGACTGACTGACTGACAGATGACTGACTGATAATCAATGCCGAGCTTACACGCCTCATCCTAGGAACGTGAAATTTGGAACTTATATTTCTTTTATAGCGTAAACATCCGCTAAGAAAGGATTTTTGAAAATTTTGCTCCTGAGGGGAAAAAACTGGAAAACAAACTTTTTTCTAAAACAATGTATATCTCGAAAACCAAAAATGAGGAAATTTTGAAATTTGGTACATGGATTTTTCTTAAAAAATAAAAAGATACGTGTTTTACCATTTTTTGAAAATTCGGTTTCCCGGACCTCAAATGTTGGTTGGAAAATTGAGTTATTTGGTTTTTAAAGTAGCTGCTACTCAAAAACTGTGAATGCTACAGGATTAAAAATTAGTATTTTGTTTCTACTCTCAAAATAATGAAATAGGTGTTTTAGCATTTTCTGAAAATTTGGTTTCCAGGACTTCAAATGTGGGGTGGAAAATAGGGTTATTTGTTTTTCAAACTAACTGCAACTCAAAAACTGTAAATACCACAGATGTAAAAATTAGTATTTAGTTTCTATTCTAAAAATAAAGATATACGTGTTTAACCATTTTTTTTAAATTTGGTTTCCAGGACCTCAAATGTGGGATGGAAAATAATGTTATTTGGTTTTTATTGTAACTGCTATTCGAAAACTGTAGATGCTGCAGGAGTAAAACATAGTATTTGGTTTCTACTCCAGAAATAATGATATACGTGTTTTACCATTTCTTGAAAATTTGGTTTCCAGGACTTCAAATATGGGGTGGAAAATAGGATTACTTGGTTTTTAAAGTAACTGCTACTCAAAAACTGTAAATGCTACAAAAGTAAAATTAGTATTTAGTTTCTACTCTAAAAATAATGATATACGAGTTTCACCATTTTTTGAAAATTTGGTTTCCAGGACCTCAAATGTGACGTGGAGAAAGGGTTATTTGATTTTAAAATAACTGCTACTAAAAAACTGTGCTACAGATGTGAAAATTGGTATTTTGAGGTTTTGTGCCGGTCAAAAGTAGATGATTTCAGTTTATCACCGGACGGACGGGCCAAGCCGTTATTTTAGGGTCTTCATAAGGCCCTGCCTGAACATTAAATCAAGGTGGGACGGGCCGAGATTTTTAACCAAGTATATACTTGGTTTTACATTTTAGTGATTTTAGGGTGTTCAGATGGGCCGGGCTAAACCTGAAGTCAAGGTGGGACGGGCCGAAGGTTTTCATCAAGTATATAGAACTTCTAGGCCTGTAAAAACGGGCCAGGCCCATATTAGACGGGCCGTGCCGGGCCAGGAAATTCGGTTTTTGAAACGGGCTGAGCCAAGTTGTCGACGGGCCGAGCCGAGACCTAAAAAATTGATCCGTGCAGTACTCTCCTATGTATGCACGGTTCAAATTCTCTAATTTCATGCGAGCGAAGCCGCTACGGGCACTGCTAGTAATGTATACTTGGTAACATGTATATATATATATATATATATATATATATATATATATATATATATATATATATATATATATATATATATATATATATATATATATATATTTATATATATACATAATGCGGGGTATTTTTTTTAGATAAATACTGTTTTGGCGATTTTGTCTAGGAAAGATATTGTCCTGTGGTATAAGGTTCACAGGAATATTTTTTGCAAGGATATTATCCGGGGATATTGTCGTAGAGTCATTACTCAGAAATGCAGTCATGACATGTGCACAAATATATTTCATTGTCATTATTGCAACTAGTACTACAGCGTCAGTAGCTGCTCCAACTGCTACAGCGTCAGGAGCTGCTCCAACTGCTACAACGACAAGAGCTGCTTAAACTGATACAGCGACAAGAACTGTTCCAGCTGCTACGACAACGACGGCTACTACTAGTAATTTAACATCACCGGCAGCACAAGCGTTAGAAATTTATGTTCAGCTTGTTCAGTTCGACTGACACTGGAAATAACAATAACACTTAATCAAGGCAGTTGGACAATAAAGTTAAAGTGAGTAAGTAAGAGAAAAGAAGAGTGAAAGAAAGGTCTAAAAAAAACAGATAAACAGATAGAGAAAAAAATAGTGGAAGAAAAAGAGATAGATGGAGAGAGAAAGAGAGAAAGAGAAAGAAAGAGAGAGGAAAAGAAGTTTTAAGAGACATTTTAGGAATGATAAGAAGGAAAACGTCTAGATGGTTTCAAATGCTGAGATTTGAGAAAAACAAGACTTATGAAAAGCTAAATACAAATATTTTTTGTAACTTCAGCCATTTGCGGTATAGAGTAGTACACTAGCTTGCATTTATATAATTTATAGAAGTAAATATGTCATAACGAATCAAAATTAGATCAGCAAAAATTACAACTTTTTAAATACCACGACTTCAGCTAATATTCATAATTGCATTAATTGACCAGCCTAATTAAACTCGGACAGGCCCGGTAGCTACGCAGCCATGCAGCTAGATATTGTGGCGTAGATGTTACATTAGGTATTAAAATATCGGGATTCAGCTGTTATTACCGGGGTCGCATTTTAGGATTAAATGATTGGGTTGACTTTGTTTTATTAGATATAAGCAAAATATTATTAAAAATATGTTTACATATGTTTTCACTCGAACATAACAACTGATATCATCTTCAGATAGTGATGATTGGAAGTTAGCAGAAATTTCTGATATTACAAACCACCAGTTCATTCCGTTAAAAAACAGTACACACAAATACGTTCTTAACAAAAATCAAATTTCAACTCAAACTCAGTTCAGTGAAACTAAAAATTAGCAAAAGATGGAAGTTTTTAGAACTTCAGATCAAAAAGTGTAAAAGTGTCTGAAATTTTAAGTGTGCCACAAGCCAATTTAGAGACAAAAATCGTTTTGATGTCAAAAACAGGACCACAGCTCAAAAATGAAGTCCTTTTTAACTATTTTTATTAAGATTTTTTTAAATGAAATAAATCATTAAAAGTTTTTTTTAATTGTGTATTTGTCGTGATCCAGAGAACCCGAAATTGGCAAATTTTAATTACGGAATCATGAAAAATGAAAGAGGTTGGTACATACACTGTGGTTGGGTTAAACTGGGAATTATTTGTTAAACAAAACTTACGATAAAAAAAGTTGATGACAGGAAGATGTCAAACGTAATCAAATTTTCCTAAATATATAAGTCGATACTGGGGTTGGTGGGGGTGGTAATTTTACTTCAAAAAATGCTTGACCGAGAAGTAGGAAAACAAAAACTATTTGACTTTTGCTCCATAAAAAATTCAATTAATAAGGGAGTGAATCTTAAATCAATTCTACTTTTAAAAATGTTGGCCTACAAAGCAGTTAGCCAGTGGGCCCATTCCAGACCCACCCCCTCACCATTTGTTGAAATTGTTTTTCTGGGGTTCACCCATTTCTTAAACATCCACGATTGCGCCACTGGCCGCTACAACCACACGAATAAAAACTTCCTGACCGCCGAAGCGTCCGCGACCACTTGAAGATTCTATAAATCTGTCGTCGCCGGCGGAACGCGCAGCAATTTCCTCGCCGAGTCATAGAGTTGGCCTGCTCCAGTAGCACGTAATAGCAGAAATTGGATTATCCACTGTTTTATGTACTGTCTGGTTTTTATCTCGCGTCCGTCCTGTTTTCTGCCAGCTTGCGTATGCCTCGAGGATGTGCGGATCTGTGTGTATTGTGGATGTGCGTGTGCATGTGTGTGTGTGTGTGTGTTAATCTTTGTCTGTCTGTGTGTGTGTGATACGCTTGCAAATGCTGTTTGGATAGTTGATTGAATAAGCGATTGGCTTCAATTAAATGGTTGATGGTCGTATCATTGATTAGTGAAATAATCTGATTGACACGTTGATTGCCATCTCATGGATTTTTATATAACGGCTGATTGATTGGTCGATCGATTAATGAAAAGATTGAAGTGTTTAGATACATCACCGACTGGATAGCGAATGTATGTACGCATGTCTGTGTGAGTATACCGTATAGAGTATTGTACGCGGGATTTTAAGGACTTCAGACGAGCCAGGCCAGACCTGAAGTCAAGTCGGGCCTGGCCTGGCCGAGATTTTTTGCCAAATATGTAGAGATTTTAGGCCTTAAAAAACGGACAAGGGCCCAAATTAGACGGGCTGGTCTTGGAATTTTGGTTCATAAAAAGGGACCTGGCGGCGAAAAATCAGCCCGTGCACTACTCTAATGTCGTACATGTGCGTGCAGTAGTTTCATCTGTGCGTGTGTATTTGTGCACGTGTTGTGCCACAACCTGGAAAGATGTTTCTATAAAATGATTGTCGTGCATGAGTAACCACGAAGATGTCTCCGTTCTTATATTTATTACCAGGGTGGTCCGCTTAAATGTTTCATCTTTTCTCTTTCTTTCCGTTTCCGGTTTTTTATAAAAAAAAAAATTTTACAATTTTTTTCAGCATGCATATAAAAACTGCTTTAAAATTTAAAAATAATTGCAATCGGCTCAGCATTACTTCGAGCATTGGAATTACTTATTAAAGCCATTCTGGCGTTTATTAGCTACTAAACATTTCAATATTTTCAATTAGAAAGTCGACAATCCCCCCGGCTACGATGGGCTCTTATTGAAGCTGCTGTACACAAAGTAGCTATGCTATTCCGAAGGCTAATTTCTTATAAGTTACTTTTTATTGTTTGCTCAGCGTTGTGAAGATTTGAAGATTGGGTAGGAATGGTAGTGGTGATGATGATGATGGTGATGGTGGTGTCGCAATGACGATGATGATGATGATGATGATGATGGTGATGATGACGATGATGATGATGATGATGATGATGATGATGATGATGATGATGATGATGATGATGATGATGATGATAGTAGCTACATTGTGATCACGCTGGACCTACAAAACACGTCACCTGTTTTTAAATAACCGACATTCTACGAAATATTCCTATTTTTTCCAAAACGTCAAGTTGTGTAATCATTTGAAATAACATGGAATCATATAAAAACATTTTTTTTAAATAATAAAAAATCAAACTTCAACCCCTTACCAGAACCACCACCCCTACCTCTACCACCACAACCACCATCACCACCACCAATACCACCACCACTACCACCACTCCTCCACCACTATTATTTCTTATCTATTCAACTGACCACAAGAAATTGCTGGCAGAGTTTTCTCGCTCAAGCGTATGTGAGTAATTGAAAAACATAAAATCTTCATCTTTAAATGGTTGAACCTTTTTGGTTATTATTCGTAATTTTGCTTACTGAATGAGTTTGTATTGCTGTAAAATGTTTGCTGATGAGTTAGCATTTCTACGTTTGTTTTTTGTCTGGTGTCCTTCAATCAATTCCCGGTTTTTAAGATGTAACTTTTTAACTGTTGAAGTTGTTTATTGGTTTAAATTCAGTTTGTTGAATAATTCAAAGTGAAAAAATCGAATAAATTTTAAGAAAAGTCATCTGCGGAGGACAGTTTGATATCGGAAGGATTTCTACAAAACCGCGTCCCAATTAACGAAAACAAGAAGTCCGTTTAAAGAATTCAATAATCCAACAAAAACAGTGATGTGCCCAGCATAAATAAATAAATAAATAATAAAACAGCAGCAGAGCGACACAACAAGCACAAATAAATAAATAATAACAGAGCGACACAACAAGCACATAAATGCTTACACCAGCAACAGGCTACTATAAATTAAAAAATAATAACTCATAAAAACGAAAACAAAGCATAGATAATAAAAAAAAGAGATATTACAACAACAAGGGCACGTGACTCATCAACAAAAAGCAGCTCCGAGCGATAATTCAGATCACAACGACGCTCTCTGCGATTATTCGGCGTATTACCGACCGCAGCCAAAAACACTAAATCTATATAATTTTCAGCTAAAATAGAGAGGAGTGTTTTGTTCGGTGTGGTGACGACAACAAAAAATATCGTGGCGGTGTTGATGATGATGATATCGTTGGATTTGGTAATGATTATGGTGGTGGTAATGGTTATGTTTACGACATTTGCCGATGTGGTATATATATATAGTAATAAATAACACTGATATATTAAATAATAGCGTGATGATGATGATGATGATGATGATGATGATGATGATGATGATGATGATGATGATGATGATGATGACGATGGTAATGGTGATGATGCTGATGATAATTATAGAGATGACCATAATTTATTGCGTGTTGTTAGGGTAAACTAAACCAGAACGCCACCTAAAGATAATTGCAATCTCACTGTTTTTATATTAATTTTGCATATTTTTAATTTTTTAAATTATTTTTTGTTCTCTAAACATTTTTCTGCTATGTGTAAAGTTTTTTCTTTTTTTCTCACAAATGGTTGGCAAAAAAGGCGAGTTTCGTTTTTGTAATAATATCAGTTTATTTACATAAATAATAATTTATTTAAATAATTATTATTTTATATTTACAAATATTGTTTTATTTTTATAAATTTTGTTTTATTCATATAAATGTTATTTTATTCACATAAAAAATATTTATTTAAATAATTATTATTTTGTTTATTTAATTTTTATTTTATAAATTTATTATTATTTTATTTATATGATTATTATTTTATTTACATAGATGTTATTTTATTTTTATAATTATTATTTTATTTATGTAAATATTATTTTATTTACATAAATATTGTTTTATTTATATAATTATTATTTGATTAAAAAACTGAAATAACCCTGCAAAAATCGACATTTTGTAATAAGACTGGCTTCTAACGATTCCCTTTTAACTCCTGCTGCATTTTACAGTACCACCCACATAATTGCAAGTTTCAGATTTTTAAACTGACAACAAAACACGAAAACTTGAAATAAATTATTTTAATCAAAAGTAAAAAAAAAAACAACAAAATTTTTTTTGCAAAAACTGTTTTCTTCTCATGTTTCAGAGATGTTTTAAAGCTATTATTTTTAGTCATACACAGAGTTTTTATTGAAATTAAAAAACAAAGTTTTGAAATTGGAATTATTTGTAATTAAATAAATTTTATTAAAACAATCAATTGTATAATAAAATTAGACTGAAAAATAAACAGTAATTAAACAGAAAATAAATTCAGTTATTATCTGAAAGAAAGCAGGAAGTTGCATACAGCTCCAGTTTGAGTGCAATCGAGTCAATCATGAAAAATAAAAATTAATTACATAAAATATATTCAAAAATAAATTAATTGTAAACCAGCCAAATTAAAATACATTTTATGTAAAAATAAAAATAAAACTTTAATTTTTTCACTTGCTCGTATATTACAATTTGAACATATTAATTTTTAACAAAATAACTTATTAGTTTTTTAAGTTCAAAAAAGATTTGTAATCTAGATGAAAATATAGGTTGGCGTTGGACTAATATGAAATTTTTGCCAAAAAATAATTAATAATATTATAAATATTTTTAATCTATTTTATTAATAAGATATCTGCATCTTGATAAATTTTGATATCAGTGTCCCAATGTTAATAAAAGTTGCCATATCCACTCAGTTGTTCACGTTGGTTTTGAAAATAAAATTGTTTTCAGATGTTAAATTTTTGTGTTTTTAATGCCTTTCTTCCAACAGGTTTTGATGGTAGTTTTTTATAATTATATTGATTAAAATTTATAAAAAAATCAGGTAGGCAAATAATCTAATTTGTAATATATATATATGAGTAAAACCAAAAACCAAAATCATCCCAGGTCGGACTAAATATTTTTACTATTTCTATCCTTATTTACTTTTATCTTTGTTTGGTATTCTGCCATAGCCTTGTTGGCTCATATAGTTTTGTACTGCGGTCAATCAGTCAGTCATTTGGTTCTTCTTCTTCTCGTCCTCTCCATAATAGAAAATTGCATTGCATCTCGTTCCTTATCGTTCCCTTTGATGAGCATGTCCTTCAATGGCTTCCTAATAGACCCCCGGAGACTCCCAAAAGCAGCAACATTTAGCTAGTCGTTTTTTGATATTATTAGTGAAACTTGGAGAACAATGCTGGCGCAATTAGGTGTCCTACTTAGATTATTTTGACCAAGTTTTTACTTTTTTTTTCAGTTACATATTCTTGGTAGTACCTTTAGATTGACACCAGATAATTTCTAAATTGTCTAAGTGTCCGGAATTAATATTTGAAAAAAATAGTTTTTAGTCCCTTACACCAAGTTTTTTGGTACTGAAAAACACTAATTAAAAAATACTAAGATAATTAAGTCTTTGATATAGGCTATCTGTTTGAGTAGATGAAATAAATTTTTATTCAAAGCCAGTTATACTTTTCTGCAACTAGTATTTCCATGCATTTGCAAATCTGGTACACCCTTTCTGAACTTTCTTATACAACTTTCGTTCATGTCGACATTTTCAGAGTCGACAAAACAAAAATACTCAAATAAAAAAGTTTTTCTGATCATCATAGCTAAACAGTTTACAAGTTTTTGGAGATTTTCTTATGTAAATCCTTGTAGATATTAACTCACCTAAAGATTTGATTTTATTGATCTAGATATCCGATCCAAGTGATGGTCTCCTGATGATCTTCTTAGGACAATGATTAAAGCACAAAACCGTTAAACGATTTATGACAGTTGACGATGTTCTAAGCAAGAGGGCGCAAACTGCCGATGTGTTGTACTTTAAGACATAATTTGTCGTTAGTTCCATTTTTGTCATATATCGGCAGAGCTAGTTGGCAAACACTCGTAAATTACATTTCAAAATGAAGAAGTTGCCAATGACAACGAAGTAATTCTGTTTGATGACATTCGTTGGTTTCTTCTGCGACTTATGAAATTCGCTCGACTGTCTCATGTCAGAGTAAGACTTAATGGAGAGGAATTTTTCAGATGCTCCGCTGGTTGGCAGTTTGTTGACATTAGAAGAATATATCAACGACGTTTTCTTTTAGAATTAACAAAATAATGACTTGCTTCGGAGGTTTCAAGGTTAGAAAATAACAGATATTCTGTAAACAGGAGTTTTAATAAATTTGAAAACTTGAAAATTTAAAACAAAACCACACTAACATTATGAAATCCCTAAAAATCCGAATGTCAATATGGCGAAATTGCGACTAGCTTGTTGGTCGAGTTTATAAACATTTTTTTACATCATTGCTTGTTCAAAGTGTTTAAGAAGTCATTTCTTGCTACGATCACTTTAAGGAGCATTTAAATTTTATGGGTTTCTTACGCGAGGGAATTGGAGCGAAGTAGATTTCAAACTTGCTTACGGTTTTTGCAATGACGACGCCAACGAGGTCAGCTAGAAAAATAGCTGAATAAATCACTGTAAAAAAACCCCAGCGAAATCGTTGTGATAAGAAACAGCTAACAAACACAGAATATGATAATGTTAAAATCAGATCACTTGTATGGTCAGCTCAATATCGACGAGTACAAACAGCAGTCCTGTTTGCATAAAAAGTCTCTACTATGCAGTTATCCGGTCCCAGGCAGTCGCAGCCCAAGGCAGCTAACATTATCGCTCAAACTTATTTACGTCTGTGGCGTGATTTCTGGTCATGCGCAGGTGACAGCGACAACAGCTAACGCTTCCGGCGCACTTTGCTCTCTTATGCATAAACATGTCATGCCGCCGGACAAAGCCTGACAGCCAGGAGGAGGTGTCATGAATATTTAGCAGGTCTCGTGAATATTTAACAGAAGGCTCTTCAACAAGTGGCAACACATGCGATGCAAAAAATAATAAAAAAAATTTAAGAAAAATTTGTAGTAGAAACTTTTAGAAGATTTTTAAACTTGGTTATTAAAATAAATTGTTATTTATGTAAATGCTAAATAAAACAATTTTTTTAAAGAGTTTTAGCTTAAAAACGTTTTGAGAAATTCATTTTGCAGTGAATAATCAGCGAAACATAAAAAATAGTAATCAAAATAAATTCTAATGGAGTTCATAAATGATGTCATTATGATAATGACGATGATGATGCCAAGGATGACGACGATGATGATTATGATGCTGATAATGATGACTATTATGATGCTGATAATGATGATGATGATGACGAAGACGACGACGACCACGACGACGGTGACGGTGACGGTGACGGTGACTGTGACGGTGATGGTGATGATGATGATGAGATGATAATGATGATGAAGGCAACAATGGTGATGAGGATGATTATAAAGAAAAATAAAATTCGTCCAAGATAGTTAACAAATAAATTAACTCGATCGCAATAAACATTTTATTGATTTTATTACATAATAAAACTATTTTCTTCATCTTTAATTGAGAAAATGGCAGGAAAGTATTTGGTGAGTTGATTTAAACAATCATTCGGTAATTATCAACCATTTGCTGAGGCAGCTCACGCGGAATGATTAGCAGATTTAACGAGCACGTGCTGAAATAATTGATTGATTGATCAAGCGCTAAGTGAACGGACAAATGGTTGATGGACTGATTGGACGATCGATCGACTGAACCTGTCAGGTGGGTAATTGAATATCCGATGAGCCGGTCGATGAGTAGGCTGGTGGGTGGATGGATCGGGTGGTGGGTGGATGGATCGGGTTGTGGGTGGATGGATCGGGTGGTGGGTCGATGGATCAGGGTAGTGGGTGGATGGATCGGATTGGTGGGTGGATAGATAGGGGTGATGGGTGTGTAGATAGGAAGGTTGTGTGGGTGATGGACAGTGGGCTTAGTTGGTGAATGGATTAGGGGTTGGAGAATAGAAGAAATGGAAGTTCTGTGTGGGTGTGAATGGATTAGTAGATTTAGCGGCTGATCCAGGAATTTCGTATGGGGAGCCAGATTTGTTTTAGTTGTGTGGGTGGATGGATTAAAAAGTTATGTGGAAGAGTAGATTAGTAAATTGTGTAGGTGAGTGGGTAAGAATGTTTTTAAGGATGGAAGATTGGTGAGAATTGATGAGTGAATGGATTATGGGGAATAGGTGACTGATTGGTTGAAAGATGATCAATCAGTGAAATAAGATGATAGGATTGACAAAATAGATCTTTCAGAAAACTAAAACGTAGAAATTGAAACAAAATAAAGGAATGAATTGAGAATAAGTGAGAAAAAATGAAATGAAAGTGTAAAAATATATTGGTTGTTTTAAATAAAAAGATTTAGCAAAATTATAGTTGAGGAGTAAAACAAAATAGCGGCAAACAAATGAAAGGATGCAAAATTAAAAAGAAAGACAGATCTGAAGATATTATTGCATAACGCCATCCGTTGCCAAAGACACTAAAACATCTTGCTGTTGATTTCCAGGCGCTATATCATTCATGTTCCGCTTTCAATTTGTTTATCTAGTCCGACCAATCAGAGGCTTTGGCGTTTAAAAAGTGTATGGAAAAGAGAGAGCGACATGGTAATGCCAACCGTGGTTTTCCCGCAGTCAACTATGCTAACGGGTTAGTTTTAATCATTTCGCTTTCCCAAGACGGTAATGGGAAATAT
>OZ022244.1:26769897-26794897 GCA_963978895.1 Erpobdella octoculata
GAAATAAAGTAAAATTGTAAATTAACAGTAAAACTGTTGTTTATAGTATTTCAAAGAGAAAAGTTAAATATAATTTTTTTTAACCACGCTCTTGAGAATACTGGAGGAATTACTGGAACTAGTCGTAGGTATTGTTTTCAAAATTTTTCAAAAACTTCCACATTTATATTGAACACGGCAAGCAGTAAGTTTTAGCTCAAAATTATTTCAGTTTCGGTAGTGAAACATAAAATCGGTGAAAATTTAATTTAGATTGGATTATTATATTAATGGTTTTGTTCGGTTCGGTGAAGAGTAGGGTTCGAGTTTGGTATGTTCGGTTTGGGATCAGTTCGATTTCCATCTCTAGTATAAGGTTATTGATGGGTTTCATAATGACTGACTGAATAATCTTTAAGGAAACATGGCTTAAACAGTTATAATGTAAATTAATTTGTATTAGGAAGAAGCTATAGTTTTTTGCATGTATTTTAAATATTAGATAATAAAAAAGTAAATAAATTAAAACACTAAAACCGTTAATAATAACACAAATAAAAATAAAAAATTTTATTATTTGTATTTGCAATAAAAAATTTAGTTTAACCAAGAAGGGAAAAAATAAGAAACACGAAAAACCTTCATCTATCACCGGGGGCAAAGAAAACTAATTATTTTCATCCAGACATGCGTCTGGGTGGTCACGATGATCGATAGAAGCATCCACAGGTCACCAAAACTAAATAAACGGGATGCTATGTTGAGAGAGAGAGAAAAAGAATGAAAGGAGAGAGAAAGAAAGAGAGAAAGAGAAAGAGAAAGAGAAAGAAAGAGAGAAAGAGAAAGAAAGAAAAAGAAAGAGAGAAAGAGAAAGAGAAAGAAAGAGAGAGAGGAAAAACGGAGAGATAAGAATAAACAACAAAGAGTGAAACACAAAAGAGAGAAAAAAATAGAAATAGAAAAAAAGTTAAAAGCTCGGGAAGGACAAGGAACAATCAGAGAATGTCCAAAAGATGGTGGGGGGGGGGTAGAATGCAGGTTGACAATAAATCATGTGATGCCCTCGGTTTGTTTTAGCTGTTGAGCTAAAGCTGACTAGAGGTGGTTGTTGAAAGGATCATTCATCAAGCACTCTATAATTTGAATTGAATTAGCAAAAAAAAACATTATTAACAGTATGTTAATAAAATTTATTAAACCCAAAACAAACTTAATAATAAATGTAATAGATTAAAAACTTGCAATAAAGTTTTTTTCTGCTTTAAAAATTTAAAAGCAATGAATTCTAATGAAGCCACAAATGATGTCTTCAGTAATTTATCCGTTGGGACTTATAAACAGCTGATGCTTCCATTCCCATTTTGTCTTCTTGTTTGTATGCCTATTTGTTTGTTCCATTGTGGGTATGTATGTATGTATGTATGTATGTATGTATGTATGTATGTATGTATGTATGTATGTATGTATGTATGTATGTATGTATGTATGTATGTATGTATGTATGTATGTATGTATGTATGTATGTATGTATGTATGTATGTATGTATGTATGTATGTATGTATGTATGTATGTATGTATGTATGTATGTATGTATGTATGTATGTATGTATGTATGTATGTATGTATGTATGTATGTATGTATGTATGTATGTATGTATGTATGTATGTATGTATGTATGTATGTATGTATGTATGTATGTATGTATGTATGTATGTATGTATGTATGTATGTATGTATGTATGTATGTATGTATGTATGTATGTATGTATGTATGTATGTATGTATGTATGTATGTATGTATGTATGTATGTATGTATGTATGTATGTATGTATGTATGTATGTATGTATGTATGTATGTATGTATGTATGTATGTATGTATGTATGTATGTATGTATGTATGTATGTATGTATGTATGTATGTATGTATGTATGTATGTATGTATGTATGTATGTATGTATGTATGTATGTATGTGTTATAAAGTCTTTTATCCAAAGTGAACGATTTATTTATAAATTTGGCAGAGCTCATAAGAAAATTATTTTATACTTTTTAGTGAGCCAAAAAACGTTGTTTTTAAAAAAATGTATTTTTCATGATGCAAAATTACTTCAAATTAAGATGGGTCCCAGCTGAAAGTCTGAAACAATTAAAACACTTTCTCCTGTTAAGGTCTGAGAAAGAAATTGCAGGTCTAATTAATGTTGATCAAAATGACACATCTGATTTAGTTATGCTAGAAAATGATAATTGTTTTCTTTTTGAGAGTGTAGCAACTTAACCAAATGAAATTTTCACAGATGTTAAAACTCTTCAATAGCCTTGACGACAAATCTACTTCACTAAAGATTTTACACAAATATCCGATAGTAAAGTGATTTTTTTAAATACAACACAGGGATACCTTCTTCTGCACAAAGATGTTACTCAATAAAGAGATCATGCATGACTGACAAAAATGTTCAGCAGCAGCTGGTCTTAAAAACAAACAATGAGCTTGATTAGTGATTTGTTGAAAAAGAAACATTTTATTTTTGTATTTATCTATGAGATTTTACATAACATTGTAAAAAAGTGTTTAAATTTTACATGTCATTGGACATTTTAGTGTTGCCTTTATTGTATTTTAAATAAACGTATTTTAAAATACATATTTTGTATTTTGGTCTTTTGAAGCACTGACAGAAATATTTTATATTTCAATATTTCAAATACTTTTGTTGTTGGTATATTATATTGGGGATCAGTATTTTGTATGTATGTGTGTATGTATGTATGTATGTATGTATGTATGTATGTATGTATGTATGTATGTATGTATGTATGTATGTATGTATGTATGTATGTATGTATGTATGTATGTATGTATGTATGTATGTATGTATGTATGTATGTATGTATGTATGTATGTATGTATGTATGTATGTATGTATGTATGTATGTATGTATGTATCTATGTATGTATGTATGTATGTATGTATGTATGTATGTATGTATGTATGTATGTATGTATGTATGTATGTATGTATGTATGTATGTATGTATGTATGTATGTATGTATGTATGTATGTATGTATGTATGTATGTATGTATGTATGTATGTATGTATGTATGTATGTATGTATGTATGTATGTATGTATGTATGTATGTATGTATGTATGTATGTATGTATGTATGTATGTATGTATGTATGTATGTATGTATGTATGTATGTATGTATGTATGTATGTATGTATGTATGTATGTATGTATGTATGTATGTATGTATGTATGTATGTATGTATGTATGTATGTATGTATGTATGTATGTATGTATGTATGTATGTATGTATGTATGTATGTATGTATGTATGTATGTATGTATGTATGTATGTATGTATGTATGTATGTATGTATGTATGTATGTATGTATGTATGTATGTATGTATGTATGTATGTATGTATGTATGTATGTATGTATGTATGTATGTATGTATGTATGTATGTATGTATGTATGTATGTATGTATGTATGTATGTATGTATGTATGTATGTATGTATGTATGTATGTATGTATGTATGTATGTATGTATGTATGTATGTATGTATGTATGTATGTATGTATGTATGTATGTATATGTGCATGCATTTTTCTATTTCAAATATTCTACGTTCACATTTTGTGTGTCCAGTAACAAGAAGGGATGACGTCAATCCAGCAGCTATAAATAACACAAAGAGAAAATTGCAATAAGAACTTTAAATTGAATTAAAAAAAAACATCAATATCGTTTTTTAGATTTCTTCTAGTTAGGTATATTTTTTAGTTTTTTCACTACTTTTTATGTTAACATAATTTTTCTTCTGGAAAATGCAATATTTTTGGTAAAAATTTTATCGTATCGGTAATCATTTATTTGTATCGGTAAAAAATTTACCGTATCCATATAAATTCAATTTTACCGGTAGAAATTTAAATATCTACTGTAAGAATTTACAAACAAATACAAATATCTACAATAAAAACTCAAATGGTTAGATGAAATCGCGTGTAACAAAACTATATCGGTTCAATTTCTTGCGAAACAAATTTCCTCACATGTCGATTCAATTTGCCACAAATCCGATTAAATTCTTGTTTTTGATTTTGAAGATGATGATGAAGATGATGATGGTGGTGATGGTGGTGATGATGATGATGAAGAAGATGATTATGACGATGATGATGATGGTGATGCTGACGGCGACGATGACGACAACGATGATGATGATGATGCAGTGCAAAAGTTTTGAATTTTGAGACTTAAACCGACTGTAAGATGTTTGCTTTCGATACTCCTTAGCTGTAAGAATTATATGTTATAACATAATCTCTCATAAAAGGCTTTAAGTCGTCGGCTTTTCTGTAAATACTGAAAATAGAATAAAAAAAGCTAAAAAATAGAAAACTGAAAATTTAAATTGACCAAAAAAAACAAAACAGAAAAAAATAGAAAACGAAAAAGAGAAGAAAAAAAAGAAAAACTGGGCAGGATTATAAATTTCATGCCAAAAGCAATAACCAGAGCCAACACTGGCAGGACAGGAGAATTGAACTCGGACACGAGTGAAGGTGGGGAGAGGAAAGATTTGTTGACGCCGGGTTTGGTTGAGTAGTTTTTTGTGTTGCATTATTTTTCCAAGCGCTGTGTCGCTCGGTTTTTTGTTTCCTGGTTTTAATGCTTCTGTGGGTTTTTATGGTTTGCATATTGTAATGGTCTGTTTGTTTGTGTTTGTGTGTATATTAAATTAGCATTTGATGCTGGTGCTGTTGTCTGTCTAGTTGTTAACTGTTTTTCTTCATTATTTTTCAATTAAAAACTATTATTATCATTATCATCTTCATCAACATCAACATCACCGTCATTATTAAAATCAACATCATCATCATCAACATCATCCACATTACTATCATCATCATCACCATAATCATCATCATTATCATCATCATCATCACCACCACCATAATTGTCGTCACCATCATTTTGCGCTTTTGCGACTTTTATTTTGTAAAAAAGCGCTGTACAAAAAACCTGTATAATAATAATAATAATAATCACCATCGTCCACCCGATCTTCATAAATATACATAATCTAATGGAAATGTCAATAAAAAAGCATGCATATAACAATAACAATAAAACTGAGCAGCAAAAAAAAAACGAAATACTAATAAAAATGTAAAATAAAAAAAACCCTTAAAAACGCTCACTTGCATGGGCAACAGCATAGATATAAAAGCTAAAGAGGACATCAGAGATGGACTTCGTTATCTTTGGTTTCCTCGCTTTCTTTCGCCATCCAACCGCCATCTTCTTCCGCTTCGCTGAGCAACGAGCCCTTTTTCTCTTGCGGATGTTTATTCACAGTCTTCGGGGTTTTCTCTGTGCAAACTAAAAAATATTTTAGTTAAAAGTCAAACGCAACTACAACAAATATGTGTTTGTTAGTTTGCTTGCTTGCTTATCACATCTAAACCGCTTGAGCAATCTTAACAAAACTTGGCATGGAGGATGTCCTTATAAGGGTTAAGGTTTGAACAAATGTTTGACTTTTTAATGTAGCCACAGGAGGTACCTAGCCCTGGCGTTAGAGCTATGGTTACGACAAATGAAAGAACATGAAAGAGAGAAAGCAAGATATGAAACAACAAGATATGAAAAACTCCGAACAACTCCAAACAACTCCGGATATTCCTGCTAATATTTATTTAATAATATTTATATCACATAATTTGGACAGACCGAAACTTCTGGAACACAACCAGCATCACGGAGGGGGCTGGCTATCACCTAACTTATAAATAAAGTAGCAAATAGGCAGAAATTGTCTTGAAAATTTTTTTAAAATAAATTACAAGATTTTTCAGACTGAATTTTTTTTAACATTTGTAACGTTCTCTTTTTCTCTTTCTTTTATTCTGTCAGTTTTTTTTTCAAACTTTTATTTAGGTTACAATCTCTGTTTGTGCGTGTGTGTTTGTGTATGTGTGTGTGTCTTGCAAATAAAATTTAACCAGCTTTTTGACTAGCTAGAAAGCTACAACTTTCAGCATAGTTTTATATTGGATGATTAAAACAAAATTAATTTGAACATCTTTCGTATTTCTATATCGAATGTAATTGAAATCAAAATTTGTGTTGAAAAACTTGTTTTTCATTTCCTTGTTTCTCTGTGTTCCTCTATATTTCTTCCATTCTGTTTTTCTGTTTTTTTTGTTTTTCTCTTTCTCTTATCTCTATTTTTTTAATTTCTTTTTAATTACAAGTTTTTATGTTTTTTAATGTTTATTCCACAGCATGCCTGCTACCATGAAGTTTTCGAGTGCTGTTGAAGTGTTCCGTCTGGACGCATCCAGCGCTTTGAGTCACGCAATGTTTTGAAAATGTCCTCACTATGTGCGGGCGGCCTTATAAATTAATAAAGCCATTCCATCTCTCGTGTATTTGAGATCATCATCATCATCATCATCATCATCATCATCATCATCATCATCATCATCATCATCATCATCATCATCATCATCATCATCATCATCATCATCATCATCATCATCATCATCATCATCATCATCATCATCATCATCATCATCATCATCATCATCATCATCATCATCATCATCATCATATTAATCATCAGCACCTTATTTTTACTAGTCATAGTTATTTATCGTGATCATATTAATCCTAACCACCGTCACGATCATCATCATCATCGTCGTCGTCGTCGTCATCATCGTCGTCATCATCGTCGTCATCATCGTCATCGTCATCGTCATCGTAATCGCCATCGCCATCGCCATCGCTATCACCATCGCCACCATCACCATCACCATCACCATCATCATCGTCATTATCACCACCATTATCATCATCATCATCGTCGTTGTCGTCGTCATCGCCTGCACCATCGCAATCGCCACCGCCACCGTTACCATCCCATCACCACCACCACCATCATCATCATCATCATCATCATCATCATCATCACCATCATCATCATCGTCGTCATCGTCGTCGTCATCGTCGTCATATTAATCATCAGCACCTTATTTTTGCCAGTCATAGTTATTTATTCAAAATTCGTTCAATAATAATATTTTTATGCATCTTTTGAGATATTCTTTTGTATCTTTAAAAATGTTTTATTTATTCATTCAAGGCTTCAAAGATCGAACTGTAGAGTGACATTTCGAAGCCATGTCACGTTGGGTAAGTTGGTCTGCAATCGTGAAAAAATAAACAGGGAAGGACGGATGGATTAATTGTACAGTGGATGAATAAATGACTGTTTTTATGAATGGATTGTTCATAAATTCTATAATGCATAAATAAAATTACATGCAATATTTCATTACGTGAAAAAGTTCTTTTCTTAATATACATTTTTTAGTCCATCAATACTATTGCATGGAAATAGTTTTAATATTTTTTTCTTATAATAAATATGACGAAAAAACGTAATTGAGAAGTTTTTCGTCAGAATTATATTGTTTAACACTTGTGTGTTTGTATAGAAATTTTAAACCATCAGTATTTTTAATTATTTGGCTGACAAAAACCAAGATTACCGAAAAGTTTATTTAAAATTGGTCAATTTGTCTTGCTAATAGAACATTTCAACGTGTTTAAAATTCATTGCATTTTTACATACAAATCAGAATTATTATGCTTTTCAAATTCCTACATAAAATACCAAATTTAATTATAATAAACCTAATTTAATTATAAAATACCGAATTTAATTTTTTTCGGTTATTTCGAATGGTTTTTTAAATATTAAATTAATGAGGAATAACAAATTTCCCAAACTTCCCCCCTTTCCAAATAATACTCAGCGCACCTCTGTAAATCAGGATATATAAATTTAAATAAGTAAATATGTATATATAAATATAAAGAAGTACCTATGTATATATATATATATATATAAATATATAAAAGTACCTAAATATATGTAGTCTCTCACCTCTCAAATCTTTCCTGTATTAATAATCCACGCAGGTCATTAAAAAGTGTCGAATAAATATTCATTACCGCAATTTGTTGTTGCTATTAAAATATGTTAACAATTAGAGGTTTTTTAGCTTTATATGTTATAAAATACTTCAAATTTTACTCTTGCAAAATTTATTTTTCGCTTCAACTATAAAATCATGTGTTACGTTGACTTATTAATATTATGAAAAAATATTTAATTGTTTTTTATACTTAATTCTTGCTCTTATATAGAACTTGTATTTTATGCATAATTCTTGTTCTTATATAGAACTTGTATTTTATGCATAATTCTTGTTCTTATATACAGCTTGTATTTCTCACGAAGAGTCACGACCACCATTTTGTCTTTACAGCGCTCCGACCGTATATATCCCGCTCCTAAATTCCGCTCAGAGCTTGCCGTTGCCAAGTGTTGTCGGGCTTTTAATCCTCCTTGGTGTGCGGGAGCTGTCATGTATGTATGTGTATGTGTATGTATGTATGTATGTATGTATGTATGTGTGTGTATGTATGTATGTATGTATGTATGTATGTATGTATGTATGTATGTATGTATGTATGTATGTATGTATGTATGTATGTATGTATGTATGTATGTATGTATGTATGTATGTATGTATGTATGTATGTATGTATGTATGTATGTATGTATGTATGTATGTATGTATGTATGTATGTATGTATGTATGTATGTATGTATGTATGTATGTATGTATGTATGTATGTATGTATGTATGTATGTATGTATGTATGTATGTATGTATGTATGTATGTATGTATGTATGTATGTATGTATGTATGTATGTATGTATGTATGTATGTATGTATGTATGTATGTATGTATGTATGTATGTATGTATGTATGTATGTATGTATGTATGTATGTATGTATGTATGTATGTATGTATGTATGTATGTATGTATGTATGTATGTATGTATGTATGTATGTATGTATGTATGTATGTATGTATGTATGTATGTATGTATGTATGTATGTATGTATGTATGTATGTATGTATGTATGTATGTATGTATGTATGTATGTATGTATGTATGTATGTATGTATGTATGTATGTATGTATGTATGTATGTATGTATGTATGTATGTATGTATGTATGTATGTATGTATGTATGTATGTATGTATGTATGTATGTATGCATGTGTGTATGCGTGTGTGTATGCGTATGTGTATGTATGTAAATGTGTGTGTTTGCTCGTGTGTGATGAAATTCACGGTGAAATTTGTTGATTGAGGCAGAGACAGTTCGTTGGGGATGATAATGACGAGAAAGAAGATGGAAAGGAAGAGGAAAATGTTAATGAAATCAAAGACGTTAATTATTGGCAGTGATGATGCTGATAGCGATAGTAATGATGACGATCACGTTGATGATGATAATGAAGTCGATGATGATGATGATGATGATGATGATGATGATGATGATGATGATGATGATGATGATGATGATGATGATGATGATGATGATGATGATGATGATGATGACGATGATGATGATGATGATGATGATGATGACGATGACAACGATGACGTCGACGATAACGATGATGATGATGATGATGATGACGACGACGATGACAGCCTACACGGCACAATTTACTCTTGACTGCCGTCAGAATAAAGACAATTTAAATACAAAAACATGGCCTTAGACGCTCACTAACTCACAGGTTGTGGCGCTAAATATTTGATTTTCCTTGTTCTCCAGCTAATAAATATCGCATTCTCACGTACGGTTACATCTTTAAAATTTCTGTATTCTTGAATGTACGTGTATACACATACAAGAGATGGTTCACAACCGGATACGACCGGTTTCCGGATGAGTATTCAGATACCGGCCTCCGAAGACTGCAATCGACTTGGTGATTTCAGGAACGTCAAAACGGATTGAAAAAATAAATATAGCTCGAAGGCAATGCTTGTGTTGGCTCAACGTTGGTCAACCACCGACGTACATGGAAAACTGGATCGTTCATCATTCGGTGGCCGGAATCAGGTTTGCTGTAGTCACGAGACAAGAGGCATGTCCAATGTACTGAGTACTACTTTTATCAATTTTTCTTTAACCGGATTCCGTACTTTGAATTTGATACAGTGCCACTTATCATATTAAACGATTAAATTCAATTTTCAAATGGGGTAAATATATTTTTATAAAATTACTCATCACTTTTTATTTTGAGACGCCAATTGGTGAAAAAAGTTTTTTGGATGATCCATGGCATTCCATGGAGGAATGTTTTCAAATAATTGTCTGCTTATCAGATGTGTAACTAAATATGAATTTTTAGTTATTTCTGAATATTAGATTTATTTTTTTAATTTTGAAAAAAAATGATCTTGCATTATGAATCAAGTATTTTAAATTTGCTGGAAGGCTCGTCATTGCCTCACTCCGAATAGACACAGTTTTCACTACTTTATTTAGCAAAAGATTAATTAGAGACCAGAAGTCAACGTTCCTGTCATAGTTACCTTGTCATGGTACCATGTCATGGTAACCCTGTAATGGTAACCCTGTCATAGTTACCTTGTCATAACCTTGTCATGGTAACCCTGTTATGGTAACCCTGTCATGGTAACCCTGTCATTGTAACCCGGTTATGGTAACCTTGCCATGGTAACCTTGTTATAGTAAAGATGGAAAATATAATTTTTCGGTGCCAAATTTATGCCTTTCGGTAGTGTATGTCAGAGTCTAACAATTAGAAGGACAATGCCCTAAATATTTATAGACGAGGAAATGAATGAACGTGGTTTTATATTTTTAAAACTTATTGTCAAAGTAGATGTAAACACCTACTACGACAGTCTCTGCTGTTTAACATGATCGAACGGAGAAATATTTTCAAAGCTTTTTATATTTTAAAACTCGAATAAAGAAAATACCTAAATTAAAAAATATCTTTGTTTGAAAATATTTCGATAAAATACAAAATAAATTTTCGAAACCTAAAAAATGATCCGACCTTACTTTCCACCAACCCCTCTCAAAAGTTACGGGGAGTCACACTGGTTTGAACAATGATTCCCTCTCAATGCAACGACAAAATAACACATTTTCATTACTTATATCACATTAAATGCTTTATCAATTTATTAAAAAACACTTTATCAAATGAAATTTGTTCATCTTTGTTGGTACTGCGCAAATTATTATTTCACATAAATAAATTGCAACGAATTTACAAACAGCAGTGAATTGTAATTAATTTTCTGGATAAGTTGATTTTAGCATCATACATTGAATAAATTGACGATAAAAATAGGAGACAAAACACCATGAAAGATGTCAGAGAATATTCAAGTTAGCTAGTATTTTCTTCCGATTGGCTATTATGAAATCGAAGTTAGAAAATATCTGCTTGAAATTAATTGTTTTCTGCATGTGATTTTATCCCGTCTGACTTAGTAGTTCTGCTCATAGACCTGCTAGCGAAAAGGATCATCAAAACCTTCTTATCCGTCGTAAGACGAACTTTAAAACATATAAGACAGATGACAATTACGACGAGTGTGGAGAGGATTGCAATCCCCTTCGGGTGGGCGAAGAACCCGCGGTTTTTCTTTCTGATGTCCATAATTGATTCCATCGTCAGTACCACACCCTTGGCCTTGAATGGCGGTTTTTCAAAGGTCGTGTTGCTGTTTGCTGTAATCACGTGACTGTTGTGAAAATTGAACTCCATACTGATCTTCAACTGTTGACAGGAAACAAAGTGGAGTTGAATGTAACTTTTATCGTGGATACGATGCCGGTTGTTGTGGTTGTTCTCCGCACATTCTTTGGACAGCGTTACTAACGTACGACCGCCATCGAGAGTCAAGTTGTTGTCGGATTCTTCGAGGTCTTTTTCTGTCTCGAAGAACTGTAACTCGAGGTGAATGTGCCTTGTGTCCTCCAGTAAAATGTACACGTCAATGACGAAAGTCTTGTCTTGCATCACGTCCATTTTCAACTTTCTTGCATTCTGCATTATCGCCAGACTGTAGCGAATGTAGCAGTCGATGACTAGAAGATAACAGTTGCCGTCTCTTGTCGTTGAATGACAAAGTTGCTGCTCTCCGGCGTGGTTGGGTGATAATCGATTGCAGATTAGGCCTCTGGTATTTGTGACATTTGTTGATTGTTTAAGAAAATTCGTGTAATCTCTGGGGAGGTATATCGAATGTTCTACAGTCAAACCACCTGCGTAACCGAGGCTTCTACAAAACGTCTGAGAAGAATTGTCAGGCCAAATGTGCTTGCACACAGGTACTTCAAAGTCGATGTTTTCCTCTTCAAATTCTTCTGTTTCATTATTTGTGTCTCTGTACGTTCTGTTCAGTTTCTCAACAGTTTGAGCTTTTTGCGATGCTAATTTAATCAACGGTACGTAACTGTATCCGATCCTCAGAAATGATGTATCGACTGCGCTATCAGTACTTGAAGCTACTGAGTTAGAAACGCCGTTTACGCTAGCAGTGGTTAGTGGAGTGTCTTCAGAAGTAGTATCTGAGTGGCTTTCCTTTAGAACCATAGGATAACATATCAGGTAGACTGGTATCCTAGATCGGCATCTACCGCTCAGAGCTTCCCGGAAGCAGACTTTCATCGTTTCACTGGTCATGTTGCAGTCGTCTAACAGCATCACGTTGCCCTTATCGTCGCGGTAGCCAGGAACGAACTGGTCGCGCAACGTCGTCCCGTCGGCATACCCCATCTGACGACAGACGACGTTGGTATGGAGGGCCGACCATTCGTCCACGCAGACCCGATGCCAGAAGGCGGTGAAAATGGTGTCGACGTAAGTCTCGAGGTAGCCGTGGCTGACCGTTTCAATGTTTTGTTGATCCTCTTGCTGGTTTTCTGTATCGTTTGACGTTTCAAGACTTGCTTTTGTGCCAGAGGACCATTCTACCCATCCGCTCTTACTCACATCAGATCGAGCCTTTTTCTTGCGTTGCCAAGCCATACTGGTAAATAAAACCAAAAATGCTGATACATGTTGCAAGAAGTCTAAACCCAACGCCCATTGCTAGCTTGTTGTAGCACAGATTCTTTTATTTTAACCTTCTTTTTTCAACATTTTTTTTAGTTTTTTGTTTTTATTTCTATCTGGTTTTTTTGTTTTGTTTTACTCCCGTTTTTTTCTCACTTCAAACCACTGAAGCGTCAGCTGGTCACATCAACTGAATCTTTTTACGACCCACAGGCGATCACCTCTGCCTCGCTAACCAATGAACCTGCAAACGCCAAAAATCCACTTGTGACATTTCTTAAAATTGTTTCACCAAAAACAAAACTTTCAATTTTATTTTTTCTTGAACTTTCAACCAGGCTCCGAAAAATTCTAAAGATTGCTATTTGCAGCAGAAGTTGATTTGTGTGTGTGGTTAATTTCATCCAGAGTTTGACTTTTGTTGATTTTTTAAAAAGAATACTTGTTAACATACATAATTACTTTGAGCATTTTTAGGATTTTCCAGAGTTTTTCCTCAATTTTTTTCTGGTTTTTATTGCTTAATTATCGAACATATAAAACAATTTTAGTTGAAAAAAATGTTTTGTTGTTGCCAACACGATGTTTTCGTCTCACGTATGAAAAAGATTTATTTTTTAACGACATGAAACGTACTTTTTCAATCTAGCAGTGTTGATTAAACTTTAACGATACGTCTACAATCCGGAGAGTTTCTTTTAAGCACGCCGTTGAAAAGTAAACCTTCCGATGTTTGTTTACATTTTCTCTTTTTGTTTATATGACATCACCGGGTAGGGATGGGCGTGGCGGATGTAATAAAAAACATAGTTATTGTTTCACCTGGCGCTGTGTGAGCGCCGTAAAAAAAGCTGAGCTGTTGAGAGTCGTCGTTGATGAATTTTTAATTGTCACGCCACCACCGACCACAACACTTTTCTCTTGCCTCCCATTCGCTGGAGCGGGGCGGGGCTAGGATATTTTTAAAACACACTCAAGCTGTCGGGGGCAAGCAGGAGTTCACTAAATACAAATTACTGAACTGTAAAAATATAATCATTTATAATTTACATCTAAACTTACAGAATAGTTGAAGAATTAAAAATAATTGTATCTAACATTTGTTTTAAAACAGTAATATGTGTACAATAAAACAATTTTAGTTAACTTGCGTGAGTGTTTGTCAGAATGGTCGTTTTTACTGTTTTTTAATGTTCAAGCCTTTTCATTATTTTTTTCAAGAGAAAAAAAGAGAGATTTAAAGAAAACTAGAGAGAGAGAGTGAGAGAGAGAAAGAAAGAGATATAGAAAGCGGGGAAGAAGAGATAAATAAAGAAAAAGGAGAAGAAAAGAAGAAAGCAAGGGGACATCAGGAGTAAGCACTGGAGATGCAATAAAAGTTGGATTAGTTCGGACTTGAAAGTCTAATTTCGTCTTATTGCGAATAATCAGCAGATCAATCTATTTCTCCTACTTCTAAACTTTTCCTATCTCTACTGCAGGGAGTCTAAAATGCATTCACTCTTATTTTCGTGCTACGGGGGTTTAATTTTTTTATATTTCTCTTTTTCTTCAATTTTTAAATTTGGTAAATGTTATAAAACGACGAAACTGACAAAATAATTATGTTATGCATATAAATTTCAAACGTAGATTTATATCAAACTCTCCATCTATATTTTAATCATTTTTAATCTATATTGTTTTATAATTTTGTCGGCAAATCGAATAGACAAATTTTTCCATTGTCTTGAAATTACTCAATCATCCAAAAAATCGATCAATCTATGAGTCCATTTAGATCGCTTTACCTCAAAATTGATTTTTTTTTTAGATCGAATATTCTAAAGCTTAGAAAATAAATTAAATGTTTGAATAAAACATAAATATTAAACAAAAAGATTTTAATAAATAAAAGTTGTTTGCCGTTTCAACGTGTTAAAAGAATGCAGAAAATTTGTGTAGCCATTAAAGCGCGTGACTTTTAAGCTGAGCTTATTTGCATTGAATGTTCTGTAATTTTTTTGCAATTCAGTTTTAACGACGACGACGATAATGATGATGATGTTAGTGGTGGTGATAATGATGATGATGGTGATGATAGTGATGACAATGATGTTGATGATGATGGTGACGATGATGATGATGTCAAAGATGACGACGATGACGATTATGATGATGATTTTATTTTTTTATTTCTGTAATTCTCAAAGTTATTTTTAAAATACGTTTTTCTGCTTTATGTCCGTCATTTTAAGTTTGTTTTTCAATTCATTAAAAATCCATGGCAATCACGAAAATAAATGCACTCGCATAAAAAGAAAAATTTTCTTTTTTTTTTTATGCTCAACTTAAAAATATTTGAAAGCCAGCCAGACTTGATTAATAGATGGACTGAAGGGATGAAAGAGAAATGAACAGATTTACAAATTAGGAAGCGGTTAACTGAGTAAACAATGATATCATATCTATGCATGTCTGTATCCATGGATATCATATCTATGCATGTCTGTATCCATGGATATCATATCTATGCATGTCTGTATGCATGGATATCATATCTATCCATGTCTGTATGCATGGTTGTCATATTTATGCATGTCTGTATGCATGGATATCATATCTATGCATGTCTGTATCCGTGGATATCATATCTATGCATGTCTGTATCCATGGATATTATATCTATGCATGTCTGTATGCATGGATATCATATCTATGCATGTCTGTATCCGTGGATATCATATCTATGCATGTCTGTATCCATGGATGTTATATCTATGCATGTCTGTATGCATGGATATCATATCTATCCATGTCTGTATGCATGGTTGTCATATTTATGCATGTCTGTATGCATGGATATCATATCTATGCATGTCTGTATGTATGGATATCATATCTTTGCATGTCTGCATGCATGGATATCATATCTTTGCATGTCTGTATGCATGGATATAAAAACGTCCAGCAGGAGGGAGCCGAAAGTGAAGCCGCGAGACCGGTTTTAAGACCACCGTGATATTATTGGCGTACTCGATCTATTCCAGTAAGAACCGGATGAACTTTTATGGAGGTGATGATGATGATGATGATGATGATGATGATGATGATGATGATGATGATGATGATGATGATGATGATGATGATGATGATGATGATGATGATGATGATGATGATGGTGATGGTGATGGTGATGGTGATTGTGGCGGTGATGGTGGTGGTTGTGGTGATGGTGATGTTATGGTGATGGTGATGATGATGATGATGATAATGGTGGTGGTGATGATGGTGATGGTGATGTTATGGTGATGATGGTGGTGATGCTGGTGATGATGGTGAAAATGGTTCTGATGAGGGAGATGACAACAAAGTTCAAGTATAGCCATGATGATGACGATGGTGATGCAATTTTTTTAAAAGGTACCTTGAAAGGAAACAATTAGTTTAATTTTACTTTAAATTTAATAATAAAACATTGTTGAATACTTCAAACAAAAAAAAGTTTACTTTGAGTAAAACATTAAAAAACTTTTAAAAAACTTAGAAAACACCAAATTTTTTTTTTAAATCTGTTTTTTTCTCAGATGGTTTAAATTTTTAAAAAGACTCAAATATATTTATATGTAAAATGCAAAACAAAAACTTATTACGTTCTATTCAAGTTATTTAACAAGCATTATAGGTTTGTATAAAATTTATTGAGCTTTTTCATTCATCATCATGTCACTAAAAAGAGAGAACATTCAGTTCAAAATGTTGAAAATGTATTAAAAAAATAACCAATATCATAGAAGTTTGTTTATAGAACCCGAAATATATTCTAAAAATTTAAAACTCATTGAGGTAAATTGGGAGTTTTAATAAATAATTAGAAACATGAAGCATCAACTTTCCATTAACATTTTAATAATTTATAAAACAAATAATTTATTTGTTTCAACTTTTTTGTGCATTCAACACGGGATTTTCTCAATAAAACAAAACTTTAAAAACATACTTGAAAAAGAAAAACCAAAAAAAAAAAGAAAAAAAAGAAAGCAAGAAAAAATATAATTTCCTCCGCTTCTCAAATGGTTAGAAAAAGGATTTCAACAGAACGGTAATTTGTTTCCTGTTTCTCCTCAAGTTAGAGCTTTCTAAGCCATTTCGAGCAAATCAATGGCTAGACGAGTCAATTAATGTGTTGGAGGACAAGGATTCCAGCTAGAAGATCAACTTTGATAAGGATGAACAGACAAATTGATGGACGTATGAATGGAAGAACGTATGGACGGGTGAATAGATAAAATTAGCTAACTGATGAGTAACTAGATATATTATATCGTGACCATACACAACCACTTTCAACCACCTTTTTATTTTATGTCTCCACGTCATAAACCTTGACGAAACATTTTCTGTGAGATTTTTTTGCACCCCCAACCCCCTCCCCCACCCCGTAAATTCTTCGGCCCACTAACGATCTTCATCATCTCCTTACTGGATGTCCCGCACCGGATTAGGCTGGATCGTAATTCATTATTTCGTGATCATGAATCCCTGCTTGTTCATTAACAAGGGCAGTACTATCTAAAACCTCTCCTTCCTCTCTCTTTTTTCACTCTCTCTTTCTTTCTTTCTCTCTCTCTCTCTCTCTCTTCTCTCTCTCTCTCTCTCTCTCTCTCTCTCTCTCTCTCTCTCTCTCTCTCTCTTTCTCTCTCTTTCTTTCTTTCTTTTTATTTTTTTGTCACTTGCTCTCCTTTTTTATCGTTTTCTTTCTCTTTCTCTCCATGTATCTTTCACTAGCTCTACTTCGTTAGAACGTGGTAATGTATCGCCACTGCAGTGCCCGCCTGGGGCGTGAATAAATGTTTAATGAGCCTGCTCGTTAGAGGTCGGTTCAAAGGTTGAAAAGTTAAACTTAATGGGAGTTAATTTAAAATTATTAAAAAATGTTTTAATGCTTTCGCTTGTAAGAAGAAGTTTCATAGAAACTTTTTGCAATCTTTTCAAATTGACTTCAATTTTTCTTTTTACTTTTTCTCCTCTTTTTCTCTTTCTAGCTCTTTTTTCTCATTTTTTTCTTATAAATTTACTTCCATTTTGTTTTTTCTTATTTCATTTTTTTCTTATTTTTAAATTTTTTGAACTTATTTCACTGTGTTTGTTTGTTTGCTTGCTTAAGCTTTACATTGGGACCCTATACCGACCCGGAATGTGTTAAACCTAATCAGAAGGTCCATGCAGGGCTCTAAACGATAAAATGAAAAAAAAATTTAAAATTAAAATAAAAACTATTTGATTATTTTTATTATTTAAAAGTAGGGAAGTAAGTTTACTTCCGTTCGGAAGTTGGAAAAAAAACAGTCGTGAAAAAAATTGTCGAGATTTGAAAACTCAAACTTCAAGGTAGGTTGAAATTATTATTTTCCAATAAACCAGGTAGGTTGAAATTATTACTTTCCATTAAACCCAACTTACTATTTGACAAACAAAAGGCACTACCATTATCGTCTATCTTGCTACCATCATTATTATCATAGCATAATAATTAACATAACCAACTATAAACAATTTTTTGATAAAAAACTTACTAAAACAATAAGATCATCATCATCATTACCATCTTCATCATCACCACCACTATCATTGCCATTATCATGACAAATCTCATCATCATTCCCATTCTCATCATCATCACCATCATCATTACCACCACCATCACCACAACTACCACCACCACCATCATCATCATCACCATCACCACCACCATCATTATCATCATGATCATGATCATCAACATCACCATCATCATCATCATCATCATAATCACCATCACCATCGTCGTTATGATTATCATGACCACTATAACGTCCATCCAACCTCTTCATCACCATCACAGCCAACAATATTTCCTTTCGAGAGTTTTATGATCGATGTTGTCAGATATGAGCAACAAAAAACGACAAATCTCAGACGCCATTTTTCTTATGTAAACCCAATTTGTCTTTTTATTGTTATCTTTCTTTTTCTCTTTATTTCTTTGTTACTTATTTTTTATGCTATCTTTCTTTTTTTTTCTTTCAGTTTCCGTTTATCATATTTTGGAAAAAGCATTATTTGCTATTTTTCATTTGTTCTTTGTCTTTTTTTCATTTAATTTTTCTCTTTCTCTCTCTTTGTGTTTTTTTCTTTTTTCTTTTTGCTTTTTTCTTATTTTTTAATTTTTTTCATTTGTTTCAATTTATTCATAGCACCTGTCTCTTACTCTTTGACTCACAACAGTTCCGTCACTCCATCCCATCATTCCAAGCTACTCACTGAATTAGACGATCACGTGATCAAATCACACAAACAACTTTTTTCATTTATTTTTGCATTTCTCAACAGACCACCCACGCAATCTCTAACCTTTTTGTATTTTTCTTTATAAATCTTTTTATTTTTTCTTTCTCTCTCTTTCTCTTTTAGTCATTTTTTTTATTTTTTTTTTCAACTTCTATCTTTACTTCCTCGACAATTTCTTAAATTCATTTCCGTCTACAGAAAAGAAGACATTAATTCATTAATTACTCACTCAACCATTATATATCGAGTTTCGTATAAACAAAAAACAACTGATAACCACTAAGAAGGTACTTTTATTTAAAAGCTTATGTTACACAGTCTTGTAGTTAACGATTTTGAGCACACGGCAACAAGGTCTAACAAATGCGCCCCTACAAATTCCCATCTGTAAACCTCCTCCAAAATAGCTGTTGACCGGGTGACGGGGTAATCCTAGGTATTTTTCTAAGCATTTTGGTGCCCTTCGAAAACGCTTTTGGTGTTCTTTTCCTGTCCCCTAGCTACGTCTCTGATGTTACTTATTTCTTGCAAGACCTTGTAAGACCAAAAATAATGTTGATTTTGTAATGGACTTGAGCAGTTGGCCGATTGAGTTTTTTTTGTATTCGCAATAACTATTTCTAAATGTACACATCTCGATGAGTTTTAATAAAAAAATTCTTTTTCATTCTTTTTTTACTTCTCATCCCGTTAATTTAACTTCTTTCTGACTCATCACCTAACCATCTCTCCTCTCAGCCATTCTTTTTCTTGCATGCTGCTACTTCAGAGACGGAATAACACAAAAAAATTTCTTCTTTAATTATGTAAAAAGCAATTTCTTAAAACAGTGAAAAAACCATCGTTGTTAGATGGCGTTGCTCTGAAGTTTGTGTTCTGCTTGTCTTACTGTTGAAAAGGATTTTTCAAATTTGAGATATTTTTGAAATAAAACAAAACTATTTTTTATAATTTATTATATAAATAATATCATTATTGTTCATATTAATATAAAGATGGACTAATTTTGAAGAAACAAAATTTATGTAGAAAAATATAATCATAATAACTCTGAACAATGAAATTTGTATGTATTCATTTCAGAGGGTGAACAATCCACAACTGGCTCTTTAAATTCAAAAGGTAAAATTAAATTTTGATTCAAAAGATATAGAGCTGTTTAATAACTTTGAGTCACTGGACTGAGAACATTCATGTTCGATCAGTTCATGACCGAGCTCTATTGCACGCCACGTAAATAGCGCTATACAAATTGACCGATTGGATTATTCAACTGATTGATTGATATTGTAAACTTTAAATCTATTCTTGTATAGGTTGCTGATATAAAAGATGATGTGATTAGATATTACTTCTCAAAACTTTTTAACAAATGAACAGGAAAGTAAGTTATCGGCATTAGTAAATCCGATTGTAATAATACTGTAAAGTCAAATTATTGCTAGAAAGTACTTAAGAAAGCTCAAGGAAAAAATTTGATTCAGAATTTTATGTTATTCTGGGTCAACGGCTCATAACAACATAGGTCAGCTTTATAGGTCAGCTATATGGGTCAGATATATGGGGTGATTTGTGATATTTATTCATGAATGCTTGAATCAACAATCTGTTGTAGCGTAAGGGGTCACCACATTTCCATGAGAAACTGGACCAGTCGTATGGAAATGAGAAGCTTAAAATATATCTGATTAAAATTTTACAATATCGACTGCGATGAAGTGATGATGATGATGATTATATTGTAATAATTTAGAAATAATAATTATAACAATAACAAATAAAATAATAATTATAATAGTAACAAATAAAATAATGAAATAATAATAAAATGAAAATAAAATCAAGGTTAACAGTTGAAGAGAAATAAATGTCAGTTGAAGAGGCACCGATTGATTGGTTTGCGTCTTTGAACCACAAGATGGGGTTTTCAATACTTTTATTAGTTCGAAATAAAATTCTTGCTTCTCGCTCTTTCAAAACCATATTTTTGTTTGCTTTTTGGAAAAACTTTTGTTTTGGCGACATTTTGTTTATTGCCTGTCTGAAGGCAATGATGATGATGATGATGATGATGATGATGATGATGATGATGATGATGATGATGATGATGATGATGATGATGATGATGATGATGATGATGATGATGATGATGATGATGATGATGATGATTATGATTATGATTATGATTATGATTATGATTATGATTATGATTATGATTATGATTATGATTATGATAATGATTATAATGATTATGATTATAATGATGATGATGATGATGATATATATATATAATATATATATTATATATAATATATAATTTATATTATATTATATTACACAAATGTATAAGTATATTTATACTCAGAATGCAAATAAAAACGAGGCATATAAATTGAATATAGAAATTAAAATAGATAAACCAACATTTTAAAAACATTTTCGAACTTATTTGTTTATAATTTTCTAAAATAAATAACAGTAAATAACATTTAAATGGTTTTATTTTGTTTTTATTATCTGTTTGAAACGACAAACCGTTCTTGCGGGAAATGGCAACGTCAAGAACTTGATGAACAGAAAATAGAAAAACAGGAAAATTTAAAAAAAGATATGTTGAAGGAAAAAAAGATTGGAAAAAATAAATAAAATAAAAAGATAAAATAAATGCAAACAAAACTTAAAACAAAAAAAAAATTTTTTAAATAACAAAAATAACTTTAATTAAAAACAGATTTCAAATGAAAACAAAATTAATACAAAAAAACAAAGAAAATAGAATAAAACAAGATAATTAAAAAGAGAGAAGAAATATTAAGGTGATAACAAAACCATAGAAATGAAAATTGGAACTGAAAGAGGCATGAAATGGAGTCAGACGGAAGAGAAAGAGAGGGAGAAAGACAGAAAACGAAAAAACAGAAAAAGAATAATGGAGAAAAAGCAAAAGAGGAAAACGTATAAAAAGAAAGAAAAGAGTGAGAGAGAACGAGAAAAAAAGAATAAATTTGAAATTAAAAAATGACAAAATTATTGAATAGTATAAAAAGCAGCTAAAAATCTAAAATTATGTTCAGCTTTCAATGGAATTGGCGCATTTATATTGTTTTATTGTTCTAAGATAATTTAAATTCACTTTTAAATCATAAAAAAGTTTTTTATTTTAATAAAAATTAAATAAAAGCAAATTGAATTTTGAAAACATGAATTATTTGTTTTTCTTATGTAAAAAAAATTAAAAGAAATTATTAATTGGTTTGCGAATGACGCACAAAAGAAAGAAAGAAGAAATAGGAATTTTTGATATGAAAAGAAAAAGATTGTTTTTTCAAATCAATTTAATAATCATTTGATCATCTGGATTAAATAAATTTTGTTTTCAATTTTTATTTATTTAAAAAACTAAAATTAATTAGTATTGTTTATTTGATTTAAATATTAAAAACAAGTCAGTTTAATTTAGTTTTCAAAATAAAATAAAACATAATTGAAAACTCACTTTATCCACGACTACAGATCTTTAACGTCTTATTTAGTTTCATTCTTTAAAACAACAACAAGATTACAAGAAATATTTCTGAACTATTTTATTAATTAATAATTTATTTGATTTAATTTTATTAATTTAATTTAATTTATTGATCTTTTTATTTCTCAAATCAACACAACTGCAGCCAAAATAAATCTTACGTTCTCAACTTACCGCGTTCAGCAATCATCTCACAGAATCAGCTGAAGGACTAGAAAACATGACGGACCAGATGGGAACACTGATCATCAGCACCACTGCTTGCTACTGCCGTCTAAAAACTGTTTATAGAGACTCTGCCAGTGTTCGAGGTCCTCAGTTGGCGCCTGATTTGTCGCTTCTTCTTCTTCTTCTAGGCTAGTCGGCGCCGAGAGAGTCAGTCGACTCACTGTTGACTTAATTTTTCGCTAACATAATAGCGAAACAAACTTAACGTGCTGACAGTGACAGGATGGTAAAGAGAAAAAGAGAGAAGAATGTCAATAGAAAGATTGCGGCAACCAGGCACGTCTACCATACAATTATTCTGCTGTTATTAAGAAGTTCTTGCAAGTTGTTGTTTGCTAACAGGAGCAATTAGAGGTAGTTGTTTGTTATATGCCCATTTGCAGAAAAAGTTTGTAGAAGCCTCTTCCGGAAAAAAGTTGAATAAGCTTATATTTAATTTATTATAACTCATAAAAAAGATAAAATATTGAAAAAAGGAGAGATATGTATTGAGGAGGAGTTTACACGATTTGCTAGATGAATGATTGTAGCCTGTGGGAATTTTGTGGCGCTGGCGAGAGCAGGCTGATGCGAATGCGACGGTGATGATAATGATGGTTGTGGTAATAGTTAATGGTAATGGTGGTGGTAATTGTAAAAATAAAATTAACCAACTAATTGTGACTACCTAACCTTTTAAGGCACTATTAAATAAAATGGTAATGATAATGGTGATGGCAATGGTGTTTGGTAATGCTGATGGTAAAGTTGATGGTAATGTTGATAGTAATGGTAATGATGATGATAGTGATTGTCAAAGTGATGATGATAGCGATTGTCAAAGTGATGATGATAGTCGAGGTGATGATGATGATAGTTGTGGTAATAATGGTGATGATAGTTGTGGTAATGATCCTGGTAACGGTCATAATGATGATTAATTCGTTTCGTTATTTTTTACACGATCTGTCAAAAAAAGGAAAGAAAAAAATAGCGCAGACAGAATAACGGGGAGCGTCATATGAACTGAGATTCTTACCACGTGACAATCATAAGTCGCCTGGATTACACTTGACGCCGTCAGCCGAAAGAACAAAATCGTTTCCGCTCCGCTCCGCTCTTCCGTTGAGGTTGCGCTTTTTTTTTTGGCGTACGCAGAAGGCACTCGGCGTACTCCGCAATCTTGAACCCGCATGGATGGTGGTCGAATGGTTTACAGCTTTTTCTACGTGCTGTTTTAGTTGCTGGTTTTTTTTACAAATTTTTATTTAGGTTACAATCTCTGTTTGTGTGTGTGTGTGTGTGTGTGGCTTTCTCTGTACACAAATCTTGCAAGTGAAATTTAACCAGCTTTCTGACTAGCTAGGAAGCTGAAACTTTCAGCATATCTTTATATTGGATGGCAATACATGATTCAATTAAAAAAACGTAATTTGAACATCTTTCATATACATACACACATACACACAGACAGACACACATCGAGTGTATTTGAAATCAAAATTTGTGTTGAAAAACTCATTTTTCTTTTAATTGTTTAATTTCTTTTCAGTAATTTCATAAGAAGTTTAAAATATAAAATAAATAAATAAATAAAACTATAACAAAAAATATTATTTTAAACGGAAACAGGTGCAATTCCGATTGGTCGAAATACTAAAGAATTTTTTTTAGATCTTAGAGATGTTGATCAAATTGCAGTTTGATTTGCTGCTATTATTTTCATTAAATACAACACGCACAGTCATCATCATCATCATCATCATCATCATCGACATAATCATTATCACCACCACTACCATTAACAAACAGCACGTGCATAACAACATACAAACAACACATGCATAACAACATACAAACAACACATTCATAACAACATACAAACAACATATGCATAAAATCTTACAAATATCAACACATTACTAACGATAGTCATTTTTTCAGCCATT
>OZ022244.1:26797397-26832397 GCA_963978895.1 Erpobdella octoculata
GCTGCTCAGAAAAAAAAAAGATTTCCAAACGTCTTTTTCTGTCATAAATATATTTTTCATACGTCCCAGGTGCCACGAGAAGATTTTGAAAGTTATAACTCCTATCAGTAGAAGTGATTTATCTCTCAACAAATCCTTTCCTATATATTTTTTACCTTACTTTAGACGATCGTGGTGAGTTGTGTTTTTGTAGTTCTGCTGATCATTTTAAGGAACAGAAATATTTAAGAAAAATAACGTTTAGCTGGCGGAGCAGTTGTTGATAGGTAACTGAGACATTCGGCATTTATGATTTCATGGGTTATATGTGAAAATTTAATTGAGAAATTGAATAATGTGAAACAGATGATTGAATAAATTGAAAAGTCAAACACGAGTTTTGCTTCTTGGCTTCTGCCAGGTGTGATGAAACAACATCATCAACATCTACCATTTTTTAGCTCAAGATCTTCAATAACTGACGGAAAGTTTCGCCAAGTGGCTCCGGGAAGCAATCAAACCACTGTGCAATCAACTTGACATACCTACCCTATGCTTATTTCCCTCGCTCGGCAAACGCGCCGACAGAGAAGCATAATACTGCCACTGAAAACAATGAGATATTATATGGACCGACAATCCGGCTGTCCACCCGCCTGACATTTCGGCATGCCTAAAATGACAGAGCAGCTGCAATTACTTTCCACGGAAAAAACTGGAAAAAAAACGATTTTTTAAGTTTTTTAAGCAAATCTAAAGTTTTGCCGCCGAGCAAAGTATAAATTAGTTGTTCTTTTAAAGAACAACGCTTTTACAACGTGTTGAGACATCAATCATATAAATAAATATATTTTGAAAATATATACATAACAGCTGTCTTTAACACCAATTTTATTTTAAATTTCAATATTTTACTTATAATATAATATAAATAATCATAATATATCGATTGTGAATTCGCTTTGTTACACTGTCATGTCGTCATAAGTAGTCTATAAGAAGGTTCCTACACAGGAAACCACACAAATTCTAGTTTCTTCGCGGTAGCGAATCTCTATTTTTACAACTTAAATGACCGTACGTTTGCCTAAACATTCAATCTGTGAATAACAAAAGAAAAACTATGATGGCAATAATTAGATTCAGCCCATTCCGACAAGCAGCAAAGCAAACATACAACGGCAAAGTTAATATAAACGATTTATTTTAAAAAAACAGAATTCTTGAATCTAAAAATAAAATGATTGTATTTATCAACAAAATGGACATTAAAATTACATGTGGACAGAAAATGCTTGAAAAACTATTAATCAACTTCAACACGTTTACACCCCTCTAGCAAGATTCCCTTCTAACTTTTTCTTTAACATCTCTCTTTCTCTCTCTCTCTCTTTCTTTCTCTCTATCTCTCTCTCTTTTCTCTTTCTCTCTTTTTTTCTCTTTCTCTCTTTCCCTCTCTCTTTCTCTCTCTCTCCACGTGTACGTTGAGCCTATTCACATCGACTAGCGCTCACCGGCCATTTAACCTCCATGGCGTCTTTTCTACCTACGGAAGCAACTTATTTTTTTGTTCCATTAAACACACCCGTAAAGAAAAAGGAAATCACCAGGGGCTCATAATTATTAACCATGGAACCACTTAAAGTCAGAAGGAGCAATCACCTTCACCTTCCTTGTTCCCTTAATTGACGTCTCTAGAGAAATGGTGAAAATATTTTTTCAGAATTGTTTTTAAAGGAAGTAAACTTTTTCTTAAATTGTTGTTTAACTGGAGCAGTGTATTTTTATTTATGGAAATAAAATAGCAATGATAAATATAATTTTTTATTACAACCCAAGTCACCAGAATTTCGGGGTCCTTTAAAGCCCAAGCTGCCTCTCCCGACCCGGGGTTCGGGTGTGCTTAGCTACGTCACTGCACTTAGACCTAATGTCGGGTCATTTTCTGTCATTATTCATTAAATTTCTAAAACTTATTTAAGCATACAGCAATACCGTACATTTTATCATTAATTTTATTTCAATTTCCTATTGTTATTGATGCACTAGGTTTTGGTCGGCAAAAGTGCTTGTGTTTTTTAAACAACCGGTATAGCAATAAAATTCCAGGGCACACAAAGATATGTTTATCTTCACAATATGCGTGAAGCAATGCCTTATGATTCCACAGAGGTGGACATGGGCTGGATTGACCTATGGGCTGGGTCGGGTTTTGTCTCTTTTTTTAACACATGCGTGGGTGGGTTGAAAAAAAAAACTGATAAAATCCTTTTTTAAATAAAAAAAAATTAACCGTGGGTTGGGCTGGGACGGGTCGAAAATTTTAACGTTTCAGGTGGGTCGGATTGTTGGGTTGGGTTGAGAAAATGGTGGATTGGGCTGGGTCATCAAAAATGGACCCATTTCCATGTCCACTTCTGATTGCATAAAACTGGGCTCAGTGAACATTGACAACGTTGACTTTGTTAATCCACGTGATAATTGTTCCAGCCAGACTGAGTTTCTCAGTTAGCGAATTAGTGAGACTGCGAGATTATATCAGTAGATTTTATATTTAGTACAATTATTTTTATAATTACTATAATTATGACATTGAACAGGATGGCATTCATAAAAATTGTCAGAAATAAAGAAAAAACGTACTTATAGTTTTTGTCAGATTAATCTGAATCCAGTTACTGATTGATTAATGTCTACCTACTACTTACTATTATAGACATTTATAGAGTTTAACTAACTAGGTTCTGAATTTTTCTTTCATGTCAGTTCCAAGAATTGCTATGGCTGGGCTGGCTCCGGCTCCGGCTTTCCTGAAAGAAACGACGTGCCCTGGCTGCCCACCAAATTCTACCGCGTGATGAGCTGCTAAAAATCGACAGTGATTTTTTTAATTAAATTAAAATTAGGATTTAAAGTTTTTGCTCTTTAGATTTGACTGCATACAAATGCGCTGCTTAGTCCGAGAATTAACGAACCGGCTATTCGTCTCAGCACCATTTCGTTGTCAGGGCAACGAAGTTGAAGAAAAACATTCATCGAAAAACTTTTTGTTAAATGTCTTTAAGAGTGTGTTTAAGTATTCTGTTGCTCAGTTAATTAGAAAAGATGCTTAAAACTGGAAAGAAGGATGCTGTTTTAATGTTAGAAATTTGCTTTTGGTAAAGTGAAAATGAATGATTAATAATAAATCACTCAAGTGACTCAAGTGAGTCAAGTGAGTGAGGTCCGCAAACAAAATCAAAATCAAGCTTAAAAGTTTATATAAGTTAATGTAAACTATACGACGGGAAGTGTGCAAAACAAAAACAAACAATCACTTACCAATTAGCTTATTCATTATTACACTTTTTTTTATATAGAATAGTATAGATTGTTATAGATGTGGGTGAATATAATTTTATTATTATACTAATGTAGTTTAAATAAAAAACTTTAATTTTTTCATTCTATACTCTGTACTCCGAATATAGGTACTGCATTTTGTTGTTGTTTTTTCATTTCAAAGTACACCAGCAGCTGTCGAAGAGACAAAAATTAGCACCGACTCGAGTGAATTGACGATTTGGCCAGAGTGGGAAGACACGAGTCTTGCGAATGAGAGATGGGTGAACATTAATTTTCTTTTCTTTCGTCTTCTCTTGTTTTTTTTTTCAATTTCAGCTTGGATAAAAGAATCAATATATGGGTTGAGGAGAAGAATTGAATTATGAAGTTAAAAATAGAAATTTTAATGAACTTTTTATCTTGCTTTAATTATTTTTTAATTTGATCAGCTGATGCATGAAAAAAATCATATTTTGTATTTCATTGTGTTCAACAATTTAATTTATTGCTTCAATGCATCTATTAACTCTATCTTGTTATTTTTGAAATATTTAAACCTAATAATTAGAAAAAATGTTTCTAAAAAATAAACTTTTAAAAATGGATTAATTTAAAAATGCATATGTTGAAGTTTTAAAATGTATTTAATATAGAAAACCTGTTAATATTAGAATGATTAAAAATTTCGGTTGTTTCAATTTCATATCTAATTTACAATTTTTCTACCTCAACTCTAGGATGGAGCATCTACAAATGTTGCTGCAGTAAAAGGCAAGGAAAAAGAAAAAACAAAGACGGGACAGGTTTGCAATAATATTTAATGAGTGTTAATGATAATGATGTTGTTGATGTTGGTGATGATGATGATGTTGTTGTAGTTGTTGTTGATGATGATGATGCTGTTGATGTTGTTCATGATGATGATATTGTAGTTCAGTTAATATTTTCTTGATATTAATAAAATCAGGGGTGCAATTCTCAAATAAAGGAGCCAAAGTTGACAACAGAATGAAGTTTTTAATATTTCTTACCTAGCACTATGTATAATCAGGCTTCTAGTAAATGAAGTCATTTTTATGTCAGTCATGTGATCAGTTTGGTTGAGCCTTATAGGGGGGGGGCTCTTTAAATATGGAGACCGTGCTGTGTTGCGTCTCGATGAGGTTGAGATTAATGATGTCACTTGTGTTGACCGGGTTGTACATATTTTATTTTTTCTGCACCAGGAGCAGACTCATTTCGTAGATCCCGAAGGCTTGTGCTTCCTGCCTCCATTCTTCAAAGCCGCAAAGTGGCTCAGGCCCCACGAGTATTTGATGACCGATCGAGTGAGTCTTGGCGAACGCTGTTTTTATTTTTAGAATATTTTTTATCACGGGCGTAGTCATAGTTTTTTTTTCTCCCCCGGAAAAACCTTCGATGAAACTTGCAAGTTTTTCTTCTATTTCAGAGGAGTGTTTCTTTTTCAGTTCATCTCTGAACTGGCTCTTTCTCTCAAAATTTTTCTATTGGTGCCCGCAATAACCAATTAATTCAGTTCAATAAAATATGGCAATTAAATATAAATTACAGCAAACCTTTTTTTGCGAAGTAATATTTGTTACTTCACAGTATGCTAAAATAATAATTAACTTAAATTGTTACTTTTTATTATTAGAATATTTTTTTGTTTTCTAAGAATAAGTTATTGTAAATAAATAAATAAATACATTAATGAATATTGAGATTTTATTTGTAAAAAAATTTTTTTTTTTTTTATTTTCAAACAAGCCACCGGTGGTTGTTGATGAGGCAGGTTTGGAATATTTTGACCTGGCAACTTGCAGTGGAGCAGTCAACTGCGATGAGGTTAATTATTTTCATAATGAATATTTTAAACGGTTAAATGATTAATTACTAATTTATCAAATAATTACTAATTTAAAAAGTTTTTTATTTTAAATGTTGCATTATTTCAGAATGTTATTTTAAAACAAAGTTTTACATTTTTTTTTTAATTATTCTTCGGCCAATCAGCTGATGAGGTTCGTGACAAGCCAGATAACGGCTTTGTGGCAGACGTCTCAAGCGGAAACACCTCCGCCCGACGACCCTAGTTTGACATCTACCAACTCGTCGTCACTTTACACGTCGCGAAGTCGAACGCTCTCGAGAAAAAACGTCAACACTCACAACAACAACAACAACAGCAACAACTCTGCTGCTGAACTCAGCAAAGTAGCTGTTGTTAATGCCAGCAGCAACAATAATGACACTGCAACTGCCAATGCTATCAACAAGATTCTCAACAACAACGCCAACAACAGTCACGGACTGACTGTCATCAAGGAAGAAGATGAGAGGACTGCACTTTCAAGCATCGAGAGACACAGTCGAAAGAACTCTCTGGCTGTCGTCGACACTGTCGGCCACCCGGCAGTCAACGTCACGGTTACCGGCATCGAAAACAACATAAGCAACAACAACAACAATGCTAATAACAACAACAATAATAGCAACATTAGCACCGGGTGGAAACCGTGGAGTCACATTTTCTCCGGTCCGCCCACACCTTCCAATGCTCCCCAGCAGAAGGGTGCTGGAAAGCGCAGCATGTCTCCATCTGCCGTTGTGGCAAATGGGGGCCAGAGGGTACCCCGTTACAACCCGTATGGAAAGTACTGCATTAAACTCTTCTGGATGGTTGGTTTATTTAGTGATTTGCAGATAATTTATTTAAAATTATTGATTGTTTGATCGATTTTCTGTTTTCAGGGTTGCTGGAGAAAATTAACAGTTGATGATTTGATGCCATTTGATGAAGAAAATAGACTTCTACTCCCTTGCACGAGATTGAATCATGAAATTTGGCCTCTTCTGCTAACTAAAGCACTTCTTAAAATTATTGCTTTAGAGTAAGTCTTGTAAGACCAGTATCTTCACTTTTGTATCTCTTTATCTAAATAATTTCTGTTAATAAATACTTTATTTGATGTACTGTCTATCTATGATAAATTTTATTTTTTTTTAGTTATCCAACCTGTGAAAAAGAAAGTTTTCTAGGAGACAGTAACATCATCCAATGCCTGACCGGGTGGGCACCAGAACTGATTCCTCTGCGGTAAGTGAGGTTTTTGGTTAAAAGTGTTTTAAAATAAATTAAATATAAAGTTTTGAAATGTATATTTAATCTAAAGGTGTGGCTTATAGTTTGCATGATTTGGTTTAATTATAAACTGCTTCACATCAAAACACTTGTTAAAATAAAATAAAATTAGCAAATAATGTGAATTCATTTACTGAAATGAGTAAAATACTTCTCATCAGTAAAAACCCTCATGTCAACAAACTGTGGTTGCTCCTCAAATCATCAGTTGATGAGTTCCAGTTGCCAGATGTTGATGGGCATGCTGGCAAGGAACCGAGTCCTGTCAGAGTCAAGACTCCAGCAGTCAGTGTTAAGTCTTAAGTGTGCAATGGATATTTCAGTGAACAAAACTTTAAAAAAATTTAATTTAAATATATGAATAACTAATTAAATTTATGAGAATATAATTTTAATTGTTATATATATATATATATATATATATACATTATATATATATATATATATATATATATATATATATATATATATATATATATATATTTAATTTATATATATGTATATATATATTTGTTTTTGAAGGAGGAAAAAGAATCAGGGGAAACTCAAAAGAAGGAAAAATCGAGAGGCCGATCGAGCAAGATGACGAAAGGTTTGTAAAATTTGACATTTTTTATGCCGCATGCATGTTATTGGACTATTAATGGATGTAGTCAAATTGAATTTAACTATATATTTCATTTTTTATAACATTTTTGACGAGGATTTAATTTTGTTAAGAAAAATCAGATAAAGAAAAATCTAAAAAGGATGAAAAACCAGGTAATTCTTTAAAAATATTTTATTTATTTATTGGTTTTATATTTTTCCCAATAAAAATAAAAAAAATTATCGATTAATAAAATATGATTTTATTGTGGAAATAATTACTTGGTCTGAAATGAAGATATTGTTTTTTCATAGAAGCTCAAACACTATTCGTTTTTTATAATGGTTTTGTCACTTGTAGGTGTATTAGTTTGGTAATTAAATCTGAAAAATATCGAGCATGATAATTTTTGTTTACTGTCCTGGTGTTTTCAAAGTAATTTTTTAATTAAATATATATTTAGGTGCTCCACTTTTGCAACCTCCACCACCAAATGTTCCGGAAACCAATCCACCAGCACCGAAGAAACCAGAAGTTTTTGTCATGAGCTTGTTCCAGGGAGACAAGAGGGGACTGTTCACTTCAGACGAAAGAGATGAATTTGTTAGTTTGCGTGTGTATCACTAGATTATTTGTTTGTTGGTGTTATGTGTCATTGGATGTATCTGTTTGCATGTGTGCGTGTATATCACAAGATGTATTTGTTTGTATATGTATGTCATTATATGCATCTGTTTGTATGTGCGTTATGAAGTTTATTTGTTTAGACTAGATATTTTAATCTTTTGAGAGCTGTAATTTAAACTTTCAGGAAAGAATCAACCATGAGCTTGCAGCCTACGGTCTGACTTCTGATGCATCTCACCCTCTTGTGATTGCCCAAACAAGGTCAGTACCTCTTCAAAAGCCACCTATCAGAGTACCGGATCCTGCATGGAAACTAATAAGACCCATGAGAGAAAACTCTGTAAACGGTTTGCATTTTCTAATTTCAGCAGTTTACGCCGTTGATATTTTCTGACAATTTTACGTATGTTTCACAACTTCATTTCATTACGCTAAACACCTGGTGTTAAAAATTGAATCCATTTTCCAGATGACCAAGAAGAAAAGCCGATAAGATGTCTGAAGCTCATTTCTTCGTTTGTAGATAACAAAACTGAATTTGAAAAACCTGCTGGGTAAATTGTTATTAAAATTTTTATTTTAAAATTTTTAAAGATTTTTATATTAACTTCACTGCCGGTCTCGTTTGTTTGCTTGCTTGAATGTTTGCAAACTTTGAAAGGGAAAATTAACTGACTTCCCATCCTCCAATTGAGCTAAAATTTGAAATATAGGCTTGCTCTTCATGTTTTGACAAAAAATTTGTAATTATAAGTAATAATGTTTTAAAACAAATCCAGGACAATTAAATAAATATTTACATATATAAATTTAAAAAAATGTCATTTTAAAAGAAAAGTTTTTGTAATAAATTAAAAGCCGGCAAATCCAGAAGTATTAAAAGATTTGTGAAGAAAACCTGATTTATTTTGCAGATTTGTTTACAAATTTATAAAATATACAAGTTAGGAAGATATTAATCATCATTTGTCTATTTGTTATTCAGAGATGTGCTTGTCATGTTGCAGTCAGCACCAACTTCTAACTTGCTAACAGTGGATGAAGAACCATCAGTGCCAGGAAGTGAAAAGTCAATTGTAAGTATGAAAATGTGCTCAATAAAAGAAATCAATATTTTGTTCAAATAATTTATTACTTTATCGATTGGTATCAGCACAAAAATATGCAAAAAATTACCATTTTCTGAATTGTTGCATCACTGTGTGTTATTTCACCTCTGCAAATTGGATTAGATCTGTACAGTTGATTGGATGTCTTCAATATTTAAATATTTTAATATGAACGGATTTATTATCTTTACTATTTAGCAACAAAACATGTTTTAAAAAACCTTTTAAGAAGCAGCAAAGATGTAAGATTGATTTATACTCTTGCAACTTTTGCTTTAGAAAAATATCTGATTGTTTCAGATGATTTTATTTCCAATCGTGCATAAATCCTGCAGCAAAGAAACGATGAATTTTTATTTATTTTTTTTATAAAACTTCAGTTAATAATATGATATCTTCTCATAGTTTTTATTTTGTAAGTTTTTATTGTTTTAATCACATTTTCTTCGTTTTTATTGCGGAATTAAAAAATAATCAAAAAACCATAAATATTTTGTACGAAATTTTATTTTAATGTCGATGATTTTTTATCTGCCAATTTACTGAGTGCATCAATTTTTATTGTCACTCCAGAGTTATTGTCATTGCAGTTTTATTGTCATTTCAGACAAGATCACCTTCACCTACGAAGGAAAAAGATGGAAGAAAATCAAAAAAGAAAAGAGGTTATGATGATAATGATGATGATGAAGATGGCGACGGTGATGGTTGTGATGATGATTTTGATGGTGATGATGATTATGCTGCTGATGGTGGCGGTGGTATGGTGTGGGGGCGGTGGCGATGCTGGGGATGGTAATGAGGATAATATAAACAAATAATTACCATTTCAGTTATGATAATGAGATTGATAATCATTACAATAATGAGGTTGATAATCATTATGATAATAAGATTGGTCATCATTATGATAATAAGATTGATAATCATTCTGATAATGATTATGACAACAATAATGGTTATGGTTATGATAAAGATTACAATTATGATTATCAGAATCGCGTATAAAACCTGCCAAAGAAGAGGAAGAAGACGAGAGGCTGCCACCTATTGAACAGAAGAAATTAGATGTAACTCGTGAATTCTGGATTGATTTTGATGTCTTCTGCAGACTGTTCAGGTGAACTTTTGTTTATTTGTTTTCTAATTAAAGTTTATGTAGGTAAATTTCAAATATTATAAAATGTTAATAAATAAATAAATATTTTCAAATGTTTGTTTAATTTTGTTTCAAAGAAACGTTGTCTTCTACCACAAAATGGACACCTACCAGCACAACTGGAAACATTCCAACTTGAAAGTTAAAACTATTTATTTATTTATTTATTAAATAATTACATTCAAATTTATTAATAAAGGTAATAATTCTCCTTCCCTTTCAACAACTATACTTACATTGGTATAAGAAAAAGTTTTTTTCCCACTTGTTGATTTATAAAACCACTGATATGGGATGATTCATTAATTACTTGAAGGTCCCTAGGGGTCGAGGGTGGGATTAAAAAGTCTCTACTTGACTCTATCTTGGAGGAAAGGGAATAAAAATTATTCTTATGTAATATTTCACAATTCATTTAATACTTTAATTATCATTATTTATAATACGGATTTTCCAATACCTAAATAATTATTTTTTATGGAATAAAAATCTCTCATTTATATAAATTAAATTAAATTCTAATTACATTTAACCATGAAAGACAAATAGGTAAAATCTTACAGAAAAAGGGGAGGAAAATCTCATGTGTTCTTACATGGGGGGATTCAAAATGGCTAAAATGGTCCTTACCTAATTAATGAATGACCCCTAAGTGGGTCCAACTGTATTCCATATTTTCTGTAATATTCTAAAATCCAGAATTCTGGTTTACCAGACCATTCTTCCTAAAAAAAAAATTTCATCACCGTTTTTCCACTACCACCATTCTATTTTATATTAATTTATTATTTTTTCTACAAGCTTTTTTTCACCTTATTAGCTAGGTTTTTAGTTTTTCTAATTATTAACCTAATTTCATTATTTCTACATGCTATGACTAGCTGGTTTTATAAATCAAAACTTTTTTTTTATAACTTGTAATCAACCATTTGTATTTTTTAACTGAAATTTTTTTCTGTGCTAGTCTGATTTTTAATTAACTAATTTATTCAAATCAGCAATCAACAACAGCAACAGAAAACACTACAGGTACAATCCCACCTTCAGGTGGACCAACAAAAGTTGACAAAAAAACCGCTTTGGTGAGTGATCAATATATTATTCTTAGTTTTATTGGTTGACGGTTTAAATTGATCGGCCTGTCATTTTATGAATAAATAATTAAAACTGGATAAGAATTCAACCTGATGTAATGATTTACATAAATGCTGTTGTAATTTGTATCAAGCCACTACCTCCAGTTTCATCAACACAAGATGAGAGTTTGCAAGATGATGATTCACTGAAATATATTTGTGAGTTTGTTTTATTTGATGATTTTTTATGTTTATTCAGTTATGGTTTTTTATGTTTATACAGTTATGGTTTTTATTATTCTTTAATACATTTCTTTGAGAGGTGGCAGTTGTTGTTTTGTACAGCAAATATTGTAGCTTTTTTATAACTTTAATTATAAAAAAGGTATTAATCTAATTAAATTTTTCATTTCAGACCTGGACATTGTAGAACCAACTGAACTAGTCGTAAACTATTCTTGCATCTGTCACTGGAAATATCCACCTCCGGAAATTCCAGAAAACACGACATTATTATCAAGTGGTTCTCAGGGCAGCGGAGATGCTGCTGTGGAGGAAAAAGGAAAGCCGAAAGTGTTGCGGCACATGTGCAACAAGTTGGAATTTGATGGATGTGCTGATGGACAGAAGTCAGGTTTCGTGCAAAACACTATGTCAACAGTTGTTGTAGATGCAGATTGCTCTATTGAAAGCACTAAAGGTGAGATTAAGAATGATAATGATTGTAAAGGTGGGATTGAATATGCTAATGATTATAAAGTGAGATTGAAAATGATAATGATTATAAAGTTGAGACTGAAGATGATAATAATGATTATAAAAAAATAAAGATTATGTTGATGAAGATGATGTTTTTAGAGTTGGTTTATCAGTTTAAAGTTTTTTTTTACAGAGCCTGATTCTATACGACCAGGGGTGTTAAACATTTTCAAATATTCATGGAGGGAGCAGCACCATTGCATGCCACTTCTCAGAGTCAGCACAACTGGTAGCAGAACATCTGTGCTCTCTCTGGAACCAGGGTGGACATTCACTATCTTTATTGATATAGTTTTGATTTTAAATATTTTATGCATTACTTTTTCAGTTTTATGTTATAATCACTCTTCTTGTTCTAAAACATTTTCACTTGAACGTTTTGAAGCCGTTACGTATTCAAAATGGAAGCCAGTTCTCCTCTAAAGTATCACATTCACATTTCCTCAAGTGGGGAGTTCCAATGTGGTGATGAAGAAGCAATCTTTCAACTCTTGACAAAGGTTTGGAAAGCTCTCATTTATTTGTCATAATTTTTCTGTTCAGATTGTTATTTTTAATTAAAGAACTTGTAGTAGTAGTAGTATTATAAAATTTGTAAGGCGCATTCTGGTGTTATGAAACCTCAGCGGCGCCGGGAACGACTTGTGCATATGGGATCACACAGTTTCCTGCCACCCGTATCCTAAATTGGGGTGTGCTGAACCCTATTACCACCAGTCGCAAAACAGGTACTCATTTATCGACCAGTGAAGGATGAAAGGCTGAGTTGGCCTGAGCAGTGTGAGTTAATTTCTTGCTCAAGGAAACTAAGTGCCCGAACCTGGAATCGAACCCGGGTACACCGGATATCCAAGCCGATGTCTAAACCACTACAGCAACACGTCTCACGTGTGGTGATATAGTGGTAAAAGCGTTTGTCTATTCGCCGTTTAACTCGATGGTTTGAATCTCAACAGCACAGTTTCCTCAAGCAAGGATATTACTAGCATTGCTCAGGTTGAGTGTCTTGCAGAGGTAACTTCTTTCACTAACCTTAGACAAAAAGGGATGAAGATGAAAATACTCTTAGATTGTTGTCTGTTATTTTAACTTCATTAAAAATGACTTAGAAGCATCCTATTAAAGCAATTGAAAGCACTTGTATATTCCTGACTGTCTGCATTCCATTTAATGCACATAATATTGTAATGAATAAAAATATTTATACTGTATTTGTTTGCATATAATGTGCATATATGAAAGCCTAGAGAGGGGTTAAAAAAAATGTTGTTTTATAAATAAACTCACTTTGATTGGTTAAATTTATTGTATATATTATTGAAAATACATTTTACTTATATACAAATTCTGATTAATCGAGCAACATTCTTTTTATGACCTTTCCAGACAAGTCAGAGTGCACTTTATATGGGTAACAATTCGGTATATTAAATATATTATTACTTATTCTTCACACCCATAGGATAGTTTCTCATACAAATCTTACTCGAAGCAAGCTGTAACGAGACTGGCTGACTGCTTTCTCAACTTTGGAAATTTCGACAAATTTAGAATATCGTCGTGGGATTTCTTCAATCATGTGATGAGGTTCAACAGTCAGAATGATAAAAATGGTGAAACAAAGAAGATATCTTTAAGAAAACAAGATTTGGTAATTAGTTTACTTGCATCAATGTTTTTATTTTTAAAGTAAATTAAAAAGTAAGTTAAATATATATAATTACATTAAGTTTTAACTAATACCAGATTTAATGCAATTTAAATTATTAAATCTATTTTGATAACAATATTTTTCTAATTTCAGACTTTCAAAAAAGCATTCTATGAAACACTGAAAGCTCATTTATCCATTACTACCAGCACTGGCGGGGTAAACACACATCCCATTCCAACCAACCCCCAGTCATCAAGTACTCCTGCTCCCCAGACCGGAACCACCCCTAGGCCTGTGTCTACCTCTCCTCTACTTATCAGCCCTGAGCTTAACTACACTTTGAGAATTTTACTCTTCGATCCACTCACGCCAAACCCTTTAAATTTTCCATACGTGGGGTCGACCCCTGCAGCCGACACAACGAGGTCAAGTGAGTTTAATATTATTCATTTATTGATACTATGATATGAATGATATATATGATGATGATGGTGGTGGTAATGGTGATGATGATGATGATGATGAGGACGACGACGATGACGACGATGATAATAATAGTGGTGGTGGTGATGACGGTGATGATGACGATAACGACTATGACGACGATGATGATGATGATGTTGGTGGTGGTGGTGATTGTCATGGTCATGTATTAGGGAGATGATTTAATTACCATAATTAAACCTGAATATTCATATTGAACAGCAACAGCTCAATCACAGGTAGGCGAACGAACTCCATCAGTAGCTGGAAAGAAGTTGCAACAGAAGAAATGTTATTTTCCATTATCATTTTTATTTTAATTCTTTTAATTATTATTTTTATAACATGTTCTATTTTAATTTAGTGGTAATTTTATAAATTATTATTATTTTTATATTGTAATTAATAAATATTATTATTTTTATATTGTTATTAATAAATATTATTATTTTTATTTAATTTAGCGGTATTGTCATAAAATTATTCTGTGATATTTAATAAGTATATTATTATCAATTATTATTATTATTATATTTTATTTAAAAAGTGATATTTTAATTATTGATTTATGTTTATCATTTTATAATTATCTGCAAATTGTTTTATTTTGATATTATTTATTATGTTAATGATATTCTTGATGTAAGGAATAATTATTTATTTTTTCCATTTTATTGTACATTTTTTCAGATGTCAATCCCATGCAGGCATCCCTAATGAAAACTGGTTTGATTTTTTCCAGTTTTAATAAATGGCTTATGAATGTAATTCAATTACGCTCTAAATTATTTTTTTTAAACTTTTAATTATATACAGAAGATGATCCTAATAGAGAAAAAGTAGACTACTGGAGGAACAAGTGATTGAATTATAATTTATTTTTTTATTTTTAATAGCATTAATCACCTGATTTAATTTCTGACAGACTGATTCTGTTATTGTTTTGTTAGTTAATCAACAGTAATCAATCAATCTTTGTCATAAATGAATCGTTGATTGTTATAAATCATTATCATGACCACTGCAGGGAAATTTCGGAATGCGAGCATGCGGCTGCCACGTTGTTGCAGAAATGTTGGAAAGGTCATTTCGTGAGGAAGATCATGGGGTTCAGGTCGATGCCACAGTTTGTATCGAGTTAGTTTATTCTTGAAGAGCTATTTTTTTTTTTGATTGACTGATTTATTGATTTGTTGGTGAATTAATTCAACTTATTTAATTAATTCAACTTATTTAATTAATTCAACTTATTCAATTAATTCAACTTATTTAATTAATTCAATTTATTTAAATAATTCAACTTATTTAATTAATTCAACTTATTCAATTAATTCAACTTATTCAATTAATTCAACTTATTCAATTAATTCAACTTATTTAATTAATTCAACTTATTTAATTAATTCAACTTATTTACTGTCTTCCTGCATTTAATTTATAATTTATAGAGCATCTCCGAACAAAGCTCAAGCTCACTGAGTTTTGCTTATTCTGTAGAAAATATTTTTATTGGCCAATTCTTGATAACATGGGCTTCTAGGCGACAAGTGGAAATAGAAAATTTGACCTTACTTGCATTATTGTTTATGTTTAATTAAATAGTTTATTGTTTTTACTATTATTCTTTTAGTGATAGCAATCTATTATTAGTATAAATATTAGATATTATTCATATTTTAAATAAACATTTTTTTATAACCACTAAAAGGAGGACTTAAACAAAAACGACATTTTGAGATGGTAAAATCGACAGCTGAAAGGTTGGCGAGATTCCTTAAAGACAACGATGAAGCATTTGGTCTCACATTGTTTAGGTTCTTTAAAATTCCTTTTTATATGAACAACTGATTAACCTTCTTTGATTTAATATGAATTAAATATTAATTGATTATAAATTTTCTTTTTTGTTTCAGAAACTTGTTTGAGTTGTATCCGGACTGGTTGTGTAGTTTTCCGTTTTGCCGAGACGAAATCGAAAAGTTGGTTTTTGTGGATTTTGAAGGAAGCTGTATGGAAGAAGAAATGACATCATGGAATGTTATATTCAGGTTTAATACAGATTTAACTTAATTTAATATTTATATATTATAATTTAATTTATGTTCATTAATTATGTTATGTTATTTATATATTTTTGTTATTTAATTAGATTTTGTTATTTGTTGTATTTTACATATATTATTAAAGATAATATTAAATTTCTTATTCAAACACATGGGAAATTAACCTAAGTTTTCCACCTGAGCTGCCAACTATTTATTCAAAGCTCAAATGCGCCTTACTTCTAAGCTACCAGTGAAATAACTACATTACATGGTTATAATAAAATATAATAATATAGACAAAGAGTAACTAAATTAATGCTCATAAGAGAATAAGCAGTAAATTCCTAATCAATCCTAATTATATAATACATCAACATTGAATTAGCGGGCATTAAATATTGACGTGAACATCTGTTTATTCTTCTTTTTACAAATTCTTCTTTCCATCCTAGGGACGTTTTCACTGCGGTCAAGGACGACCAATTCTGCAGGATGAAAATCGTAACATCATCATCATCATCATCAACGTCAGCCAATGGCACGACACCAACGTTGCCGTGGTATCGTTTCAGAGTCATCGACAATGACACTCGGAGGGAAATTCCGGTTCTGTTCGGAGATTCCGCAGTGCCTCGTTTCTATTCGAAAAATATCGTGAGTGTTAAATGGTGCACGGTGCATGCATGCATGCAAGGGGAGGTAGAAAGCTATTATCAGTTATGGTTATAATCTATGAATGAATGCTAAATAAAAATCATTTTTATTCAATTTAATTTCGATTAGATTCGATTTATTCGCTACTTGTTATATTCTTGCTTTTTTGGGGTTTATTTATAAAAATAAAATCCATCAATTTGAATTAAGAAAGAAGTTATATCTGAAGTCATGTTATGTGGTTCTAAAATCAAAATCAGAATCTAATTGTTTGTTATTATTATGGGAATTTTTCAGTTTTTTTGCAATGAAAATATATTAAGTTCAGTGATGTTTCTCGTTGAAATAACAGTATTATTTTAAATTCATTAAACTGCGATGATGTTATTACTTCAAGCTCGGATACACCGTCATGGCCGAAACAGTCACTGGGAATTCTCTCGTTCAACCGGCTGGCAAATGGAAACTGAAACTAATCGGGGCATCTCCAACCGGACTGCTTGAGAAGCAGGAACCTAAAAACGAAATGAGGACGACTTTTGATGTACAAGAAATCAGAAATTACTACAGACCGAAGAAAGAGTTTATTTTCAGGTTGAAATTAAATAATAATGAAAATAAATTGATGTTTTTATTACTGAGATTTTTGATTAAATTTTTTCTGTGATTTGTTACATTTAAACATTATAGTTAGCTTTAATTTAAATCAATGTGATATAGTCAGAAATACTGATGATGATTATAGACTACTATGTTGAATAGTTTTTGTTCCTGTTATGATGAATAGGACCATCATCATAACCTATCATAACTTTTATTATAATAATATCTTTAATGTGATCAGTACCGCTGTAAAGAGACACTATATAAATTCTCCCAGATATCACATTGCATTACGATGACATGTGACAGTTATGATAATTTTTTATTCAACACTACCAATCAAACACCATCTCATGTGCATATTCATCAGATACAAGATCGCCTCCTACGTCGACCAGCTGGTGACCTTGAACTTGACATGCTCAAATCCTTCAGCTCAAATAGAGATGATGATATATGATGGAGAGCAAGTGGTGCACTGCGTAAGAGGAACTGGAGGGGCAGTCGTACCCGCGTTCACCTTTCAGTGCAATCCTCCATCGGTGGTTACGGATTCCGTTGGGAAGAATAGTGCTACAGGTGATAATGCTACAGGTGATAATGCTACAGGTAATGATGCTACAGGTGATGATGTTGTATTGTTTAATGCCGATGAAGATTATCTTAATGATAATGTGATGATGATAGTTTTAGTAAGAAAGGTTAGAGTAATAATAGTTAATGGCTTATTATAAAGGGCTAATTCGTTGTCAACAGTTTTAATGTTAACATGATGGCTTAAAGTTTGTGATGATTATAAAATTTACTGAGATGTCATGCGTCATCGGACAAAGTGTCTAACATATTTACAATGTCATTTTAATTAACGTTATTGATTTGTTTTTAACAGGTGCTGAAAAATCAGAGGAGAATCTAAAGTCACATTCATCACAGGTCAGCACATAAAAAACTTTACTGTCATAGATTTATGGTTGAAAGCTTTGGACGTCATTGTTTTTTATTTTCATTTGAAACTAGAAAGTTGAAAGCTGTCCTCCTCCTGTGACCAATTTTCTCTGGAATTCAAAGGTATTTAAATTTTTATCATCATCATCATCATTGTTGTTACCATCATCGTCATCATCATCATCATCATCATCATAATCATCAACATCATCATCATCATCATCATAACCATCATCATCATCGTCATCATCGTCATCATCACCGTTACTGTCATCGTCATCGTCACCATTATCATAATTATTTATTTATATTATTTCTATATCGTTGTCATCATCATAATCATCCTCACCATCACCATCATCATCATCATCATCCTCACCATCATCATCATCATCATCATCATCATCATCATCATCATCACCACTCAGCAGGACCACCAGTACAGATTGGAAGCAAGAGTGCTGAACTGTTCATGGGGACTGAACAGATCTCAGTGGCAATTTGTTCTTTCACTCGAAGAGGAAGAAGAAAAGAAGAAACATGCCAATAAAAACACTGATGACAATAATAATAATAATAATAACAATGTTATTGGTGAAACTAATGTCAATAATAGCAATGGTTAGTTGAGCAGTTATTAGTGTGTGTATTTATATGATTTAGTAATTTTTAATGTGTGTATTTATATGATTTAGCAATATTTAATGTGTGTATTTATATGATTAAACAATTATTAAGATGTGTATTTATATGATTTAGCAATTTTTAATGTGTGTATTTATATGATTTAGCAATTATTAATGTGTGTATTTATTTGATTTAGCAATTATTAATGTGTGCAGTTATATGATTTAACAGTTATTAATATGTGTTTTTTTATGATTTAAGAATTGATTTGTGTAAATTATAGAAACGAAATATATTTTTTACACTTTCATGTAAGATATTTTCTGGCTTAAAAATAAAAATACAAGTTTGATTTTTATTTTTTTATCCTACAACAAAACAATAAATCAGAAAGAAAAAAATCGAATACTGAACGACAACAGTCGACTTACAAACACGGCAGAGCAACTTCAAAAGCTTCGAAGCAATCGGCCAACTCTACAAAAGACGGCAAAAATCAGGGCTCGAATCCCACCCTGGTAAAAGACGAATTGGGTCGATCCATGGATGACTCCATGCCCCATTGGATTTTAAAAATTTTCAGGAATGCTGACTGTTCTAAGGTATGAAAATGTTTTTGTAAAACTAAGCCGATTTATGTTTCATGTGTGTGGTTGTGTGTGTGTTAGTATGTTTTTTTATGTGTGTATGTGTGCTTGTGTATGAGTTTTTATGTCTGCGAAAAAAAATCTTTTTGAAGGAGACATTAAAGTAGGTTTCGTAATCATTTAAGTCCTGAATAATTTAAGCAGGGAAGATTTTGCTTCGCAGGAATCTTTTGTGATGACGAGAAACAATGACGAAGAAGAAGTGGTGAAGGAAATGATAAGAAGTTGGCACGAGGCTGATCCGGGAATGAGGTCAAAGGGAATGCAGTCGAGACTGAAGTACCTCATGAGTCATCTTGTTAAGGTCCTTCAACGATGATTGGTCGAATTTAGGGGGAGATTGTTATTTTTTTTATTTTATTGTTCTTGTTGTTATAGATGAACTGCAAGAGCCAATCATTTTGAGAGGTTTTTTTGCGTGTTCGAATTTGAATCTGGAAGAATTTCTTTTGCAATGAAAATAAGTTGCTTTCACGGCAAAAAGAAAAAAAGCAAATCAAATTAAAACAATGAACTTTTTAATTTTAGAAAAAAAGAAATATCAATCTAAAGCAAGCGAATTTTCTAAATATTTTTCAGAGCGAACCAACGAATGAATCTGAAGTAAAAGATCTTCCATGCCAAAACTCCATCGCAGTCGATAACTTGAATGGTGATGATAATCATTCCCATGGTGATGTCCAAGAGGATAATATTTACACTATGGAGCCACCGAAAAGGAAAGAAGAAGTTTCTGAATATGTTCCTAAGTTGGAGCTCGATATCTTCAAAAGGTAATTTTGGAAGAGTGTTCCTGATGGTAGTATTCAAAATGGTAGACTCCGTGAAATTTTTCTCTCTCTCTTTCTTTCTCTCTCTCTCTTTTCTTTTTCTCTTTTTTTTCTTATTATTCTTTTTTTTTATTCATTTCTTTTATTCCTGTTTATTTCTATTATTTCTGAATGTTCTGTCATTTTATTCAATATTTGAACAAGCCTTGAATAATCCAACATGACATCTTTTCCACGAAGCAAATCTTGCAAAACCCCACAAGGATTCCTACGAGGAGATGTGTTTTTATTGGTTTTGCTGCAAGGAAGTCTTCTTATTTTTTATTGAATTTCTTCTATTTTTAGTGATTTTGGTTGTAAATCATTATCAAAAGGTTTACATTTAAGATTATAAAAGAAGAGAATTTAAAACACTTGAATTCGAAAAAAAAAAACGAAATTGAAAAACAAAGAAAATGTTCATAGATTTGATGAAAAATGAATTTGTCAAAAATGTGTAACAAAATTTCTAAGGGTCAGATGAAGAAGGTCGCGGGGTCAAAGGTCATAAGCCCCTCCTCGCATTTATGAAAACGTTTTTGAGAAATTTCTTAAACTTATTTCTGCCATCTGTGACTGGAATTTTAATGTGCGAATTTGATTTCGATATTTGGTGGTCTGTATGTTTGTGTGTGCGTATGTGTGTGTGCTTGTGTGTATGTATGTGAGTGTGTGTGTATGTGTGTGTGTGTGTGTGTGTGTGTGTGTGTGCGTGTGTGTGTGGTCATTTGAGATCTCATCTGTTTACAGTCCATGTGTTAAGATCTGTAATATGAAGTTTTTTTTCTATTTTGCTTCTTTAACATGTGCTCAAATGTATTTGCGTTTTTGTTTCAACTCACGTTTGCGTTTTTTTATGTGCGTGCATAATAGTATACGTCAGTGGAGGAGAATTGCAGAAATCACCTTCGATCTTTTTTGAACTGTGAACCCGCCTATTCTTCATGCGGACACCTGGACCACCCTCTGTGATTTCGTGAGGTCGCAGTCCTGTTCTTAATCAACTGCTTGTAATACTACTTGAGTTGGGTATAGAAGTAGTTAGGTAGGTAGTAGGCAGGGGAGGAGAAGGGTGGGTAGGTAGCTGGGAAGGAGATAGGTAGGTAGGGAAGGTGTAACGTAGGTAGGTAGGGGGATATGATGCTTTGTTGATGAAGCCGTTAAACTCCCATGAAATCAAAATATGTTATTTAATATTACCATTACGTGTTCAGTGTTTGTATCAAATAAGATTTTGCTATTTATTAATTAGTTTTTGTGTATTTCTGCTTCAGTAAATGGGTTTTTTTTTCTTCTTTCAGTTTTTCTTAACCTCTCTTTCTTTCTCTCTCTTCCTTTCTCTTTCTCTTCCCTTTTTTCGTTCTCAGTCCTATTCATTATTTTTATATGCTCTCCTGAATCCTCCTCTTCATAACTCAATGCCGTTCTAAATTGATGAAACTAACTCTAACGACATCCTTGCGTGTATTGAAAATATGTTTTTTTCTCTCAAGAAAACAACATCTCACATTCATCTTCGATTTTTCCATCTATAACTTTTGGTTTTTCATTTCGATTTTTTTTTTGGTTTTCCAGAAAAACTCATCCGGAAGTGTCAATTCTGGACGATCAGCTGATCGAGTGGAAGGTGGAAAACATACGCGGGCGAATAATCGAATTTGAACGATTTCGCAGATTCGTCGAAGAATGGAGGATGAATGAGAAAGGAAAGCAGGAGAAACTCCGTCTCTGTTCGACATCTGATCATCTATTCTCCATGGTTGGCATTACGGGGATCAAGAAAGAAATGTTTGAGCACATACATACATGTTTAGGGGCCGGTGGCTAGGGGCGGTACTGGTGTATGCTTAATTTCTTAATTGGAAACATTTTATGGTGGATGATTTGATTGTTTCTACGTTGAGACAATTTGAGACATTCTGACTTGTTTGTTGTTTTTTTCAATCATCATCATCAGGAATTGTACGGAAAGGCGTTGGATGAGTATGAACAGAAAAGAGAAGCATTCAGGCAGATGCAGATGGAGTCGGAGAGGTTGAAGAAAGAAGAACTTGCGTTGAAAGAAGAAGAAGAAAATCTTAAAACGAAAATTTCCGTTTCAAAAATGCCCAAGAAAAAAAGCGGGAATGTATCGAAGATGAAGGCTTGATCAACTATTTTAGGTGCTGGGCGAGTGAGTGAGTGAGTGAGTGAGTGAGTGAGTGAGTGAGTGAGTGAGTGAGTGAGTGAGTGAGTGAGTGAGTGAGTGAGTGAGTGAGTGAGTGAGTGAGTGAGTGAGTGAGTGAGTGAGTGAGTGAGTGAGTGAGTGAGTGAGTGAGTGAGTGAGTGAGTGAGTGAGTGAGTGAGTGAGTGAGTGAGTGAGTGAGTGAGTGAGTGAGTGAGTGAGTGAGTGAGTGAGTGAGTGAGTGAGTGAGTGAGTGAGTGAGTGAGTGAGTGAGTGAGTGAGTGAGTGAGTGAGTGAGTGAGTGAGTGAGTGAGTGAGTGAGTGAGTGAGTGAGTGAGTGAGTGAGTGAGTGAGCGACATCCTTGACATTGTACTCACGTTTTGATTTAATTTTACAACGATTTCAAAACTTTTAAAATTTATAAGTTGTTAGTTTTCTCAAATGGTATTTAAATAATCAAATCAAACGTTGAAAAAATTATTTTCAAATGTTTATTTATCATTTTCTTTTATTAAATTCTTTATCTTAAAAAAAAATATAAAAATTTTATTTCTTCAAGTGTTTCCTCTCACGAATTAAGCTTCGAACGACCAATCCATCAAAAAAAAATAACCAACGCATATTTACACAACTTCAAGATAACAAACGATCGACGAGACGATCACCCGCAAAAAACTAACCTCCCCCCCCCCCGATGCCACTCTTAAAGAGCGTCCCTTTTTCCGCCAATGGCACCCTTAAAAAGCGCCTCTCCTCCAATGGCACCCTTAATGAGAACCCTCCTCAGAGGGTTACCCCACCCCTCCGGTTAAACAAGCGATGGCCTCCTCAATGATGTCACGTGGGTACAAAAGCAAGGTGCTGATATGTCTTTCTTTCTTATTTTCTTGACTTTCTTGAAACCGTCGTGAAAAATGGTGGTTAATGGGCGACAGTTTCTCTTAGGCGGCGAAACTTCGGCGAGAGAGTGGCCCGGGTTTTCCATTAATTTGGCGATCTGTCTGTGAAATTCTCGAGCGTCCTCGAAGCAGTCGAAACAGAATCCAGCCAGCTTCGAGTGGTCCCCGGATAGTCGGAAGTAATGAAACGGATAAGTTCCACTGGAGAGGGCACCATCATCATCGGAGCGTGAATCTTTTTCTCGAACATGTTTCGCTGTTTGTATGGAAAGTTTGTTTATGTAATTTTGTAACTCTACACTTTCTCGAATGATGTTGTTGATTTTAACTGGCGTAGAATTTTTTGAAAAGTCATCTTTGTTTTCATGTTTTGATATTCTACTGCGTTTCTTCGATACAGTGCATTCACTCTGCGTGTACATGGATAAAATATTTATATTATCCTTCCACAAGGCGAAACCAGTCTTCGCTTCAGCCAGAACCAGCTGGATGCGCTTTGGTCGAGTACCGAAGCCCGTGTTTATGAAGCAGACGAGAACACCTGTTCCCATGTACTTCCAGTAGACGTCTTTAATTCGAGGGTCGTGTGCAAACGTTGTTTCACCGATCGGGTTTCCCGCGTGTCTCTTACCGATGTAGAAATTGACTTTTCTTCCAGTGGTGAAAATCTTAGTTTCGCGAGATTTGTAGAAGATATCGAGTCTTTGCTGCTCCCACTGAGTCACTGGCGGCATACCCGGTGGAACGATTCGGCAAGATGTTCTTACAGGGATACGTTCGTGGTGATAGAATTTATGGTTTTTCGTGTATGGTTTTTCGGTATGATCGACATCCGATCGCTTGGAAAGCGAAGTCGAATGAAGTTGTTCGTTTTGATGCAATTGAGGTGTTTTGCGTTCCTTGATCTGGAGTGTTGGCGTGCTTTCGTATGTTTCTCTACCAGTGAGATGCACAAATACGAATGGTACATCGCTACTCAAATGGCAGTCTTTTTGGTATAAACTCTTTATTACAGACTTTTCCTTTTGGACAGACTCGATGCTATTAACCTCGGAGAATGGTGTACTATTATCGGTCAAGACATCCCAGGACTGAGCTCTTCTGAAGATCCCTGGTGGGTCTTCTGCGTCATTGATCCCAGAGTTGAGGGACAGCTTGGAGAGGTAGCACAATGGAAGACAGCCGAATGTTGAAGCGCTGTTTTCTTCATGCTCCTCCATGTTATTGTTGTTGTTGAATGGCCTTGCAACGATTTCGTACAACTTCATCTTTTTGAATAAACTGAAATAATCAAATGAAACTGTAATCAAATAAATAAATAAATTTTAAAGCATGGGTGTTTTATTTAGCTTTGTAATATTAAATGCAACAATTAGTGCTATTTTTACTACAATAATTCATCGCTAGAATAAATAGACAACTATAAAACCGACTCACGTTGCTCATCAGTTGTTCGAAGAAACTCAGTTAGGCTCAGTTAGCCGATAGCTTTTGAGCAGCAACTGGTTTGACTCAGAAATAACTAGCTTGCTAGCCACTAGCCGTACCAATAAACATATGATACCTACATACATACATACATACATACATACATACATACATACATACATACATACATACATACATACATACATACATACATACATACATACATACATACATACATACATACATACATACATACATACATACATACATACATACATACTATTCAATAACACATGCGCTTTACTTCATTGTTAAATATATTACTCTGAAGGCTCGTTTCAATTCTTTTTTGAATTCTTTAAAGACTCTCGCGGGAACGATAGATCGAAAAGTGAAAAAGGGTAAATGAAGGTTTTGTTTGATTGATGAAGGTTTTCGCAGCCGGGGTTCTGTTTGAGTGATAAGGGTTTTTTGCAGCGGGGGTCTTAATTTGTTTTATTTGTTTGATGCTCAAGTAATTGAGAAAATAAATAATCAATTATAAGAAAATATGTGAGAATCTAGACACTAAGTAATTGTTGAGAGAAAAAGTTGTATTTTTGTTTTTTTAAATAATTATGCGATAAATTAAGACTATTTATCATTTTCATCGCAATAAAAATAATTAAAAAGAAAACATAAGAAATTGCCGGCAATAATTCAAAAACGATTTTATTGAACAATTTCAGAAAATAAAAATAACAAAAAGTCTCTGCGATTGTGAATTGCGAACGTTAAATTTAAACGTCTGCAATGTGCAAGTTGACAAACTGTCACATAATGAATGAAATTGTATTTTAAATCTTCTCTTTCAATTCAAATAATAAATTAGTTGAATAAAATTCTTTAATACATATTAAAAATATTTTAGTTTTAGTTTTTTAAATTATTTTACTGTTTTATATACAAATAATTATAGTCGTTGTTTATACCTATAATCATTTTTATTAATTATGATTTAATATTTATTATGTAATAAACTTAAATTTAATATTTAACAAAATTTGTTGTCAATTTATCGCTAGAACTCTCACGACAAGAAGGTAAAAAACGAAAAAAACACCAAAAACTTTATAAATAATTGTAAGGTCACCAACTACACGAGATAAATTCTTTCGAACATTAAAGTTACCTAACAAATAACGTTTTCTGGGCACGTAACTTAATGCATTATCGTTCTTCAGCGAGCTGCCATTTTAGTTTCTGTTGGCTAATTCCCAGTCATCCACCAACGAGCATATATATTATCCAACAGCAAAATACCACTCGATTTGTCAAAAAAACCGTCCTCATGGTTTATCTCCGACATCTGGCATAATGACGAATAGCAAATTAAACGACAAAAAATAACATGATTGAGAACAGTTTGTTTCTTCGAAATTGTAAAAATTGTCTCATTTGTTCCAGTGATGGTCGAGCGAGCTGCCTTCAATGAAGTTTGAATGATTGTTGTTATTAGAGGTTGTGGCAATTTGAAGCAGTTAATCCTGGTTTTTTTTCTTCTCAAGTTTGGTTTTATTAAATTTCTTGCTGCAGCTGAATTGAGCTGAAGATTAGTCGCTGGGTTGCTTGAGTCAGCAATTGAGTCGATTTGTAGCGCTGGCTGGTCGAGCTACAAAGCGATTGAAGAAGCTTCAAGGTTTCGCTTAGGCAAGCGCGCCGAAGTAACTTAAAAACGAAAGCGAAACGAAAGTACCAGCTAGTTTCGTATACCATATAACATGACCGACCGAATGTTACGTAAGTCTTACACTAAATCTTCATAGACCTGGTAGGTATTATACGAATGTGATACCTGGTAGGTATTATACGAATGTGATACCTGGTAGGTATTATACAAATATCATACTTGGTAGGTATTATACGAAACTGATACCTTGTAGTAGGTATTGAAGTATTATACGAATCCTATACCTGGTAGGTATTATATGAAACTGATATCTGGTAGGTATTATACGGATCTGATACCTGGTAGGTATAAGAATCTGATACCTGGTTGGTATTAAACGAACCTGATACGTCGGGGTATTGGATTTCATGTCCAGTCAATTTTGTCTACGATGCTCGCAATTGTAATCCACGCTTTCTTTAAGAAAATATTTTTGTTTATCTCGGAGGTATTGGGAGTGTCTGCTGCAGTTAAAGCATAAGGAAATTTTTGATTCATGACTTTTTCAGTTTTCTTGAATTTGGCGCAGTTCCTAATTTAATTTTACGTTAACATAAAATCAAGGTTTCGTTGTGCAAGCACTTTGCAGTGTGTGAAATACGGCAGAAATACGCACAATTGAATGATACAAATCAAAAATTTCTCTTTTGCTTTCTATACTTTGTAGAAAAATTGAAACTTTTTATTTATATATCCATTATACATAAATAAATGTTAAAGGTTTATAAATACAAACATGCATTTTGGACATTATATACATGCATTTTGGACATTATATACATGCATTTTGAACATTATATACATGCATTTTGGACATTATATACATGCATTTTGGACATTATATACATGCATTTTTAAATCAAATAAATGCAACTAAGCAATTATATAGATAATTTATTTAAATTAAACATCCATAAAATTGGACTAATAAAATGCTCGCATCTGTTTTCCTTTTCAATTAGACTAATTAATGACATGCCCACACAACGACACATCTGATAAACGAGCAATGATGAGCATTCCTTTTGGAAAACAGTCATTAGTGTTTCTACCTGTTTTTGTCGGTGCAAAACTCTTAAAAAATTTTAAGAAAAATATATTTATTTATTAGTATTTTTTTAATAAAAAGAGGTGTTTTTAATTCGAATATTTTGTTTTGTTAGCACGTTTTTTTTGTGATGTCGTATAATTTTCAAATAAATCAAATTAAAAAAAAATTATTCAAGGAGTTTTCTTGGCGCAAAAAATCGCTTCTTCTTAATCATAATTTTTTTTCATTAGTCATTGCAAACAAAAATGTTTTTAACGTAAAATAAATTATTTTAAACACGCAAGAAAATATTTTATAAACATATTTTAAATGAAAAACAAAAATGTTTGCACCAGCAAAGAGAAATAAATGAAAATCCAAAGAAAAAACAAAAGCAAAAAAATATAAAAAATGAAGAAAACAAAAAACCTTTCCAGAATTTTAAATCTTAAGAGAAATTAGATTCCAATCAATCAGTCTTCATAGCCTTCCATCGTATCCAGGGACGATGTATGATTCGAAAGCGTCGTCTTGCATGTTTAAACGATTTTCAAGCCCGCACGAAAATCGCACATAGGAAAATAAAAGGTCTGAAATTGCCTTTCGACTGCAGAGATATGTTTTGGGGTTTGATTTTTAAGCGTTCTCATCACACTGTCCAAAACACAAGAAGATAGATGACTGCCTTAATGAGACATGTGCGCGACAGCTTAAGGGTTCGACTTGTGATAAGTAATTATAGCTTTTTTTGCCGAGGGTTTCGCGAGGGTTGTGTGTAGAGGTTTTGTATTCCCCATGTGCTGTGCGATTGTTATGTATTTCTCATGTGATGTGAGCTGGCTTTGTATTTCTCATGTGGTGTTTGTTTGGTGCTTTTCATGTGATGTGTGTTGTACAATAATGTGGACGTGTCGTCTGCAGGTTTTGTATTCTGATTGTGTTTTGTGTGTAATTTGTATTTTGTGCTGTGTTTGTGTGTTGATAGAGTCTAAAAAATTTATAAATTGAAATTTTTTTATATTTTATTTGTTAATAGAAAAACAAATATTCGAATGAAATAAATAAAATGTTTTTTATTATTTAATTTTTTTACTCAAATAATGAAAACTTGCATCTCATAAAAATAATAGGTAATTAATTTCATATAATTCAATTTAATTAGAAAACAAAAAAGTTTACAAAATAAAATTAATTAATAACGATATTTATTGTTATTGTTATAAAATAATAATTTACTTAAATATTAATAACGTCTAATAATTAACGTGTCAAGACAACGAAATTGAAAAAGATATAAAAGGAAAGATAGGGAGAATGAGAAATTAAAGAAAAGACAATGACGATAATTTTACACGACATGCAACAGGATTTAACTCTCTAATAAAAGTCAAAGTAAGAACACAAATAATACATGTTTATGTAATTCTTACCAGAGCCTTACAGGGGCCAGTTTTTAAGGCCCGGACCACTCCTAACTTGCCATTGGTTCATCAATGAGGCACAAAATCTCAGACCCGGCCGGGCTGATTTAAGCTTCTTTACATGCTGTTTAGCTTGATTTCAACCCGGCCTGTTTTGCCCTGCAGGGCTATGATTTCTACTATGACTATTACAACAATATTATTAGTGTTTTATTAACTTAGAACGATACGTCGATTAGTTGTTATGCATTGCAAAGCCCATAGTCATATCATATAATATTATATTATAAGTTTATGGCAAACCACGACAAAAATTATGATTGGTTCGAGTTTCACCTATGACCTATATTCTATAATTTTATAATTTTCAGCAACAACCCCCAAACTCAATCATTTTTTTTTATTCTTCCAGCTTAGTCGAAGAGAATATACACAAATTCTTTGTTGAATTTTAATAAACTCGTTTGCGTACGAAAGATGTGTTCTGATTTCATCGATTGAAACATCAACAGCGATAACATGTTACATCAGAAAACTACAACAACAACATGGATAAACAAAATTATAAAAAATCGTTTAGAAAGTTTTCTTACTTGCCGTTTGCGAGAAATCTTTCCGAACTGATGGTGATAAATCCGTTATAAAATATATTTCTCGAATTGCATTGATTATTACTATATAAGCTTGCTGTAGCTCAAATGTATTACTCCATTTAAATATTGTCAATATTTTCAACAAAAGCTATGTTTTGAATCGAAGGCAGTTTATTAAATAAGCACAAAACTATCGATTGAAGGTATCACTGCAAGCTTCCGGGACATCAAGTCTCTGCATATTCATATCTGTAGTGTATAATCATTTTGCTTTGTTCTCCTCTGCTCTCTTGTTGAGTTAGTATTCAAATACTACAGTACATCTTCCTGTCTACAAGTTTCGTAATGGCACTAGTTAAATGAGTTGCAAAGAGTAGGCAAAGGAAACGTTATGCAAACAGCTTACGGCGTTGACAAAGAAAGAGTCTCTTGCTGTGAGACCTTGAACTTTCCCATTATGCCAGTTCTACATTATGCAAGTTTTAAATTATGCAAGCTCAGTAAGCATCGACTCCTATGATATTATTTCTTTGTCAGACTGGACGTAGAAAGTTGCATAAATTTTATTTATTCTGCTTTTGTGCTATTAAGTCAGAAACTTCATTTGAATACAAAATCAGTTAAAAAAGCTGACTGCAACAAAATTTATGGTTTTGTTACAATTTTTATTTACTGGCTCTAAAAAATTTTTAATGCTAAAATTTACTGAACAAACTTAGAATATAATTTTAATTAAAGCTTTTTATAAATATAACTAAAGACTTTTTAAGATGTATTCTTTTTTAATAGCTTTCTTCGGTTGACTTGTAATAGAAAGTTCAAGTGACAGACTGCGAATTCGATCAAGAACTCCGCCTCGCTAATTGCGAGCCAGTCCATGGACGTCTGTATAATAGCACCTGGACAGTCAACCTCGTTTGCGTGCGTACGGTAGTTGTCCGACCGTGCGCTGTACACAGCAGCGCTTATCGTTGATTAAGCACGGTTAAATAACTTTATTTCCGTCGAAAATAGTCAACACAATTAAAACACATAACAGTGGTGATTAATTCAAATACTTTATTGATTATAATGAAACATATGTAATAAAAATTGAAACTAAAGCAATAAAAATGTCAAGTATATTAATAATCAGTTCTAGCAGATACTTTGGCTATTTTTCGTTTCTTAGATTGTCTAGACTGTGAGTTGGTGTTTAAATCTTTGGCAAAGTTTTTGGCAACACAATTGAAAAATCGATTAGTGATTAGAGAATTGAGTTCATGCCCATTAACACACACATTCACATCAATAGGCAGGTGACCAAATGCTTGAATGCAGCCGACCCTGTCCATAACTTTTCCAAACAACTTTCTCTGGCATGTGCTGTTGAGAAGCTGCTCCATTAATGAAGAGGTTGATTTTATTTCCTCAAACACTCTCCAGCAGTCAATCATCAGTCTAAAGGTGAAGTCTGTTGGTCTGGATAAACCGCCACGATTAATAGACTCCATAAAAGTTGCTGCAGAGTAGTTTAGTTTGTTGTCGATATCAATTGGTTCGAGTTTATTTTCTGTCACAAGGGATTCTTTGCAATGATCTTTATACTTTCCGACGACTGACTTGATCATAAAACAGAGCAAGGTTGATGCCACAGATCCATCTAATGTTAGACCCTGAATTACACCACCAGTGTATTCTACCCGCTTGGCAACATATACTTTGTCAATCATCAACACAACATTTCTCTGAAATTCATTAAGCTTATCAATCCGTAGTTTCAAGTAGCTGGCGTTATTTAATCCATTATTAACATTTAGTCGTCTGGTGACTTTCTTTAGAGTGCTGATTGATGGCAAGCATAAAATGTTTTCATCTCGTAGAGTTGCATAAGCTACAGAACTAGATGCATAAATCATATACGAGAATATGGTAAGCTGTGGTGAATATTGACGGCCATGTTCAGGTTTCGCCAACTATTCTAGCAGTTCTATGATGAATTGTATTTTTTGGAATTTTTCATGGTCATCGCTTAAATTGCTGAAATATTTTTGGAGCCCTTGGACAGCTATCTGTAGTTGTAACTCGAGTGACTGTGAGCATGGCTTTACTACCAGCACATCATCAGTAATGCCCAATAAATATATTTGCAGAACTTCATCTATATGAGCCATTGAGAAACCAGACGGTGTTGCTGCTTCAGTCGTGAGACGAGACTGGAGGTCTAAAAGGCTGATATTCGATATGTCGTCATTGGCCTTGAATGACTTTTCTTGACAATTTAATTTTGTTATTTCTTGCTCGAAGCGACGACTTGCCGTTGCTTTTGATGTTGATCGAAATTGGTTGGCTGTAGTTGACAGGTAGCTTGGAGTATTCGGAAAAATTGAAGGAATGACACCATCTTTCAAGCGTTTCCTTGTCAATTTCTCGCCTAGTGATTTTCTTCGTCGTTCATTACTATCTTTATGCTCCTCAACATAATCACTTTCCTTAAAGTGCAAAGAACATAACTTTGAGTGTTTTGTAGGCGTGAAGTAATATATCCAGTAATATAATCCTGTCAAATGAAAACACAATAATGATTATCAGTTGTTGAAATTGCTAAGTAGGAAATAGAATAAAACTAATATATATATATATATACAAACATATATATAACAGAGATATATCTATTATTTTTAATGAATCTTTAAATAATCATACACAAATCAACTATAAATTGCCGTAGAGAGGCAATATAACATAATTAACATAAATAATCCGACCGAGTTCGAGAACGACATAATAACAAAACGCATCAGCGATCCGAGATTGATCAAGTTTATTCTAATTTGTCAATAGAATTATAATAAGAATAAAATCAAGTTCCACAAACCCTAAAGCCTTAAATAAATAAAAATATCAGGTTGCTTACAAATGAATAAAATTACAACGCAACACAAAACGCAACGACAATCCACACGAGTTAGTGAAAGTTAGTAGTAAGCACTGATCTATTTACAGCATGATCTATATATAGATCAGTGGTGGTAGTTAGTAGTGAGTCTAATCGAATAAAAAAAGATGCGTATTTTTAACTTTTTGATTGTATAATAGATTAAACACAAATTTCCAATGTTCAAAATTTAAATTAACTAATTATTTATTATGCCTGGTCGGTTTAAGAACCTACACGCTACAATAAGAAAGTCGGACAACTACCGTACACATCAGCGCAAGTAAGGCTCAACCTTGACCGTCCAGGTGCTATTATACAGACGTCCATGGCCAGTCCCAAGCCTGGATAAAGGAGGAGGGACAGTTAAAAGGATCAAACTTTGATCCACGACAGGAAGTACTTATGTGCTTCCTACATACAGCCAATTCAGTCTTAAAACACTTGGTGTAAGGACCATAAACTACAATAAACAAAAAAATTCGATCAAGTAGGCAATAGTCTGTAAATATACGCGTGCGAGTGCGACATTAGCAGTTACTGATAGATAGGATACTCTATTTGGAAAATTGAAAAATGCCTAAATTAAATCAGTCAGACAAAGAGAGTCCGCTTTCGGGTAAAAAGCATCCCCACTCCAGCGAAGGGCGTCCGCAGACTTTGTCCGATTCCGAATCCAGTTGTCGGATTTCTTTTTTTTTTATTATAGTTTATAGTTTTTTACACCATGTGTTTTAAGACGCGAAACAAAATCAAAATGAAAAAAATACTTATTTACACTAAATAATTTTTCTCTATATTTACAATTCTTTAGGATTATTTTGTATCCATTTATAGATGATGTCGGATTTCTTAGACCGATTCGGACTTACATAGAAGATCCACCCTATTTCTCTACAAATAAAGCCGTGACTTATTGCGTTGAAAAGCAATTTAAAAATGGAATTTAAGGTCTGAACATATTAAATTTGGAACCATAAAAACCTTATTGGCAATAAAAACATTAAAATTTGCACTTTTCGGATCTATTCATTTCTTAAAGTAATCCCAGAAATGACGAAGGCGATGAAAACAAATACAACATTCAGTAGCTTATGTAGTAGTAAGGTTGAAAACAAACTAAACGATTGTAGAAAAGCAAGATCACAATCTCAATTTATAAAAATATGAAAAATGACCATCCTTTTATAACGATATTGAAGGAAAGATTCATTTCCTGAGTGTCACCAGATAAATAATTATTTAGTTGAATGATAAGCAATTTGCTACATAGTACAAATGGAGCTTTGTTGTTTGTTCAATTTTTTAAATTATAAATTGAAATTAATTTTATGCAAAATATCTACGTTGTTTTAAACTTACAAACAGGTGGTCGTAGAATTGAAAAAGTATAATTTTTTTAAGCTTTGCAATCACTTCCACTTTTAATCATATACGTAGAATTGTATCACTCGAGAAATAAAAATCACATGCACCCATTCCAACACCTATGGACCCGTTCACATTCAACAATGCATCCATTCGTTTATCTATATTCCCATTCATTCACCTATATTCCCATTCATTCACCTATATTCCCATTCATTCACCTATATTCCCATTCATTCACCTATATTCCCATTCATTCACCTATATTCCTATTCCTTTACCTACTCACCCAATCATTCACCTAATCACCTATGCACCAATTCATTTAGCTACCCGCTCTCGTATATTTGCAATTTCATCAATCAACCCACCATATATGTTCAAGTTTTTGTATCAATTAATTTATTTATTTTCTACCAACTTATCAGTCACACAAAAGTTTTGTAGAAATTTGTTCGGTTCGGTTCGGTTAATCTTCATTTCTCTTCCAACAACTATTCATCTAATCATTCATTTGTTTTTACACACTTTTACTTAGCTTGACTTCTCTGTCTGTCGATCTGTCGTCAAATTTTGCAATCGATTTTAAACTAACTTCCCGATTAGCTAGAGACTTAAAAATGTAAACATATCTCCAAACTGATTAACAATGCTTCCATCAAATTTTCGGATCGATTGGATACAATTTAATTAATTAATTAATTGTGATATTTTCGTCGAACTATTTATTGTCTATGCTAATATGCTCGTTGTTTATGTAACAGAATGTGGCCTACACAATAGTACACAATCGATTATATAAAAGTGTGTTTTTAAAAAAACTTTGTTTTTTGATTCACTTTTTGTGCTTTACAACAAGGAAACGAGTTTCAAGATCATAACTATCATCATAAGTGTCTCCGAAATTGAAGTCGTCACCACTGCCACCATCATCACCACCACCACTACCATCACCATCATCGTCGTCGTCATCATCATCTTTATCTTCATCGTCATCGTTATCACACCTTGTATCATCATTACTATCAAAAAGAATGATGTCCAGCTATAAATTTCCATAGCACTATATCTAATCCTGAATACATTTACATTAAGATGACATACTATTCCTCATTTGTAACCATCTTTTGCAAGACTCTCTTCAGTCACCTAGGGTATCAAATCGCCATTTTTTTCTACGCATCTATCCATTCATCCATTTATCCATCCATCCGTCCATCCGTCTATCCGTCCATTC
>OZ022244.1:26834897-26946391 GCA_963978895.1 Erpobdella octoculata
ATTATCATTACCATCGTTTTATGGTCCTTTGTGGCTCGTTATGTTTCTAATATTCTCTTAAATATTTCAACCTCGTTCTTTTTCACTCTCTTTCTCTCTCCTATTTTTTTCTTTATAACTGTAAATCTGTCTTTTTTTTCTTTCCCTTCATCTCTCTCTGGTTATATTAGATTACTGGTTTGTCTGAAATCGTCTTATTCTTCCATGTTTATGTCTTTTAACATTCGATTTCCTCGTCTTTCTTTAATAAATTTTTACGATTTCTTTCATTGCACATTCTTGCAATTTCCTCCACATATGTCAACATAAAAACAACTTCATCCATATACGTATCTCAACATATATACAACTTCCTCCACATAATCAACATATATACAATTTCCTCCACCTAATCAACATATATGCAACTTCTTCCACATGTGTAAACATATATACAACTTTCTCCACATAATCAACATATATACAACTTCCTCTACCTAATCAACATATATGCAACTTCTTCCACTTGTGTAAACATATATACAACCTCCTCCACATAATCAACATCTATACAACTTTCTCCACATAATCAACATATATACACTTCCTCCACATAGTCAACATATAAACAACTTCCTCCACATATGACAACATATATACAAGATTCTCCACATATGTCAACGTGTATACAACTTCCTCTACATACCTCAACCATTGGACTCATATATAACAGCTAGTATATAGGAATCCATACCTCAACATATATACAACTTCCTCTATATATGTTAATATATATACAGGTTTCTCTGCACATAAGTCACCACACACACAAACAAACAAACAGGCAAACACACACACACACTCACACATTATTTCATCCAAATTTCATACATCGTCATGCCTTCTTAACGAAATTTCCCCAAACAGATTTTCAACTTCACCAAAAAGCTTCTTTTTTTTCTTCTTTTCCCCTTTTCATCAAAATCAGGTATTTCTCAAGAAGTGCGTCCACAATTTTGACGACAGAGGTCGCTGTAACTCCGCGAGTGGAAATAAATGACGAACGGAAGGCGGCGCTGCATTCATTTCTTCCGGCTGTGGTTGTGATTAGTTCCGCAGAGATTTTTTGCGGGTGTTTAATGGTCGGGGGTGGGTTCTCTGAAGTCTCGCATTAAATACCCTTAGAAGGTTTTTTCTATCGTATAAAACATCCTTTGAAGGGTTTTTTTGTGTGATTGGGTTTTGACTGACTCCGATGATTTTTGGTATAAATATATTTATTAGAATTTTAAGTACTAGTTTTTATAAATATTTATTTTAATTTTGTCTTTTTTTTAAATAGAAAAATCTTTTTTAGATTTATTTCTACGTATTTATTCTTTTGAATGTGCGGGCAAAAACTTACAAAAACTCTGAAATTCCAAAAGCAAAAATATCGATCCATCTTGCTTAGAAATAAGCGACAGCCTGTTCCATAATGTTTTCATAGTTTGATGAAAATGGCAACGCACCCGGTAATTCCCACGAATTCCACCCGGCTCTCGCTCGATCTCGCCGCCCACCAAATGCTCCTTTTTTACTCCCCCGTCCTCTCCTTTACCACTTCATCTCGTAAATTCAAATCGTGACAAAACAATGGCCTTTTCGAGGACATTCTCCATGCCGGCGCCGCTGACAAGGCCGCGCGATAAGGGAAATTGAGAGTGAAAGGCGAGAATATATCTGAACAAGCCATTTAAAGAAATAAAACTAAAATGAGTAATATTAATATTGTATTTAAAACAAAAAAAATGTATTTATTTTATTTTGATCGCACACATTTAAATGTTATTTTAAGATTTGTTTTTCATTTAATTATGCAGTAAACGGAAGAGTTATATAACGTACATCTGCTCACTGAAAATCTAATTTTTGATTCATTTTATGTTTCGGGCAATTTCCTGTTTATTTACCTTACATATTTGTTCTGTTTGTCGTGCCATTGCCTTTGGGTAAACTTTTCTTTTATGTAAGTATAAAAAACATTTCTTTAGATAACTAAAATAAGTTTGAAAGTAATGTAATGATTAAAAATAATTTAATTATTTTCTCGTGACATTTTCTCAAAGCAAAAAAAATTTTGCAGAAAAAACCGTCCATACCTGTTTTCAATTCAAAATGTCTTCGCTGGATTGAAATAATGAAGATTCAAGGCAACTAGAATAGTTGTAAAAAAAAGAAAACCAAACCTTTACAAATGTACACAAAAAAACATTACAATTTTTAGAAATTTTTAAGTTTGTCTGATTGACTTTTAACCTAAATGCAACCTCTCCAGCCCCGAAAATTACAAATGACAACAAGTAAATAGAAATACGTTTTCGAAAGTTTATAAGCCATTGAAGTTAAAATTGAACAAAAATAATAACTTTGAAAACTATATTTTGAGTAAGTCGGTGCTAAGAAAAAATTGCCTCATGTCTTTGATGAGAAAGAAAATGAAATAAAAGAAGCCAAAAAAGTGGAAAAGGAAATAAGTGGAAGAAGAAGAAAAGGTGAGAAATGAAAAATAAAAAAAGAGAATGACGTAGGTCAAATAATCATAAGCATTACTATGTATGTATGTATGTATGTATGTATGTATGTATGTATGTATGTATGTATGTATGTATGTATGTATGTATGTATGTATGTATGTATGTATGTATGTATGTATGTATGTATGTATGTATGTATGTATGTATGTATGTATGTATGTATGTATGTATGTATGTATGTATGTATGTATGTGTGTGTGTGTGTGTGTGTGTATGTATGTATGTATGTATGTATGTATGTATGTATGTATGTATGTATGTATGTATGTATGTATGTATGTATGTATGTATGTATGTATGTATGTATGTATGTATGTATGTATGTATGTATGTATGTATGTATGTATGTATGTATGTATGTATGTATGTATGTATGTGTGTGTGTGTATGTGTGTGTGTATGTATGTATGTATGCATGTATGTATGTATGTATGTATGTATGTATGTATGTATGTATGTATGTATGTATGTATGTATGTATGTATGTATGTATGTATGTATGTATGTATGTATGTATGTATGTATGTATGTGTGTATGTATGTGTGTATGTATGTGTGTATGCATGTATGTATGTATGTATGTATGCATGCATGTATGTATGACGTTCCATGCACAGCAAAAAGCTTCATATACCATTCAGCATCCAGCATTTGCATTACAGCAGTCTTGACGGGAGACAAGATATGATTCGACAGATGTGGAAAATGGAGTTGGTTGTTTGAAAAATTTGTTATTAAAGAAATTAAACATTATCATTGTGGAGCTTCAAAATCATTTATAAAGGTTAACATAAGTTTTATTCGTTCAATAAAAGTTTTAATTATTTTAACAAAAAAATGTTTGAATGAATTTTTTTAGTTGTTTCGGTTATGGATCAATTTTTAACGAGAGATTATTTAAATGAGCCGACAGATCGTGTCAACCTGCTGGTTAACTTTATGTATTCAAATAGCTTGGTGTAGCTAGGGAGACGCTTATATATTGAAAAAAGTTAGTAAAGATTTGTAAGTAAACTGGGGTTAACTAGCGGGAGAGGTAAAAGCAATGTAATCTTTATTATTTTGTAGCTTATTAATTCTCAATTAGTTTTTTTTTAGAAACTAAAGAATAAAAATTGACGTGAAAAATTAAAAAAAAACCTGCTTGTTTTTACGCTTATTATTGAACACTGCCTAACAGTAAATATAAAAAAAAACAAGTGTTGTTTTGCAAATAAATAGTAAATGTTTGTTATTAATTAAAAATTAAAAAGTGTTTAAAAAAAGGAAAATATAGTAACAATGGAAGCATTAAAAATTCATGAAGGAAATGTAATGTCATCAGGAAAGGCTTTTGCCTGAACGTCATTGAGAGCTTTCTTTTTTGTTCTAATCATCGTCATCGTCATCGTCACCAACCACATCGTTAGTTCATTCATTCGTTTAATAACATATTTTTAAAGTGCATTGAAATCAAGTACAAAATTATAAAAGACACTCGATACTAAGTCAGCCGATAAACAGTCATAGAAATACTAGATGAATAAATTAGTTTGCGTGGTCTTTAATGACAGGTGCGGTCAAAAAGCAAATATAAGCGGAAGTTATTGGAAGTCGTTCGCTTCCGGATTCCCGGTGGAAGAACCTTCCATCATCACGGAAGGATTCGAACCCTGAGTTGAGTAGAGTGGGTGATCGGTATTCGAACCCTGAGTTGAGTAGAGTGGGTGATCAGTTGATCGGAGAGATGATCATTTATTTCAATGCAGAAGAACTGATCAAATACAGCTGATATGTTTTATACTCCGTGGAGCAGATATTTTAAGATGGTTTTGAAAACTTGGTGAGTGGCTTTTTACGGGAGTTCTAACCATTGAAGAATTTTTCAATAGCACGACAAGTTGAAGTACTACTCGACGTAAAGACAGGTCTGGCAGCGGTATTTATTACCTTTCAAGAAGTATTAAGTTTTTTTATTGACATTTGTAAAAAAAAAAGCATATGCAGTAGTCTAGTCGTTTTAGCACAAGCTAGACCGCAAGATCTGACATCTCAGAGTATTTGCAGCATGTCCTCAGCCAGCTGCTATGAGGCCATGCACAGTGACAGGGTGGAATCGAGGTGAACCACTGTTCGAAAGGTCAGGGTTCTGAGGTCTTCGAAGGGCGAGTTACGGCCCTCAACCGCATCAACACATCAGCGTCATCATCATCATCATTTACAGGGGGGATACAGGATTGGTGGAAGGAGGGTCCAAAATATGTTGAGAAGTGAAAGTTTTTTTTCTCTCCAATTTAATGCTAGATTTTAGGTTTTAAAATATACTTTTGGTCCAGATTTATTAATTCAAAAACTGAATTTCTGTTACAGTTTTTAGCAAACGAGTAGGGTTGTTTAAACATACTGACCTTTTCTATAGTAAAATTCTGTACAATACAGTTTATACCATAATAAAAGGGTTAAATCGTTTTTCTGTGGGGGATGTAAAACATTAATGCCACCACCGAACTCTGTAGGAGATTCTCTAAAAATATTCACATTGATTGATTAATGTTTCATTTATTCTCTACAAGTTAAAGCTAGGTCTAGGCGTTTGGACTATGTAACGGCCTGTAAAGAGCTAAATATCGTGGTTTTTTGCTACGAAAGGGAGATCCGGACCCCCAGGACCCCTGTATCTACCCCTGTCATCTATATTATCACCACAACGTTTTTTAAACTTAATTTCTTTTTTCTTTTTTTTTCTTTGCCATCATCATCATCATCACCACTATAAGAAAAAAGTTGACAGCTTACAAATTGATTTTTCAAACAACAAAGCTTCAAGTACCAAACGACAATTCCATTTTGATTAGATTAAAAATCAGTCTTAAAGGTTTTTCTTTAATTTATTCTTTTTCAGAAGCCAAAAATATTTTTTTGTTGCATATTTGCATCCATAATAACAATTCAAACATTCACAGAAACATCAACGTTCATACAAACAATGCCATCAACGACGACGACGACATTTTCTAGCGCCGAAGAACTAGCCAAAGAGTTGAAACTCTCAGCAAACATGACACCTTTCCAGGTGCCAAGCAGTCCTCTCTTCGTTCCAGTAAACGCCTACCTAGTGCCCCTACTGGTTCTCTGCACATTTGTTATTAACGCCATGGTCTGTATAGTTCTTTTCAAGCCCCACATACGTTCCACTACTAACACCATCCTCACTGCCATGGCCGTTGCCGACACCTTGACGGGTCTCTCTCCTCTACCTTGCTACCTCTATTTCTACACGCGGGGACACTACCGAGAGTGGGTACCGTTTAACTGGTGCTACATCTATTTCTGTCTGACTGATTTTCTTCCGAGCATCTTCCACACAGCCAGCATCTGGCTGACCGTTGCTCTAGCGGTCCAGCGTTACATCAGCGTCTGCCACACCGAGACTGCACGATGGCTGTGCACCATTCGCAAGGCTGTCCTCGCTGCCGTCTGCCTGCTCATGGTGGCAACTCTGTCACAAGTTGGACGTTTCGTCGAAATGGATTATCATCCTGTAATATACAAATCTAGACTGGCTTCAGAGCAGTTAATGGTCCTCAATGGCGAAGGAATCGAAGAATTGGTTGAATCATCAACGACGACTGATTCTGTAAAACAAAAGAATGAATTCAGCAAATTTGTTGACGTTCAAGAATCAGTCTATTCTGGTAGGAATTTATTATTTTTTCGGTTTTTAAATTTTTTGACCAAAGAACATTTACCAGAGATGTTGCGAGTACTTATGGTGCGAGTACGAGTACGAGTACGAGTACCATGGTATCGAGTACGAGTACGAGTACGAGTACTTGAAAAACGTACTCGAGTACAACTCGAGTACGAGTACGAGTACCAAGTACTACATCTCTGACATTTACAGTGTTTTTTTCTCAAAAAATAACCGTTATTCATTAAGTCATCATTTAACTTTTGAAAGCAGAGCTTCGTACAAGGCATGTTGAGATGGGCGCAGATTAGACACTCTAAATTGGTCCTGAAGTTTACTAATGGTCTAATGGATTAACGAACGACCACCATGCATTTATCCGCTTAAAGGCTTAAAGAAACAACACTTGTTGATGACAAGCTCGCGATAATCTGAGTTCTGTCGCTTAAAGTTTAAGTAGTGAAGAAAAAAAGAAGTTTTTTATGGAGGTAAAGTGTATTAAATAAAATTACTAAAACTAGAAAACAATGAAATTTGCATATTTTTTAACGCAAACTAGAAGAGAGCAGGAAGGCTAAAAGTGAATCTTTCACGATTCATTGGAATTTGCACTCCGCAATTTGACGTGGTCACGTTTCGCTTCCGTGAAGAAAAAGAAGATTGAAAATATAAAAATAAAACAATCTGAAAGTTTTTTTATTTTCTTCAACCGCATTGACCCCGGGCTCTGATTAAATATGTAGGTAGAGCCATGTTATAATGCTATTTTGTAGCGCCATTTTTTGTTTCAGCATACACAATATTGTTTTTAAAAATTTCCCAAACAATTTTTTTTTAACGTGAACAAATTATTATTTCAACATCTGTCCATTTTAATTCATTTGTATCTATAATTTTGTAACTATGTTAAAGTAATCATAATATTTAAATATGTTTATCTTTACATAATATAATGTCTAAATATTAATTTATCTTTATTTAACATTTAAAATCCTTTTATATTAAAAATATTTAAATTTGTTCTTTGATTTCCGCATTGAAAAGCCACGTAATGGAGATGATATTTTTACTCCAAAAACACAACATCGTCAACACGGCTGTGGTCTGGCTCACAGACAATTCAGACAAATAATGAGCGATGGCCGTGATGTGCTCAACAGATATAAAAAAAAACTTTTATTTCCAGAACACATTACTGGCGCTTTATCATCGTGGCCGATCGCTGATGCTTTGGATTACAAAGATGACTACGTCGGCTACACGAGCGACAGCTACAGCGAACGCGGCGACGGCAACCGCATCGGCCACGCCGACAAGAACGACAGCGATTCATACATAGTCGGCTGCAGTTACAGCGTCACGAATGCTTTAAAACCGCATCAACACGTCTACTTCAATGCTTATTATCTTTTTCGCATTCTCTTCATACACATCATTCCCTGTCTGACACTCATCGTTATTAACGGTCTTTTATTGAAAACCATGCGTGAAGGACAGAATCGAAGAACCAGGTTGCTCAAGATGAACAGGCTGACAGAGTCGCGACGGCTAGCCGAAGTCAACAGGACGACGCTGATGTTAGTCGTAGTCGTGGCGCTTTTCTTGATTGTTGAAGTTCCGAGCGCATGCCTTTTTGTGGTTGTCGTCCTCGAAAACAGCTTCGAATTAGCTCTGCTCACGAGCGAAGCAGGCGCCGAAGCAGCTACGACAGTCATCAACCTGGTGATACTACTTAGCTATCCAATGAACTTCTTCATCTACTGTGCAATGAGCACTCAGTTCAGGTCCGGCTTCATTCACCTCTTCAAGCGTCACACCGATACGAACCATCAGCAACGCCGTAAAAACTGCTCAGCCAAAAACGGATCTAACGCAGCCAAAAATTGCTTCAAATCTTCGCTAGAGCTTCCTCTATCTAAAGAAAAACAGCTACGCGAAGCTGGCGCCAGTAGTATTCCCAGTAGTCGTAGAATTGATGAAGTGTAGTTTTTCATTGTTATGAACGATAAAAAGTATTAGATTGTAACATATATGAACCAAGTTGCTGTTTGGATAATATTTTTGGTTGGTTGTCTTGTTCACCTGTCAACGAGGCCATACTAGAATAACAAAACTTGAATTGCGGGTATTATACTTTCTCTCTTTCTTTTTCTCATTCTCTTTCTCTCCCTCCCTTTTCCTTTCCTTCTCCCTCTCTTTCCCTCACTCTCATCTTTCTTGTTTTTTCCAAGAGTTTTACTAGTAAAAAGTTGTGAGTATTTTTGTGCGGTTAATTATGTTTAAAACTTTGAAACAAAAATTACGTTTATGTTAAATCATTCTAGAACTTTCAATTCAAAACGTACGGATTTGTTTGCGAAAAAAAAACATCTCGATTGGACGACATCTAATTCGATATTCATCTATTTCTTATATTTAAAAGTAATAAAAGTTATTAAAAAATTTTCAAAATATTAAAATTATTTGAAAATAATGAAATTGCATTGAAAAGTCAAAATCATTTCCTGGAGAAATTAAGTAGCAATTAATTAAACACCAAAAACTACAAATGTAAGACTACCGTAGCCGTAATTTGGTAACAATAGAAAAATTCAAATCATAAAATCAATAACATCAATAGAATTATTTTTGTATATAATAAATAAATAAATTTAAAGCAAATAAATTGGTATAAAAATGGTGCAGACGATGGATCTTCAGAACATACCGATCAAAGAGCAGTCCGCAGTTATCGCGCAAGGCAGGATCTGGTGGGATTCGAACCCACGACCTCGAGTTCTCTTGATTTAAACAACCAGTGACAGAGAGATGGAGAAATCCGCTTCGTTTGTCTACTGAATGGCGGACGATGAATATTCAGAGGAAATTTCCAGGGGAAGAATTGAGTCGTATGCTAATGAGGTCATCTCAGACAATATCTACAGTTTTAAAAAACGAAGTAGTATTTGGAAAAACAAAAATTAACTGATAGTTGATAAAATTTGAAAAAATTATGTGATTAAATTATTTGAACAAAAATTCAATTATTTATTTAAAAATTATAAACTTCTCTTTCAAAAAATGAAAAAAAATTTTTTTCAGTGAATTATTCGCATCGTTAGAACGAGTTGCAGTAGAAAAAGATTAAGTAAGATTGGCAGGAGACAAGACTTCTTTCGAAGATGACAAAATTTTTCCTTTTCTCATTAAAATTTTGTTTTTTTTTCAATTTCAGAACGACAGGACAACAATGAAAATTTTCAACGCGAAATTTTCGTTGAAGCAAAAAAAACTTTGAAATCATTTTTGATTGGACCTTGTGTATGTGACCTTGTGGATCGTCCTTCACTTTTGCATCTCCCGTAAGGTCATTAGTCTGCGGTGCCTGGACTGAGCATACTGCGCTCCTATAAAACGAGACGATTACAAAATCACATGCTCCAAGACATTAACAATGCCAGCAACATGCTCGAGCATAAAATGTTTTTTAACATTATCGTTGACAATTTCTTATTATTTATTTATATTAAAAAAACTAATTCTCAACAAATTTTACTATGTCTTTTTATAGTAAACGCCATCAATTATTAAGATAAAGCCGTTACATAAAATTTCTAACTTACACAATCTGTGTGGTGGTGTGGCAGAGAAAGAGCCATCAGGCCCAGCAGCGATACCATGGTCAGTGAGGTTCATCCGGGGCATGGTTAAATTGCTACCTGAAGAAGAGGTCGAAATGCCCGCCCCGCCCAACCTATTCGACAGTAGTAGTTGGCGGGTTGGACTAAATCGAACCGCGTTCCTACGAAAGCCTTGTGCATTTGACGTCTCTCTGCTCCAAACCCAAAATCAATCCACACGCAATTTTTGTGTGAGGATATGAAAACCAGCAGCTGTACTATAGCCAGTGAGGTTCATCCAAGGCGTGGTGATTGCTAGCTGAAGGGTTGGTTGAATTGCCGGCCCTGCCCAGTTATTGCACAATAACAGTTGGCTGACTGGTGTAAGCCGAGCCATGTGCTTATGAAAGCTTTGTGCATTTGGTAGCCTCTCTGCTTTGCGCCATATAAACACTTTACAGAACACTAAAAAATGCATATTGTCTAAATTTTCTCACACAGATACAGAAGTTAATCAATCCAACAACAATCTGTGTGCTTCCTCCAGTGAAGTTATTAACTGGACAGCCGTTAAAGTGTTTTGAGTTGGCTGTGTCCACCATGCCAACTAGCTACATCGCTGCCTGCCTACTTTTCCAGTAATGAAGCAAGATTAGATGCAATCGTATTTATAGAAACCATATCAACAGACGAGTAAGGATGATGCTTGCAGTGCTTCAACTACCGATAGGAATAATTACGTTGTTCCAGAAACACATTTGCCAGTAAAAAAAGTTATTGAGCCAAGGACATGCTTGCATTGTACAAAAAAGATCTCACGATTCACTCTCACGGACAGAAAATTTAACGATATTACGTGAAGGAACCTGGTGACATCAAAATTGAGACAAAAAAACATTTTTTTTATTATCTATTCAACAAACAATGAACTGTCCGCCATTGTCTCGTGCTGTCGTCAAGAGCATAAAATTATGCTTCAGTCAAGTAAAATATCACAATTGTAAGAAATTCACGATTAAATTCACGAGTCAAATAAACTGTTTCTTGACGTTTAAACTATTATGTAATCAGAAATCAAAAAATGACATGATTGACATTTTGTAATAACAACAAAAATAATAGTTTCAGTAATAATAATAATAATAATAATAATAATAATAATAATAATAATAATAATAATAATAATAATAATAATAATAATAATAATAATAATAATAATAATAATAATAATAATAATAATAATAATAATAATAATAATAATAATAATAATAATAATAATAATAATAATAATAATAATAATAATAAATCTAATAGCAACGATAATAATATAAAATAATAAAGTTGATACTATTGTTAATAATAATAATAATAATAGTTAGAGCCCCTCTCTATCACTGGATGAAGAGGGGGCACTGTTCATTGTGCTCGTTAAAAACAAACTTACAGTGAATAAATAAATTAATAAATTAAAATAAACTAATTAAATATTGAAAATATATTTCATTGGCTGATAATTAATAACAGAATTTAGAAATAATAATTGAACAAAATACTTAAAGATAAATAATAAATTAAAAAAATAATAAATTCTAATAAAAAAGATATATTATAAATAAAAATAGTCTATTATTTAGGTATATTATATTCCGAAAAATAAGTTAAAATTCTAGAAATTCGTCGGCAAATTGAAAATCATTGGACGTTTCAAGATCTTGTTCTTCATAGCAGTCGAAGTTGTTCGTGTCTGTTACGCTGTCAAACTTCGGCACGAAGGGTGCATCGACCTGTGACCGGTGGAATGTCAAAGGTTAAGCTCAAAATGAAGGTCATTTACTTAGGGTTTTAAATTTTAAAAGTTTATTCAGAAAATTAGTTAGAAAATGCAAAACACTCTTTTAATTGACTGCGTGAAAAAAATTAAAGCAAATTTCATGTCGTACAAATTGAACTTTGAACTCATCTTGAACTTTCAGCAACAGCTGTTGCAAGTCATTTGCTCACCTTTCTGTAATACAGAGCCGCCCAGTCTGTTCCGCCGAACCAGCTGTGACATTTGACCTCACTGGCCCCGTGTCTCGTACATCCGTACCTAGAGGTCACGTCGACTTTTAACAGGTGCTTGACAAGGTCGTTCAACTCTCTGCTGAAACTGTTTGGCAGCCACACCTGAGAACGACATAAAAAAAATTTAATTAATCATTTCCATTAATATTCTATTGAAAATTTAGTTGCATCTATATTTTTCTAATGTTTTATTTAAATATTAAACAGGTGTTTAGAAGAACACCTGACTGATTAAGCTGAACTTTGAACGAGAAACGAACCTTTCCACTGACGATGTTCTCGAAACGAGCCATCGGCTCCTCTGCTGCGAACGGTGCAAAACCGGAAACCATTTCGTAGATGAGAACTCCCAGAGCCCACCAATCTACTGATTTGCCGTAACCCTGGAATGAATGCCGTTAATATTGTCATGGTAATGATGCCAGTTATGACGATGACACGATAACAACGATGATGATGATGATTATGGTGGTGGTTTTGGTGGTTGTAGTGATGATGTTGATGGTATTGGTGGTTGTGGTGGCGGTGGTAATGATGATCATGATGATGGTGGTGGTGTTGGTGGTTGTGGTGGCGGTGGTAATGATGATGATGATTATGGTGATGATTATGATGATGATGATAATGTTGATGACAGCAGTATTTCAACAGATCTTATATGTACCTTGTTCAAGATCATCTCCGGCGCTAAATAGTCAGGCGTTCCACAGAGCGTGTAAGTCACTTTTTTTGTTTTTTTGGCAAATCCGAAATCGACCACCTGGCGAAACAAACATGTTTTATGAAAAAAAATAAATTGGTAATAATAATTAGATGTATAATTTAAATCTATTCTGTTGGTAGAAGTGATGATGATGATGACGATGGCAAAGACGATGATGATGATGATGATGATGATGATGATGATGATGATGATGATGATGATGATGATGATGATGATGATGATGATGATGATGAGGATGATGATGATGATGATGATGATGATGATGACGACGATGACGATGATGATGATGATGATGATGACGATGGCGAAGACGATGATGACGAAAGACGACGACAAAAATGATGAAGATGAGGATAATAATATCAACACTGATATTTCAACAACCTTGATGTAACCCCATCGGTCAATGAGTATATTCTCCGGTTTGAGATCTCTGTAGATGACGTAAACGCTGTGCAGAAAGTCCAGCACCATGACTACCTGGGCTGCATAGAACATCGCCATGCTTTCTCTGTTGAAACACGAAGTTTTAATTTTTAAATTATTAAAAAGTTAACTAATAAAAATTCTTATCTAACAAAAATTTAATAATTCTCGTAAATTATATAAAAGTCATAAATTTGTAAATAATTTGGTTGAGAATAAACTTTTTGTAAAATAAAAGTTGTAGTTTTAACATAATAAACACAAAAAATTCAAATAATAATAACTAATCGTGTCACATGATTAATTTATCACTATTAATAACTGCTGATCACAAATTGTTAATTTAAAGAAGTATCAGACAGCAAATAGATATTTATTTCTTTTATTTTGATTCAATTGAAAATTATTTTATGTTATTTAAAAGTTGGTTTCCAATCGACAACGTGCGATAATTGTAAAGCGAAAGCGAAAGTACTAACGGGAATTTCCGCTTGGATCTGAGCAGCGTGAACAGTTCACCTCCGTTGCAGTACTCCATGGCCAGGTACAAATTGGCGTTGTCCTTATATGGGTAGGTTTGGAAATGTTTTATAAGTTATCGATATGTTTGGATAATTCAAATAATAAAATTGCTCAAACAGCTGCTGCATTCGATCAAAATATGCAATTGCTTAAAAACCTGATTGGTTAAATTGTATTAGCTAATCAAATAACACTTTTAGAGTAGACAAAAAGCTGTTTTGACAGGTTTTAATATTAGCTACTACACAATATAAATCTATTTCGCTCTAATAATATAATTACTAAATTTGGAATAAATATGATAAAAATTACGACGATGATAATGATGACATTGACTATGGCGTTGACGATGACTATGACGGTGACGATAATGATGAGGATGATGCTAATGGCATTTATGACGGCTGTGAACAATAGGGCCATAAACTAACAATGAAATGATGTTCCAGTTTAACGATAAAAGGAAAATCGATAGAATTGAGTATCCTCTTCTCGTTCAAGGTGTGCTCCAATTGACTGGTCTTGATCACCTGAATGGAAGCAGAATGAAAATTATAACTGATAATTTATTCAAATATTAATTAAATTTTTAATTAGGTTATAAGACTTATAAGTTTGGTTATTAAAAATTAACGTAATTCTGTAAAATTTAATCAAGAAAGCTAAATCAAGGAAATATTTCTGATTAAAATATAAAATAATTTTAAAAGATAATAATAATAAATATACTTATTTTAAAAAATATTAGTACTTAATTACTTTCAATAACTTACAGTTTCTTTGTGAAGAACTTTCACAGCGTAAACACTTCCTGTTTCCTTGTGACGCGTTATTTTCACCCTCCCAAACGAACCCGTACCCACAGTCTTCAGCCAATCAAAGTCTTCGACAGCCATCTGTTCAGACTGGAATTGAAAAAATATATATTAAGTAAAAAATGACCCTCTAGAATGGGGCAAGTGAACATGGGGGGTCAAGTGAACATGGGGAGTATAAAGGTCAAAAGCGGGTGACCTACAGTAAATGAGGTGCGGTTTCATATTATAGGTAGGATATTTAATTAAATATTTTAGGTGGTTTTATGCCTTTAGTGGCACATTTAATTACTCATTTTGTAAAGCAGGTAAAATTTTAAAATAATTAAATTGTAAAAAAAAAAACAAATGCTTGATAATTGATTAAATCAATTTTCGGAAACAAATATTGGTTTAATAAATGCCTAGAAATTTAAAATCAATGATAAAATAGATATTAGTTATAAATCGATATTTGTTCAAATAAATAATAAATCCACCTTTGAATTTGCTTCATAACCTTTCTCAAACTCTTCCTTGTGATATGCTAGCGTGGCTTTGTCTGAAAAAAATTAAATAAATGAATCATCCTTTATACAAAAAAAATAAATTAAACATTAAATAAATAGTATTATTTACTTTTTATCAAAAATAAATAATTTTTGTTTTTTAAACTTAAACGCCCACTTCTCGTTCGCCAAAATAAATAATGTTGTTATTATGTTAAAAAATAAAAGGTTATAAACTAGAGTTATCGAAGTTATAGTTATGCTACAAGCACTGCTGCCGCCATCCAACCGATTAAAAGCAGTTCTAACTGGTTTTTTCGGCGAATCTTAAACGGACTGATTTTGTTCAATAACGGAATATGAATACTTAAACTTTGGCTTGCATTTATGAAGAATTGGAAACTAAAATATTGTAGGTTTGATGGTAGTCGCTGTCAACCTGAATGTGGTGGAGAATAAGAAAATCCCAGACGTGGCATGGAAATGGAAGGAATGGTCCAAACGTGGCCTTCCGTATACAACATGCGGCGTTCCAGTGCTGCTTTGGTTAATAGGAAATAATGACATGGGACACGTTTATTCTTGCGACCGGTCTTTTAAATAGCGTTTTAAACTAACAATAATGAGTATGAGCTAATCTTGAGATGAAGGTTAGGTAATTTTTCATACATTATTGAATGGGTTAATCCAGTTTTATTCCCTGAAACTCTTGGAAGATATAAAGGTATGATATAGAGAGAACAAAATAAAGAGAAAAAGAGAAGCAAGTTGAAGAAATCGGTACAAAAAAGATATGACAAAATTAAAAAATTATATTTTCCTTTTTAAATATTAATAATAATTTAACATAAAAACATGTAAAAAATAAGTTAAAAGCTTTATTATAAACTTTTTATGTAGTTAGTTTGTCATTTCTAAGGACTATAGCGTCCTGAGTTGTTTTCAATAGAAAGTAGTAGCTATTTCTAAGAACATGTTTTCGTAGATCAGTGAATTGATATACAGGAAAGCAAAACGAATCATCGATGACAAAGGAAACTTTACTGCGAAAGTGAAAGTCTAATGAAAGCATGGAATGCGCTTCATACAAAGATTTCTTAGTAATTTCTACTTATACTTGCATATTAACAATTCATTACCATTCAATTGTTCTTCACTCGTTCACTATTTATAGCTATCTAACGGAACAAACACAGCGCCATCGAACAATAGCATGGCTTAACAAAAAAAATAGCTCGGTAAATCGTCTCGGTAGATAGATATTTATAGAAATCTGTTTACAGTATGGTAAACAAGACAACAATGAGGAGTATAAAAAATAAATGTTACAAGCTATCTATTTAACCAATCCACTAGTAGTGTAGGTGAATTTCAAAATGTCTACCTACTTCCATCTAATTTTCTTTTTTTAGCTCTAACACAAGATTTATTAAATTCTAAATTAAATCAACAATAGTTTTTGTTTTTAATGAATACAATCATTTTTAAAAGCGAGCTATTTTAGGAACAATTCGTGCATTCTCCTCGCTTGTTCTCATTCAACCACGTCTATCCCAGATTAGCTAACCTATAATAATCTATTTCAGATTTCAGTAAACACATTTTTTATACCAACCGACGCTTATCTTATTTCAACTAATTTTTATTTCATTTGAAAACCACCGACCGTTTCATTTCAACCAGCACAACTTTTCATCACTAAAATTTTCAACATCAATAAAAAAAACTGTTTATGTTTTCCCGCTCAAATTGATATCTAAACATTAAAATTTTGATATAAAATTGTTTGTCTTGAAACGCATATTTTAAAGGGCAATAAACTGTAATGAAAAACAAATTGATATACACTTTTGTCCTAAAACACCTGGTGTTATAAACGGTCTAAAATTATAATAAAAAGCTGATATAAGAATTTGTCTTAGAACACCTAACTATAGTAAAAATAATACAAATTATATGTATGCAAATGTGTAAAAATAAATTATTATTATTAATATTATTATTATTACATGCGCTCTCCTGTTCTCTGTTGATGGAACTTAATCTTCTCAATCTGGCACGGATGCCATCGAAGAAGGAGTTGGATGGTTTTCTACTTGACATATCCGTAGAATCTGCTGAGTGACGAGCAGTGAAAACACCTGTTGTGTTGCATATAATTATCATATATTAGTTTTTATAATTAACCAAATTATTAATTTAAATAACTTGTATTTAAATAAGACATCAATATTTAATTAAGACATCAATATTTAATTAAGACATCAATATTTAATTAAGACATCAATATTTAATTAAGACATCAATATTTAATTAAGACATCAATATTTAATTAAGACATCAATATTTAATTAAGACATCAATATTTAATTAAGACATCAATATTTAATTAAGACATCAATATTTAATTAAGACATCAATATTTAATTAAGACATCAATATTTAATTAAGACATCAATATTTAATTAAGACATCAATATTTAATTAAGACGTCAATGTTTTTATTGTATTCCGCGTATATTGTACGCTTTATTGTAAAGTATAGACACGCAATTCATTGTCTGCATCGTATGAAGTTGTGATTGTAACTGACTTACAGACTTAAAGCATAAGAATCAAAAGTTATTTACAACTTCTCCTTATGAAACTTTTCACACTAAACAATTATTGTATGCGCTACAGCAGGGCTTCTTTAAAAAAAACTGTTATTAAAACTTTTCTATTCACAGCTTTCATTGAAACTCAGCACATCCCTGAATGTTAAAATTAGCACATCCGTTGATATTATTAGTTTCCGCGAGAGTCGAAAACTGGAACGCGCGAAACATGAAACGATTAATCGATTCTTCCCGACATAATATTGCGGTTTCAAAAAAAAGACGAAATATATTTAAAGAAAACCGAACAGGTGTAACTAAAAGCATGAGAAAATAGATAACAATGTCAAGTAGTTCGTGTGTAATTATAAAGTGTCAATGCGCTGAATTGTAAAGATGTAAACCAACAGAACTTCTGTAATTGTGTAACCTTGTAAAAGCAGCTAGGTTTTGCGGTTTGTTGGTTACCATAAAAACTGTGAAAATAGACACACAATTGTATAAGAACAACAATGTAACGTACACATTTTTCATCCGATCATAATGAAACTTTCACACAACCTTGAGAGTCAATAGGGAAAAGTTTTTGTGAAAAATAATTGAGATCGGTCACAAAATGAGCGGTAGAGTGAGCAAAAACGGGAACGGGAGAACAAGCGGGAACGGGAAAGCGACAGGGAACGGGAAAGCAAGCAGAGAAGGAAACGGAGCGATAGAAAAAAATGATAGAAAAAACTTTTAAAAACCCCGGGCAACGCCGGGTATCCCGCTAGTTTTGTATATAACAGGTATACGCTAGTGACAGACATATGTATATAATATGCATATTAACAGACATAAGTATACATATTAATTAGCTAGTTTTCTATATAACAGGTATACGCGTGTGGCACACATATGTATATTATATGCATATTAACAGACAAAAATATACATATTAACAGATATTTATGCTATAATATATTAATAATAACCATAAAATTAGATACACAATTGATAACTATACTAATAATAATGAAAATAATAATAAATACACAAATAAAAAATAATTGGTCAATTAAAATTATTTACGTGGAAAGCTTCTCCTCAAGCGATCTCTCAAAGTCACCATCTTCAATTATTTCTTCTCTTTTTTTCTTGATTTTTTTCTTCTTCAACAGAAACTTCTCTTTCCAGCCAACCAAACCAGCAACAACACAACAACAACTTACAAGTTTCCCGAAGGAAGCCAACAAGAAGGCTCGCAAGCGATCTCCTCCTCCTCAATTACTTGTCACCATACCGAGGTTTTTAGAATTGACAGAACTTATTATATGCTTTTATGCATAATTTTACTAAAAAAAAGAGATAAGTTTTATGCTACTCTATTCGATTAAATATATTTTTCTGCTAATATTAAAAGTAACGATCTATGAAAAGGTTGTTATTATCTATAACTTTGTTAACGTTTTCTTATACTATTTCAATGTATCCTACGATCCTACGAAACGCTGTTACAATGATGATTATTATTATTATTATTACAGTAAAAAACTATTGCAAAGTAGAACTGAGAACAACAGAAGTGTTGTCTCTACAAAACACGCGCTCTCTCGACTACAGTGTCATCATACGTTACCGCCCGCTTGTCGAAACCACAAACAGTCGGATAGGTTGGCCGACGCTACTTTTATAGAGGCCGTTGCGTAGATGTCGCCCGTGTAGTGCATTGTTTCGTCTCGAAGCCGTGTTGGGCTTTGGCTGTATACCTGTACAACTGTACATACATACGCGGGTGACATTCAGAGTTCAGAGGTGAAGGCAAGGGGGTCAGGTGAAGTGATTATCTGATTGTTTGTGTGTGTCTTGGGTCGTCAGTGGTGGTGGTCGCGGTTTTCATACCTGCTGTATGTCTTTATTCGATTGAGTCAAGCAGATTGTTAGTCATATTGTAATTTGTCTTTGTGTTTTGATGTTTGGATGTGATTGTAACTTATTATGTCTTTGTCTTTATGTCGTTTCGTGTACGTCGAAGTTACTGTCTGTATCTCTCTTTCTTTGCTTTCGTTTATCTGTTAGCAGGAATTAGTGGTTTTGTAATCTTTTGTACGTCATTTTACAACGCAACTGTAATCAAGTTTTCTTTCTTCTGCTTAAGAACTTACGTAGAATGTTCGTTTTATTAACAATGGCGTTATTGTGGCTGCTTAATCATCAAAATAATATTGTATTTGCAAGTGTTTTTAAATATGCTTGCTTGTTTGTGTACAAAAGATTCACTCTGGCGTCCCTAGAAACACGGCTCTGATAAATCCTGGGATACCTGTAGATTAACTAATAAAGGTTAATGCAGGTGAATTCTGAGGTTAAGGTTATAATTAATGAACATGTTCGTTCAGCTTTGAAAACTTGACGTGTATTTATGCATTTCTAAACACGGAGACTTGTACAAACTGTTTCTATTAGTCCGTATAAGTGTAACCGCATTTCTATAATTAATGCTACAAGAACCTTTTGATACTACAAGAACCTTTTGATATAACAAGAACCTATTGATACTACAAGAACCTTCTGATATTACAAGAATATTCTGATGTTACAATAACCGTTTGATATAACAAGAACCTTTTGATACTACAAGAAGCTTTTGATACTACAAGAAGCTTTTGATACTACAAGAACTTTTTGATACTACAAGAATGTTTTGATACTACAAGAACCTTCTGATATTTCAAGAACCTTCTGATATTACAAGAACCTTTTGATACTACAAGTTACAAGAACCTTTTGATAGAACAAAAACCTTTTGATACTAGAAGAAAGTTTTGATACAACAAGAACTTTCTGATATTACATGAACCTTCTTATATTACAAGAACCTTCTGATATTACAAGAACCTTTTGATATTACAAGAACCTTTCGATAGCAAACTAAGATATTTAATATTCAGCAATTCATCATTAAATTTCACCGCTTTAAGAAATGCATTGTTATTTTGTTATTCTTATTTCCATTGCAGGCCGGTCAGGTCGTCGTACAGGTAGGTCCAGATTGCAGGCACGTGTTTCTTTTGTTCGCCGACACGTGATTCCATCATCTTATCCACGTGAAACGGTCACCTGTACATATACCTGTACTGTTGAATACCTTCTCAGCTGTACTAATAGTATTGAGTATTGAACCTTTTCAGCTGTACTAATAGTATTGAGTATTGAACCTTTTCAGCTGTACTTATTTGTGGTATTTATAATCTTATTTGTCTTTGTTTTTTGTTTTGTTAATTTGTTTAGAAGTAAGTGTTAAATAGTTTCTTCCCGACATCCCTTGAGCTTCTCTCCAACTCTAATTCCATCTTTCTTTTTTTCATTTCCTGCTAAAACAATTTTTAACAGAAACTCATAGGCTATCAGGCTATAAATAGAACTTCTATTTATGTCTCCTCTTCGTCATCGTTGAATGTAAATACACTAAATACAGTTTAAGTTCCATCATATCATCCTTCATCCTGTCTCGAATCCATTTGCTGCCCACAGCACATCAATCTCAGGAGATTTAAAAGCACTCTTTAGTTTTAAAAGAGCCGACAATTAAAGTGTTAATTGAATAATTAAGTATAAGAGCCGGCATTCAAAGTTCTAATTGAATAATTAAGTACTGATTAATATTTGATTCATTTTGAAGCAAAATTATTTATAGATGTAGCCATGTTTCTGACATAATTAATAACCGCTAGAAGATAAGTGGTGTATAAATAAATAAATAGGTTTATGAGAAATAGATTTATAGTTAATTAGATAGATAAATGAATACTTGACAGTTATGAGTATGTGAATCAGAGCTGTAAAAGGTTTTTAAAAGCTAGGTTCTCTAAGAACACCCTTAAAAATTCTCAAATGTGTGAATTTTCATTATTGTACATTATGGATACGTTAGTCGTTAGTGGTTATAAATACGATTTTGTAGAATTTAGCACTAAATAATCAGATGATGATGACGATGACGATGATGATGATCATGATGATGATGATGACGATGATGATGATGGTGGTGGTGGTGGTGGTGAAATTAATAGAGAAACATAAATATAAAAACACTTACAGATCTAAATAAGCGTATAAGAACGAATTTAAAAAAACAGTAAAACTCTATAAAAAAAACAAAATAAAGATGGTTATTTTAATAATTAGCTTAGTTCGTTTGTCTGTAACACGATAGCGGTTACAGTTTTCATTGAAGTTAGAGTTATAGTTGAAGTTACGGTTATAGTTGAAGAGACAGTTATAATTGAAATTACAGTTATTGTTTTAATTGATGATAAAGCTTAATAGGTTGGTCAATTTATTTTCATAGTGACTTGACCTTAATAAAGAGTGCATTTCACAAGTGCATTGGATTAAGCACAAAAGTGAATAATCGCGACAAACACACAACTGAGGAGCATGTTTGGTAATCATTATTGATTCATGATTAATGAGCATTTAATTAATATTTGAAGGCTCTCGAATCACATAAAAGGTCGCGACCTCTGAGACACATCACTATGTCAATAAATTACTTTCGTGACCCGGTTATGTAATATTTCTATCCGACATGAAAACTTTATGCACTAAATAAATTGAAATTAAATAAAAATTTGACATTATTTAAAGTCGCTTCAGTCAATATTTAGACTTCTATGGCACTAAAGTACTGCTTGGGTCGGCCTTGATCTTATTAGGGTTTTCATACGGGCCGGGTCGAAAATTTTCACCAAGTATAAACATTTTAGGCCTGTAGAAACGGGCCGAGTCGGGCAGCCGGGCCCAAATAAGCCCGAGCCTGGCTTGAAATTTTGGCTTATGAAACGACCCGACCACGAAAGAACGACCCGTACTGTATTCTCTATTATGTACCAATAATTTAAATTAACAGGTAAAAATGAATTAGCGAAGCAATTGATAAAATAGTCACGTGATATTTAAATAAACAACATTTGATACGATACAGTAGCTAGTATTCCAGAAATCGGAAGTTTAACTTTTTCTGGCAGCACTGGCAACTAGTGGCAACACCTTAGATGGAGTTATAGTTGAAGTTAGAAAGGAGAAAAAAGTGCAAGCTGTCTTTTAAAAGATACAACGTCAGCATAATCTCAAAAAACCAACCATGATTTTTTAAGTTATGCAATTTATACTGGTTTTTAGGTCATAATTAGACATTGAAAATTACTAACCAGTATGAGTATTATAATTGTATTCAAACCATTTGGTTTTCTGTCGATCGTGTACAGTTATATATCAAGTTTAATCAAGAAACTAATTGACTAATCAATATTCAGAAATTAGTAACCAACTAATCAATATTCAAAAATAATTAATCAACTAGTCAATATTTAAAAATATTATTTATGTTAAACAATTGGAATAATTTCACCAGCTCTGCATCCGCATTACTACATACAAGATCATGAAGAGACATTAAGCGATAAACCGGAACCGTGCTAATGAATTAAGTAATGTGAAGTCCAAGAAACTGCTCATTCAATTCATTCACAGATATAAATGCTAGCAAACTTGTCAATAGAGTTTGTAGTGTTAATAACAACCGTACCCACAGTAAATCAATATAAAAAAACTGTCACCATGACACAGATAATTGCTTCACCATATTTCTGATACCTGAGCTATTTCTCGCCTGTAGGACATGGATCGCGTCAAATCTTATTCAGCCGTTAAAACATTTTTAGCACTCAGTCGCTAAGTTTTTAAGAAGTTATTATTGTCGAAGAGAGGCGAACAAATATTCGTACTTATAGGTTAACGAGGCTAATTGTATTAAAAATGATGGAAGTGTATTTTAATTATTTATAGACTGTCTCGTTACTGACCTCTTCAGAATTCTAAAAATATCTTATTGACGAATTTCTGTTTTTAAGTAGTTGTAATTATATCAATTTTGTAAAAAAATGAATTAGAAATAAATATTAGTTATTATATCAAGGTGTTTCGATATCCAAGAATTTTTTTTTTATAATAGTTTATAGTTCTTTACACCAAGTGTTTTAAGACTAAAATAGCTGTATGTAGGAAGCACCTAAGTTTTTCCTGTCGTGGATCATAAATTGATCCTTTTAACTGTCCCTCCTCCGTTATCCAGGCTTGGGACTGGCTCGCAATTAGCGAGGCGGAGTTGATCCAAGAAGTGCCAGGTAAGATATTATAAGTCACAGGTGAACTATACCTAGGTATTAAAGTACTGCACTGGCCGATTTTTCGCGGTTCATTTTTGCAGATCTAAAATTTCTATATTTTGCACACAAATCTCGGCCCGGTTTGACTTCAAACCCTACAAATCAAGATCCGGTATGTGCAGAATACTCTAATTATAGGTATACAGCTGAGGCGCAAAGAAATTAAGTATCGCTTATTGCCACCGGCGCATTGTGTCCAAAATCAAGTCCTGTCCAACCGATATATACACCCTTAGTCAAGTCGCCAACCTGAACATTTATAGTCACATTCCCGATCAATGCCTTCGCAAACAATTTAAGATATCCGCCACTTCGCCACCACAGCTGTTTCATTCCTTAACTTCCTTTTAAAGCACTCACAGTGCTTATAATAACATGATTTATTTAATCAAAACATTATTATGATTTTTATTATAATTACATCATTTATTATTCAAACTCAGCTCTGCAGCCGGCAATAGGTAAAGTCAGAGCTCGAACTGAGTACTCAGACCATTTACACGCAAAAAAGTTAAATAAACATACAAAACACATAACAGAAAATCAATCAACATAAGTAGGTAGAAATTGTTCTTATTATTGTTGTTATTATTATTAGTATTATTATTATTTTTCGTGGCTTGAGTGAGTCTATGAAAACGTCTTGCCCGTCCTAATTGGCGATTCAGTTAAGAATTAATAATGTTAATATACGAAATTAGTCGCTAGTAGGAGTGTAGTATACAGTGTAAGATCGCATTACTTTATCGGCGGGTGAAAGCAATTGAAATTATAGTAGGAGCTGGTTGTATGTATTTATTAGAAGCTGCTTGTATGGAAAAATTTAAATCATTCTTGATATTCGAGAAAGCTTAAAAGGCGGAGAGTGACATCCATGAAGTAAACGTTGGAGTAGTAGTCGAATGCGTTTAGTAAATACACGATAGTTTAGAACTCATCATCATCAACAACATTATCAACATATTCAACATCGTCGTCATAATCATCATCGTCGTCGTCATCATCGCCATCGTCATCGTCATCGTCATCGTCATCATCATCATCATCATCATCATCGTCGTCGTCGTCTTCATTATCGTAACTGCCACTTTTTTTTATCAACTTTTGTGTTAAAGTCAAAGAATAAATAACGCATGAAATGCACTCTTTTATTAAGGTCAAGTTGACATAAAATTGTCATCAACCTACAAAAATACATAAAAACTTAATTTGTTTCTCACGCACGCATGACAACAAACAGATATTAACAAAGTAAAAATAAATTGGAATTAAAAACTCATCATGGATTATTGTCATACTTCGATTAAAGTTTTCTATTATATATAACGGCTCAGGCCACAACATCAGTCTTTCTCTCTCTCTCTTTTTCTTTCTGTCTCTCTTTTTCTGACTCTCTCTTTCTCTCCTCTCTCTCTCTCTCTCTCTCTCTCTCTCTCTCTCTCTCTCTCTCTCTCTCTCTCTCTCTCTCTCTCTCTCTCTCTCTCTCTCTCTCTCTTTCTCTCTCTCTCTCTCTCTCTCTCTCTCTCTCTCTCTTTCTCTCTTTCTCTCCTCTCTCTCTTTCTCGTGTTTTTCCGATTTTCATTCTTTCTTTCTCCTGAATCTAATTGATAATCAACACTTAGTTTGTTATTCTCATGTTTTGTCAGCTTCATGCCTAATTAGCTCCAGGATCGTTGCGAAACTTTAACAGCCTGCTGGGCGCATGACTGACTTTGCATACTTCATTTAACAGACCGGTTGAAAAGCAACGCCGAAGGACTGCAGTTATTACTATTCCTCCGGCTGGTTTTGAAACTCTGTTGCTGCACTCCGACCATCATCATCATCATTCTTTATCTGATCAGACTTTCTAGATGATCACGTGAACAATCAAGATAGAGTTTTTATTTGAAGACTACCCGCATGGGACACTAGGGACTTGGGCGAGGGGGGTGTCGCGTGATGATGGTAGAGAAGAGGAAGAGGTGGGCTGGTAAGAAAGGTGATGTCACAATAATTCAGGTTTTTTAAAAATATTTAATTGATTGTCAATCAAATATATGCAAGGATGTTATTGCTTATTTTGCTTTTTCCACTTCGCTGGGAAAATATATTCTTCAACTCATCCCAACTGGATCTCGTAACTGTCAGTTTTTTGGGGGTTTTCTAATGAGACGAAAAGGAAGTAAACATTTTTTTTTTTTGAAAAAAATGTGAAAAGAGCAAAAATGTCTAAATTGGGTTATGTCATGAAAACATATATGAATCATATATGAATTGCTCCAGTTAGTGATATTTTATCACACGGCATAACTACGTCGGCCCACGAGCAACTTCTACGCCCTTTGCAGTGCGGCTCGTCCACCCATTCTTGAAGAAAGCTGTCGTAACTCTTAAATCGTTATGTGTTATATTAGTCACTTTTAGTTGTAGCGAGTAGCGACAGTCATTGTCAGGTCAACTCTTACCGGTTTTGAACCGGTTGACAGAAGGAAGCTTTGGATTCAACCGATTCAACCGATTCTACAATTGTTGTTAGTTGAATTAGTTGTGCAATAACTTCTCACTTTGCAAAGGTCTTTTTTGGGTTTGCTTCTTTTTTCTTCGTTTTCTTTCTTTCTTTCTTCCTTCCTTTCTTTCTCGATGCCCGTGTGCTTTTGCGTGTAAATATCTGCCGATCTCTCTGTCTGAATTGTTTAAGAATATCTCAGAATGGGGCTTCAATGTTCAGAGATTAATATAATATAATATAAAACAATATAAAATTTTTCCAACTGAAACTTTGAAAAACAAAGAACAAAAAGCATTATAACACTAACACGGTTTTATTTTTATTTAGATATTATATAAGGTCAGTAAATAACGATGACACGCAGCTTACAGAATTCATTATTTTTTGTAGCTGTGCACGGATTTGTAGCTTTATGAATTTATTTATTAACCTAATTTATTTAGCATTTTGATCTTATAATTTCATATCACAATTTAAATTCATCAATAACGTACCTAAACTGGTGTAATTAATCTTACGTGTGCATAATTAATAATTGCATATGGTGGTGTTGGTTGGTTTTGTTGCCAGGGACGTCGTTTCATCAAAACCTTGAGGGAGGAACTTCTTCTCAGGGCCCATCTAGTTCTAAAAAAATCAAACATTTTTGAAGCTCTCTTTTCATTTTTTCTTCCAAAAAAGATGAAGAGCGAGAAGGGAAAGGTAGTCCGAGGTACTTTTTCAAACACCTTTAATAAATTACTCGCTACTTCAGGGAACCTACTAAACCATTATAGGGGGTCTACTTCACCGTAATAGGGGGCCGGCTTATCCATAAAATAGATCCAATCAAACCTCAAAAGCTTCCACTTTACACTTCTGAGGGCCTTTCTGTGGGCCCATTTATATCTTTGGAGGCCCAAAGCTACGTCAGGGCGCCCACTCACAAGTCAGGAAGAAATGCCCATCTGCCCCCATGTTTGTAACATGGAAAAAATTTCAAACTTTATGCGTGGGAGGAATTCCCAAGTCTTCTTACCAGTATTTATCAGACTCTCATTATCCTAAATATAAGTTGAAGTGACAATTGAGCAACTTTATGAACTTATCGAGTAAAATAAAAAATAAATAGAAATTGTATTTATTATAATTCTATAAATAACAAAATAAGTCTTATTTATCTTTTTTCAATTTTCTTAAAATTATTTTGTTTATAGAACTCGTTGCTTTTTAATTCACTAATATAATTTGGATTGTTTGAGAGATGTCATAGTGAGATATCAGAGTCACCGACGATAGGAGGCTGGAATTGATCCACAGACAGCAGCCATGCATAGTTGTTGCATAGTCGTTCATAGTTGAACCGAATGATAGAAACCGTCTTAGTGCAATGTTAAGTTTTAAGACAAAAATGTTGCATCTTCATTAAGGAATCTTCCAGACCAGGTTAGGTTATTAAAACACTTAAATAGATGAATGTTTTATTCAATTATCTTTGAAATTTTCAGGTGAGTCGATCAGAAGATTTTCCAGGTGTTAAATAGTCACAAAAGAAAGAAATATTTAAAAATATTTAAAACAAACTGTTTTTTAAATAATTACTCTTAGTTCTAAAGTTACTGATAACTTAAGTTTTATCGTCAGTTTTAATTTCGCGCCAACAAATACAAAAAAGACCAACATAAATGCAGACATCAATGAATTTGTTACAATTTAAATCTTAAATTTAAAAACCTATAGAGTGGATCGGAAACATTCTCAAAACGTATTTTAGCTCTAAACAATTTCTCAAATTATTACTTATTATATTTTATTATTGCAAAACTTGAGCACGTATGTCGCTAAAAACAAAATCTGTAAAATTACCAAAATATTAGCTTCTTATCACATCCTTTAAAATGTAATCCAAAAATTGATTTGTTTAATTGTATTTTATAAGTTTTCTGACAACACTAAATTCTTTCTAAATCCAAGTGTCGAGCGTTAAAGCAATAAAAAATATTTTTTTGATTTATAAAATATTTCTCCTGTTTGTCCTAAACCAGTCATACGAAGTAGAAATAAGGCTTCTTATATGGACGGTGAAAGTTGTCCTGAAATACATACAACAATCCGATCGTATTGTAATTTGCCGTAATATATTGTGTTTGTGTAAATAAGCCATGCTTGCTTGCTTCTCATTATTTTTCTTTCTCTCTCTTTCAATCTCTATCATTCGACACGCTCCCACCTGTTCATGGTTGTCCTGTTTTATTGTTTAATCTCCTACTTACCTACTTTTTACATTTGAGTTTTTAAATAGTTTTTTTTCTCAGAGTTTATGCCTTAACATGAACCACCAGTAGAAGACAATAAGTCACCAAGTCACCTTATGCCGGTCGTACAAACTGCGAACCATCTATGTGCAGAACTACCTTCTTTTTCGAAGAGAATCCCACAATGGCCAGTCTGAATGAGCTAACCAGGGTCGATTATAGATTTGTAATAGAATGTGCAGATGGAAGGCCAGTTTCAAGAACAGTTCATCCGCACCAATTCAGGAATATGGCCACTGTTTTGGTGAGAAAATGCTTTCATGAATAAAACAACCATTATGACATTCTTTTCCACTTGTTGAATATTTTCCAGAACCAAAGCTTTTTTGGTCGTTGGCTTACTCCACAGCCATGAATAACTCTACGCCACCGTTCTTATGATGGTTTCATTAGCGGTTCTTGTTGGAAACTACTACATTTAAGGGGAGCCTACATTTGCGGCTCCAACAAAAGATACATCTCTTGTTTAAGAAATGTTTGAAATTTTGAGGTGGCACGCATGCATCGTGCAGACAAAATTTAAATTCCTTGCAACAAAAAACAACTTTAATGTTTTTGTTGTCGTTTGAGAAACGGATTAACTGAAGAAATTCGGCCAACTCTGAACGCATTCTTGTAAAAAACGTCATCGTCCCATGAATTACTTTTTAGATTGTTTATTTACGTTCTTTTCACTTCAATTTTTCAGCTTTGAGAATAAACCATGGCTAGAATTAGAATTAAGACTAGAATTAGAATTCCATTATTGATAAACTTCCCTCTTTTCGCGATAGTTCCACAACAACCCCGGTAATTGTATAATACAGACGCTGACACATCATATGAAACATTTTTATAGCAAGAAAAAAATCCTTCAGATCATATTATTTTTTTTCTTCTATTACAAGTCCAATTTAATAATAAATCAATCAACAGAAACAACTCTTGAATGTGGGAAATCTATTTGTAACTTTGAGTAAAATTAAAATTAGGAAGAATTAGACTTTGAAATAAGGAGAAGTACAAAAATGGACTGAAATAATTAAGAAAAAAAATAAAGCTAGCAAAAAAAATTGAAATTGACATGTACAAAATAAAGTAGTACTGCATGCTAGTAGTACATGCTCGGGAGTCCTAAAACAGTACATACCACAAAGCTTCTCTCAATAACAACTAGAAATTCATCGCCAATCCTAGGGGGGTAGCTTTTAAAAAACCCACAAAAAGGCAGGCCGCGGGCGCCCACAACCCGTCTGTCTTGTTGGTCACACACACGCACAAGATGACAAACTCTCAAAGGTGATTGAAGTCCATTGCAGCCATGACAGCCTGGACGTGGGCAGGGTTTTCTATGCGATGGGCAACCTCTCCTGCTATCAAGTGATTGAGCCACATCTTCTGAAGGTGCCTGTAGCGCTCCTTGCACAGTGTGAGCGGATTGCCTCTTCTGAAGGTGTGCAAGAGAACAAGATTTTAGTTGAATGAACATGTACATAACAATTAATAATTAAAAAATCCCAGTCATTTCACTTTCCCTAATTTCCCACAAGCACACACTATATTTCCAAACCTATTTAAAAAAAAAAAATCAACCTCAATCCTTCATCAGTCTCCCCGTATTCATCCAAGTAGGGGGACGGCATGAAACAACCCTTGTCAAGACCACTAAGTAGCATTACCTGACAATCCCTGACCCTGATCAAATAAAAATTTTAAATTGTACAAATTCTTGAATATCATTTTTGATCATTTAACTCCAATCAAGAAAGGTTTTACCTGAGAAAGATACCTGTTCCTCCTCCGCATGCAATGGCATGAGCCATTGCTGCACCGATGATGTTCCTAGAATTACCCAGCTTGACTTGACAGCAGTAACTCTGGGAACAGACCGTGGTGCCGCAGATGAGGCACAGGGCAGGTGTACGACTCTCCTCGCTCGAGTTTGACTTGGGACACCTGGAAAGAAAATCAAATAAACTGCTCAAGACCGACCGGAATTCTTTTGCCGCAGAGAGATCAGCTTTTAGGATTCGACACTTACGAAAACATAGAAGATCGATTGATAAGGTCGCTGTAGTTTTTAGGCAGATCCAAGAGTTGATTGACCTCTCTAGGGTACTTGACCTTCATGTCAATGTTTGCCGGTGGCTGCGATGCACTAGATGTTGTAGGTTTCTGGTTGAGGTTGACAGACTGCTGGCTGCTCTGCCATTGGAAACGATTTCCGAAGACGACGTCCAATGAATCGTCGGTATCTTTGTTTCTGCCAAGTTCTCTGCACCAACTAGAGAAGAGGAGTGATAATAACATAATTAATATTTGTTTATAACAATTAATTAAATAACATAACTAATATTTGTTTATAACAATTTATTAAATAACATAATTAATATTTGTTTATAACAATTAATTAAATAACATAATTAATATTTGTTTATAACAATTAATTAAATAACATAATTAATATTTGTTTATAACTTTATAACAATTAATTAAATAACATAATTTCTGGGAGTATATATTTATAATATTTGTTTATAACAATATTTGTATTTATATATTTGTTTATAACAATTAATTCATCATCATCATCATCATCATCATCATCATCATGAATTAATTAAATAACATAATTAATATTTGTTTATAACAATTAATTAAATAACATAATTAATATTTGTTTATAACAATTAATTAAATAACATAATTAATATTTGTTTATAACTTTATAACAATTAATTAAATAACATAATTGTTGGGAGTATATATTTATAATATTTGTTTATAACAATATTTGTATTTATATATTTGTTTATAACAATTAATTAAATAACATAATTACTATTTGTTTATAACAATTCATAGCAAACAGTGCAGTGGCCCACTGCCATAACCCCATTACATTCAACACTTTACTTCACAAACAACTGTCTCAGTTTTGCCTCAGAAGATGTCAACAGCTTTAGTTAGATACAGCCACTCATAACAACCAGGACTCTCTTAATGACACTTTGAAACCTCAGTAGTGTCAATCCACCGACAATAACTAACACAAATTATCTATTCATTTTAACAGCGGACCACCTAATTGTGGTAGTCACAAATAATTATCGAGTGTATCGCCAGAGTTAGAAATTGTTCATACCCAGTGAGTAGATCCTGAAGAAGTTTGGATTTGTGGAAAAGATTGGAGAAGTCGCGTGGCAGATCGAGATATTCGCAGATGATCTCAATTTCGTCTTCATTTTTCTCTGAGTTATAAAATTGTTAAAACGTCGTTCAATAATTTGAAAAGTTTAAACAAATTTTCAATAAACAGAGAAATTTTTTTTAATAATGCTAATGAATGATTAAAAGTCAAATTAATAAGTTAAAATTTAGTTCTGATACAGCAACAAAAGCAAAACCAACGTTTATGAATTCATAAGAAATAATAATAAAATATTTTTCATGCCAGTGTTAAATATATTTACTCATTACCAAAATAAATAATTAAATACTTGCTACCAAGATACAATTATAACTATCTTCAATTATTAATTAAAGAAATATAACCGAAATTATACTCACGGAAAAGCTTAAGTGGAGCTGGGACTCCAGTGAGATAGTGAAAAAAGAGAGCGGCACATCTGAGAAACGGAAGACACGACCTCTTGACGTATGTTTCCAGTTCCAGAGCATTCATCGTACTCGCTGGTAATCTGCAGTTGAGATGTTCATGAAGGAAATTAGTAAAAAAGAAATGTATAAAAACAACTCGGAAGATATTTATTATGATAATGAGCATTCAGCTCCAATCAAGTGCTGGCAACTACTATGAGAGAAGTACAAAAAATTGATAAAAATAATGTTAATATTAATTGATACACTTAATTTACAATGTATGTATGTATGTATGTATGTATGTATGTATGTATGTATGTATGTATGTATGTATGTATGTATGTATGTATGTATGTATATGTATGTGTGTATTCATGTATGTATGTATGTGTATTCAGTTTCAAAATTAATAATAATACTGCAGCATTGATGATGGCAAACAATAATAATAATAATAATAATAATGCAGCATTGATGATGGCAAACAATAATAATAATAATAATAACAATGCAGCATTGATGATGGCAAACAAAAACTTGCTGACCCAACTAGAGATCGAAAATGCTGACAAATCTTCAGTAATTCCTCACCACTTGAACCTAACTCCGTTTCCATTGGCTCGTCTACAATTGTAACAATTCAGTTCAATTCAATTCAAACACATACGTACGTCATTTCAACACTTATAATTTATACCGAACATTAAATTTGTATCAATCATATTTTATATCAACAATACAATTCACCGATCATCTCTTCTTTAGTCTCCTCGGCATCTCTTTGAACTTCGATGCTTAAAAATATCTGCAGCAGATGACACGCGAGAGTCAACTGCAGAAGATTTGATTCGTTGACGTGTCCGGTCGGCACGACGATGTTTTTAGCCGTATCGCAACTGCTGCCACTTCCATCCCTGTAGAGGGTCGGCAGACTGAAGCAGATCGACACGAGCGCATGGAAAAGATCAAGGTTCAAGAGGTCAGGGTCATTAGCATTGATGCTGTGACACAGAAGAACTGTAAGGCAGAAAAAAAGTTAAATGATAATCATGAAAAGTAATAGAATTGGTATCAACTCGAACTTCACGAAATCAAATCCAAGCAGGCTGAGTAATCATAGCTAATTAAAAACTTCAACGAAATAATACTGTTATTATTATTATTTGACAACTTACATAGCACCGTTAGTATAAATACTTCAAGGGCGCTTTCCAAAAGAATAATGCAATAAAGAAATATAATATTAAAAAATCCTATAACAAGCCTTTATAAAAACAAATCACAACGCATATCTTATTATTATCATCAATGAATCAATCAATTAATAAACCATAGCTGGTTATTATTATCAACGAATCAATTAATTAACCACAGCTGGTTATTATTATTATCAACGAATCAATTAATTAAGCACAGCTGAACTTATTCACCTGACAGAAGTCTTATGCAGTGCTTCTTTATGAGTTCCACGGGGAAGAAATTGCTTGCAACAGCGGACAGCCTGATGAGAGTGCCGATGCATTCCGCTTGCTTCGAAGGCAGGGAGCCGAAGAGTGGTTTGTCCTCGTACCTCAGAGAGTTTTCTGATTGGAGGAATTTTGAATTTTTACCGTCCAATGAGATGACGTAATTAAATAATAATAATTCTTATAACAATAAGCTGCAAGAGCTACAATGGTGGTCAAAAAGATGGTAAACAAGATCAAATTCAAGTAGATCAGGTTCATCCAAATCATAAAAATAGAAATGCAGCTGTAATAAAGCAGAGCAGAATTTTTTATAGCCAAAAAATTTTTTATTTTAACATTTGTTTATCTTGAGATATTCGTAATCTTTCTTGTTGATCCCTAATCTAGTCGATCTATTAAAAATGGCCACCAAATTCCGTTTATCAGCTTTCAATAGCAGCAGCAGCATGAAAAGAGTTTGAAATAAAATAACCTGCAGTTAGTATAGTATATGTACAAGTGTTCCATAGTGTCACTGGGACTCTGTTGTCATCAAGGTCAGCGAATGAGTCCAGACTCACCTTGAAAGAGGTGATCATGACAACGATTAGACGTACGAAGGCGAATATCATTACCACGAAGAAGATATTGAATGTATAATGAACTGGTGATGATATATTAGTTATAACATAATTATTGTAAAAGTGAAAGTTCCTATAAAATAATTAATGATCAAATAATATAGAACCAACCTCAAAGACATCACCGGCAAATTTTTTTAGCATTTCCACAATGCTGTCAGAAAATGTAGAGCTGTCGAAAAAAAGATTACAAATCGGTGTCACGGCGATCATCATCATCATAAACATCGACCACACCGAATGATCACAATCACGACCACCTACCTGTTGAAATCCACCATATAATCGAAGATGTATTGAAACCTCTGCGCCACTCCTTCGGCCATCATCTTCGTCACGGTCGACAGCGGACACGGGACGAAGAAGAACGAATCTTCTGCAACGTAAATAATCATAACGCTATATACCTTTTTTTTACAAATCCAGCTGCCATCGCATCGTACTTACCTCTCGACTCCCGATCCATCTCCTGCTTGATACTGTTCTCGACCGTCTTCAGTATCCCGTCAAGCCATTCGTCCACCGAGAGGTTCACGTTTTTGTCGTCGCTGTCATCAAATCACAAAATGTCACGAAACGTAAGTTGAAATAATATTTCACAGTCATTCATTTAATACAACTACCGTATACATAAGTCGAAACAATATTTCACACAGTCATTCATTTAATACAATTACTATATATAGATATTTCCATTCAAATATAAACACCTACTAATGAACACATAACAAACACAGTGACGGTTATTCAAGGTCTCCTCAGATGTTGATATTCTTTCTCTCTTATACGGCATGCACACAACTAAATCAATAATTTCGTTCCATTCATCCAAACAGTTTCCTACTCACCTCTCCTTGGAAGCAACCATCGACAGGGGACTGATGAGAGGCAGAACGGCATTCGAGATCGACTCGCACATCGGACAGAGAAACTCTTTCTTGGAAACGTCGAAAGAGGTGTGAGGCGGGACCCGGATCCTCGTTCTGCGGGACTCCCTCTGGACCAGGGCATCAAAAAAACTGCACGGTTGGAATGTAAAAATAGTTTAAGTAAGAAAAGATGAATGATGTACTGCAAAACAATATCAGCGAAATAAATCGGCGATGACGAACCTCTTCCAACAGTCAGCATGCATGACATGTCCGCAGATCCCAGTGTGAATTCCGTAGGGAAGATGAGCTCCCGAGAAGAGAGGATCAACGTCTGATGATATCTTGAAACCCAGTGGAGTACTGCGGTCGGTTGAAAGAACCGTTGACCTATTCAATAACAATGCTAGCATTAATCAGCTTTCTCAATTGGCACCACTATGAATAAAAATATGATTCATATAATAATTCATAATGATTCCTATAATAAAACCAATCGAATTCAATCAATTACTTTTGCATGTAGCAGCAGTACACGAGAGCTTTGTCGTTGTGCATGACGTCCTGATCCTCTTGGCAGAGAATGCAAGTCTGCCTGCAGACGCTCGCAACTCCGGCACTCCTGTGCAGACCGAGAGCCACCGGTTGTGTCATCACCACATCGCACTCTTGGATAGCACTCCTAGATTGATTCGGCATATTATTGGGTGTGATAGAGACGTGGTTAAACGAAGGAAAAATATAAGTCTAATAAACAAGTTGAATTGAACATATGAATTTATGATTTTAAATGGAAGTATCAATCAATTATTCAATCAAATTTTTATAAAAAAGAGGTTCAACAATTGAATAATAACAAAGTATAATCATCATGAATAAAATGGAAGCATTATCATCATAATTTAATTTATTAATTAATTAATTTAATAAATAAACTAACTCATCGACGGAACATTCGTCCATGTTGTTTTCCAAAAACGCGTTCATCGTTGAAGTACTCTCGAAAAGTTCCTGATTCTCCTGGAAAGAATCGAGAAAGAAAAAATAAATAAATAAAACTGTTCCGCCAGTGATCTTGTTCATAAAAGCAGTACATCACCATATCACTATCATCACCATCGGCGCCATCATCATCATCATCATCATCCTCACCATCATCACCACCTTAATGAAATTTCTCTGCATTTTAGCCATTTGAGCCATGATCTTTTCTCTCCTCTTCTTCGCCTTGTCGCAAGCCACTTTCTGGTTCTTCTTCGAATCCTTTGCGACCGTGTAGATCCCCGACGAGGATTCTTCCATCTTGGAATTTCCATCCCTTCCTGCCATTTCTCTTATTCTCTGATCGAATGAATTCATTGGTTGAAATAAAAAGAAATAAAAAGAAGAAATAAAAATAAAAAAGAAATAAAGAGAAATAAAAAGAATACAAATAAAAAAGAAATAAAGAGAAATAAAAAAAAGTTGAATTTAACAAAACTTTACGTCGAGACGAATTCAAAAAAGCAGTACGAACCTCGTATACTGTTAGTATGAGTTCGCGTATCGGGTTCTGGGAGAATGTCGCCTGAGAGAGAAGGTTCTCTAAGATCTGATAGATGCTCGGTGGTGATGAGGCTGTTGTAGTTGGTGGTAGTAGAAATGCAGTTGTTATATTTCAATATTTACAGAACATAAAATTTTAATAAAACATTAGCTCCGCTACTAAAATTGTATGTAATACTCCAATGATACTATTATCATCACCACTATCACCAACATCATCACCACCAACATCATCACAACCAGCATAATAAATGTTCTAACCATCAGTGACTTTTTTAATGAGATCATACGACAGATCACCACTGTCAACTCTCTTTTGTTCTTCATTCAAGGCATACTCCAATAAAAACAGAACCTGATTAAAAATATAATTAATATAATTACATTATAAATCATAGAATTCAATAATCGTTTAAACGCACATTAAAAAGATTCTTTTTTTTTTTATAAAAATTACACATACATCAATATCCATGTAATTTGCATAATTTATTTTCAATCATCTATAATGCAACTAAAGTGAAAAAAAAGAAATAAATATTACTTCCTAGAGGCAGAACCACAAAAGAAAAGACACAGAGACGAACCAAATTGAAGAAAACAAGAAATAGACAAAGAAACAAAGAGACAAACAAGCAAACAAACACAAAACAACGACAAAACTGACCTTTTCGAGTTGCATTTCCGACCACGATTTCGACCACCTGGCAGTAGACCTGCTGAGCACGAGTCTTGCAATGTGAATGAAAACATCGCAGTGAAGAAGCTGCGGAATGTTCCGGAACATTCCGACGAACTCCGGTAGCGGATTGGTCGGCGGACGAACGGCTGATTGGTCGGATTGAAAAAGATTTAAATTAAAGGAAAACTGATAATAATTATTTAAATAGAAAATTTATTTTAAAATTGCCACAACACATATAATAGGAATAATTAATAACCTGGAGGTTTATAAATAGCAAAAACTAATAACCTGTTGAATTTCCTATTCTTTTCAAATATTTTTTTATGTTTTCCTCTGACTGTTGAGAAGAAAAAAAACACAAAAAAACAATTAAATAATTTTAAATAGCCAATTTAAAATAACACAAACGAACAAATACAGAGATGCACAAACTTTCACACAAACACATGCACATACAAACACACACACAAATATCAACATATCAAACCTTAGCCCTGTTCGACTTGGTATAATGATAGAAGTGCGGATTGTACATTGAATAATATTCTTCCTTCAATTCATAAACTCCTTTCCCGAGACTTGATGTTGGCTTTCTGTTTAATATTTTTAATAACAAACATCATCATTATAATCATCACCATTATCATCATCATCACCACCACCATGTTCATCATCCTCCTCATCATCATCATCTTAAATTCAACACATCACTAAAACTACAGTAGTCTTACTTGAATGTAGCAACTTCCTTGACCAACTCCTCTAAGCATTTCTCCTTTTCAGACTTTAATAAATAAAATAATTAGAAATTCAATAAAATCTTCAATTTCATATTTATGAAAATGAATGTCATAATCACAACCATTTCTCATTATCATAATCACAACCTCTGACTTGTTCTACTTACATTGGCAGAATGGAGGATAGATTCGAGCAGTTCACTGTGTGACATCGGTTGTATGCACAAGCTGTGCACGACTTCGTACTTTTGAATGTCGCTCAACGTCACCTCCCCCACGCCCACCACGTATCGTTCGCCTGGTTTAATGTCGCACACATAAATTATCAAATTTTTAATCAATTTTATTCTCATGAAAGATAAGAACTTGTCATCGATAACAGCTTGATTCTGTTATCAATTGAATAGAAGTTTTTTTTGAGTCAATGTGAAAAAATTGTTTAATAAAAAATTTAATAAAATAAATGAAAAAATTAACTAATTTAATATCTCACAGTAGATGGTGATGATCCAGTTGAGGAAAGTTTCAGCAAGACTGATGACCTGCTTCATAGAATCATCAGGAGTACTCTCCGTGTCGTACTCCGTCCTGTGCGGAAACGAAATAGTGCACGCAAGTTTTAAACGTTCGCAGGGAATTGATGGAATTTGAGGCACATTGTATTTCAGGCTTTATACAACTCATCACGTCTACTTTCAATTGCATAAGAAAAAAACTGATACAAATGTACAATATTGTCTTGATGGTCTTTTTAGACTTGAAAATATAAAAAGTTACTAAGAAACGCCTTTCTGGTTTTACACTTTGGAAACATTTTACGTTATTGAGATAATTTAAATTGATGCTATGTGTGTGTTTGTATGTAGGCTATTATTGTATTGCAGCTGATACCTCTGGATGTGTGTTTAATGCATCACAAATTTCAGAATAAATTTAACATTAGACACTGAGCAATGATTATCTACGACAATATCCTCAGAGTGTTTACAACGTGTTTAGGAGAGAGTTTATCAGAAGTACTGATAAGTAAACTTCCAACTCGCCTAGAAATCGTAAGACGTATCCTGCTCGCGAGGGAGCATAAATTTTGTCGCAACACGAACACCGCTCTACGTCCGGTACAGATCTTCAGCGACCTTTGAATACCAGCCTGCGATCTTCTACAGCCACTGAAAAATACAACGACGAAACTTCGCAAGATCCGTGTTGTAAGAAGCGCATACAGTAAGCAAGCAAGCTAGCAAGCAAGCATGGTGGACAGACTGAAGGATAGAGAAAGTTTAAATACTTTGTTTAGTATTGCTGTTTGTCACTGCAAGTAACTGCCTGCTCTTCTACTAGTGTTTCAGAGAGATAAAAGTTTGACAAAAAATGTCACTTTCTAACCAATTGGTGACCAACGTAAAAAACTAAAAATTGGTACTGGCTGACATATTCTGACCCGATCCACAAAACAGAGCTATTTATTGTTTGATGAAAGATGATAGAATAAAAGCTTGAAAGTTAGCAACTGATTTTATGCATCCACATTGCTGAACCAGGGTGGTCAAGGTTACTTACTTACAAGTAACAAAGATGTCAGCAGTGAATCAAGAAGGTACATAGTGTTCAATAGAACTACCGAAGTTGTCAAGTTCAGCCTCGCAGCTAGAAAATGGAGTGGTAAACAAAAGTAAGAAGATCCCTTGAAGAAATGATAAAATAATTAATTGCACTGTTTTCTGATTATAGAGAAAAAGTGAAAAAAGGTGAAGGAAAATATTCAAAAAATCTTCAAGATCACTACGGTGATTACAGTGGTGAACATAGAACTGTCTATATTCATCACACGACTCAGTGAATTGCAAATGGACTGCATGCAGCTATAACTGAGAAATATCTTTCAGAACAAGATCACATATCAGAATGAGTTGGCAAAACAGATGTAAACAAGCACCTACTGATTTAGATCGAATTAAGGCCAGCCTTATTTAAATAACATTACAGTGGTTAATAGAATAGCTTGCCATTATATCATCAACGATGATGATGAATCGTGGGAATCCTTGAACAATAGTAAGCTGCATTCAAAAACTAGTTTGCATGCTGAATTTTTTGGACCAATGTAAAAACAGCACGAACTAAAGTTATTAATTAAATCAGCGATGGTGAATGTATAAAACCAGAAATGTATGCTCATCTTGACATGCCAAATTTAATTTCATGACACCACTAGCTAGTTATATTGAGTACAAACAGAGAGAAAGAAAGAGAGAGAGAACGAGTAAAAGTGAGAGAGAATGAGCAAGAAAGAGAGAGAGAGATAGGGGGCTTACTTCGACCAGTTGACCAGTGCAAAACTATGGAGTAGTTGAAGAAGGAAATCATCGCTCGGTAGAATGGAGGCTGCCACCTGTTGTCATTAAAATAAAGAGAAAAATTAAATAAATAAATAACTAAAAAGGCAACTCTTTTAATTTATTTGTAGATAAAAATTAAATTTAAGAAAATAAACAAATAAACAAATAAACAAACAAGTAACCACCTGAAGAAATAGGACGTCCTTGTCGAACATCGATGATCGGCATTTTATGTTGTGATAAAAATACACCTTAATAATAAAAATTATTAATTATTTTAATAATAAAAAAATAGTTAAAGATGCAGAATGTTATTTCAAGTATACAGTACTACTATAACATGAAAAAGAAACTAAGTATTTAAACAATAAACTGAGATATAATAAAAATATTTAGTGATTAATAAAATAAGTATTTAAATTGAAAAAATATTCATTGAACATTGGGTAGAAATCTATAAATAAAAACACGACAAATACCTGACTCTGAAGGGAAAATATTTAGTGATTGATTAAATAAATATTTAAATTGAAAAATAATTATTGAATATTGGGTAGAAAACTATAAATAAAAACACGACATATACCTGACTCTGAAGGGAAAATCCATTTCTTCTCCACATTCCAGCATTGACCTGTGCCACAAAGACAACTGCTCTCAAGCAGGGTTCAAGCAGCTCCTTCACTGATGTCTCTTCCTGTTAAGACAAGTTACAAATTGAAGAAAAATAGATCATAAAGATATATTAACCACATTAACTATTCCATATTATGTAAGAAAAGTTACAAATTGAAAAAAAATATACCATAAAAATATATTAACTACATTAATTATTCCATATTATGTAAGAAAAGTTACAAATTGAAAAAAAATATATCATAAAGATATATTAACCACATTAATTATTCCATATTATGTAAGAAAAGTTACAAATTGAAGAAAAATATATCATAAAGATATATAAACCACATTAATCATTCTATTTAAATTTTTTTTAGAATAATATGATTTAATGAGCTTCTTCCTGTACAATAACAACTGATCAATTTATCTGCCTTATCAAACAATTTAACCATCACCCATCAATTCATTTGAGTCCCAAACACCAATCAACTTAAGCCGTACACCGCCAACTACATGCTCAACTAAATAAACCAGCCAACAAACCAGTTCGCTAAGACCAGAGAAAAACTCTGCCATTTGTGGGCCTATAATGCGATTGTGGCATGCCACGAGACTTGCGAGGATACGAGTGAGCGGGCAGTGGATGGAGACGTGGTCCATGGTGAAGTCGAAACGAAAACATTCGGAACTGAGTCCGCAGACTGCAATGAAAATATTTGGTTGAAATGAACATATATATGAAATTAACTAATATATATATTTATATGTGTGTTTACTTGCTACATTAGTACAAATCGGTAAAAATTATAAATATAATTTTACTATAATAAAAAAATAAATGCAACAAATGATTAAATTAATCAAAAATTAAAGTAACAAACAAAAAACCTAGGAATAATTAACATCATGAATAAATTTAAAAAATTGTAAAATAACCAGCTAATGAAATCATGAATAAATTAATACTCCAACCAATAAGAATTAAAACTCACTGCTGACACTTTCAACACTCCGTAGTGGATTGGCAAGAGACTTCAAAGTTTCAATGCACATTTTTATGGCTTTCACCAGGACAGCCTCCTGTAGTTTTGTTATTTTATTATTTATTTTAAACAATTTATCATATTTATTTAAAACAACAGGCCTAGTGATTTAAGCACAAATAACAATAACCATCAAAGACCAACTAAACAACAACCAAACAACAACAACTAAACAACAACCAAACAACAACCTAACAAGAACGAAAGCAACGACTACTAACATCTGAATTGCACCATTCTACGAAGAGCGAGTAAACTTCAACTAATTTCAACTGGAAATTGAATCCAGTTTCCCATTCCTGCTCGTATTCGATGTGGTTGTCCACCTGCCTCAGGTTGGCATCCATACCCTGTGAAAGAGAGAGAGACAGATAGAAATACAAAGAGAGATAGAAATACAAAGAGGGGTAGAGATACAAAGAGGGATAGAAATATAAAGAGGGATAGAGATACAAAGAGGGATAGAAATATAAAGAGATATAGAAATACAAAAAGATATAGAAATATAAGGAGATATAGAAATACAAAGAGAGATAGAAGTATAAAGAGAAAGAGCACTGAAAGAGAATATTATCAAACCTGCATGAGCTTGAGTATCTCAAGAAAAGATTTGAATCCAGAAAGAAAGTTGACCCTCAACTCTTCTGTCCATTCGTTCGGCTCAGGGCGAAGCAGGAGGGCATACCTGGAATGTGAGCATTCAACAGTAAATAAATAAAAAAACGAAAAAATAAAAAATTATGAAAATATAATTAATAAATTAAGTAAGTAAGATGAAATATCAAAAAAATAAAATAAAAAAGGGAGAAAAATTAAATTATAAAGGTTACAATTATTTACAGTTAAGAAAAAAATGATATGGAAATGAACTCACTTGAGGTCGTATATGACATAATAACATCGAATGAATCGAGCATTTGATTCTTGTCCTTCGAAGCTCATAACACCTTTGTCTTAGAAAAATAAGTAAAAACATTATCACTGAAAGTCTAAGAAGAATAAAGAGAAAATTATAAAAACTTTTATCATTGAATTATTAAAAACACAGCTGGATGATCGAAATAAAATTATAAGTTTAAAAACTCAACCGACCGTTAACCCTCTTTTCGCACTCGGAAAGAAGAGAATCGAGTATGACCTTGAGTAGGTCATGATCAGTAATCAGCATGCGGGCCTAACAGATGTAACAAGTGACCAAGATTAACAAATTAATTTAGATTATTTATACGAATGATCACAACATGCATAAAATCATAATTTATATATAACATCATTATCATTACTGCCACTCTCTTCAAAACAACTATAATTACAATCACACATGGGTTCATCTAATTGCAATCATTATAATTATATTATCATCATCATCATCTATTTTTAAAACATCACATATCCACCTTTGCATCAAATCAAATCAAACCGAACCTCCCCAATTTCTTTTAATTCCTCCCTACTCACCCACCCACCCCCCAAAACCAGTGCTGTTCAGATGATTGACAGTTCAAAAGTGAAGTAAACAAAAAGTCAAAAACAATCATAGCAAGTAGAAAATGAAAAAAACTGTGAAAGAGAGATAAGGAAGAAAGAGAGAGGGTAGAGAAAGAGAAGGAGTCACAGAGAAGCATACTGACAAATATGCAAACATACCAGGGAGAAGACAGGAAAGATTTGAGTAGAAAGTTTAACGTGGGATATCTTCCTCAAATGAGTGTCCTCCCCGACAAAAGATCTGGCAAGAACCTTGTAATGCTAGAAAGATATCGGAAAAAAAAGACAAATATTCAGAAACATGTCCGGACGAAGAATTAAATGAAATCAACAATGAAGTAATTGTGATAAACAGCTGCTAGCAATTTGTTTGATAGATCTAGAGCAGTCAAGTTTATTTTAGTACATCAGAAAGATGCATTTAAAAAATATAGAACTCTAAAACATCGAGATTATTATTATTACAACTGAAATGTCTTTAAAAGAATTAATGAAAATCAGAAGTTGATTCTGGAGAGAACCGTAAGGTAGAAATTTGCACAATAAATCAGAGATTGCAATAGAAAGAAGGAAAAAGAAGAAAATTTCCATCATCATCATCTGAACACCAGATTCAAAAAAAAAATTGCTCAAGGACCAAGGACATGAAAAAGTCCCGATGGATCAACCAAATCTTTTCTTTCCCGGCTGCACCTCACTGCATCATTACCCAACCACGACTATTCAAAGTGTCTATCCAATTACCATCGAGGGAACTGTAAAAATCTGCACGCTTTCCGAGGCAACGCTGTAAGAATGCTCGTGGTCATCGCTGACGTGTTCCTTCATCACCTTGTCGTACACCTGGAGTGCGGCCGTTCCATAACAAAAGTGTTACAAACGAAAGTGAAAGTCTCGAAAAACCAGACTTGTGTGGACATTATGATTAATTTCTGGCTCAATACATACAAGGAGACCAAAGGAATAAACAGATTTACTAATAATATAATTTATAACAATGAGTTATTTTAAAATTGCATACTTAAAAAAACATTATATTATAATATATATCAATTAAAAAAATATAATTGGTCAACTATTTGATAATAGTAAACATTGATAACGTTGAGCTAATTATAAACAATAAAGGAATAAATAGTATGCCTTTGTGTAGATGATTGAAAACTCTCTCTTTAATTGGGGGTTCATAAAAATTCTGAAAGCCAAAATTAAATTATTTATTTTCAGCTGATACCATATTCATTGATGGCTCAGATATAAATAAATAAATAAATAAATAAATAATCTGCTAATATAATATTTATTATTAATTTATAAAATATTATTGATATAATAATAATTTATAAAATATTCAGTTCACTATTGATTAATATATTAATTATTTATTTTTGTTGAATTATTTATTATTTACATCTACAAAATCCAATGCAACACTTTTAATTCTCATAAAAATTCATATAAAACAAGTAAAACAATACAAACGAATTCATTAGAAATAAACAGCAAAATACAAGCAATAATTTATTTATCAACATTCAAAACTAACCCTGTCATAAAAAGTTGTCTAGTTTGTATTCTTGCACCTGGAAATAGAAACTTAGAATTTTAAAAGTGAACCTTTAAAAAGTATTTATTTATTTACAACCAGAAAATCTAAAATTATAAATTACAAAGCACACTGTAAAAGCTGACTAAAAGACGGATTGGATTAAACTTTACTTCTAAGACCATAAAAGTGACGAGTTAATATTTAGAATAAAGTAAAAAGAAAACGCCCGTCCCTAGTTTAGTGTATAAAAGTTAAACAATTTTAAAAATAATTATGACAAGAGTCATGGTAACAAAGTAACAACGAATAATAAAGATGACTTACTCTTCCACATCTCAACTTCATGGAGCATGCACCTTTCAACGAATGTCATTCCATCACTTACGCTCTTCAATCTCAGAGACATCTCCGCATATAAATCTCTCAAGACACCTGGAAAAAATCGTTTTTGTTAAATGAGCCCGTAATTAGTCAACCAATCTGATCACTTAATAGACCAGTCAATCACTTGATCATACAACCAATCAATGTATCACGCATAGTTAATTAAATCAATTAATTGAATAATATCTTGTAAATACACTAAACAAACATGCATGCAGAATAACTAATTGACTAACTGTAATTTCCAAGCAGCTGTTTAAGCCAAGCAACAGCCTTCAGAGCAAACAGCTGGTGAGCAACAACTTGTGGGCTCATTATTTTCACCACGAGAGGCACGTTATCCGAACCGAGGTTGTAGAGGCGTCTGGAAGTGGCTTGCTGGTGACGGAAGGTGAGCGGTGTTAAGTTTTGATAATGATCATAACGACACATCAATAAAAACATATGAAAGAATTATATTCGGACAGCATTTACATCACTTAAAAATGCAGCATCTCGATTGAGCAAAAAAATGTTTCCTGCACTTTAGTTTTTATATAAAGAAAAACAAGTCAGTCATCATCATCATCATCATGGTCGTCGTCATTATCATCATCATCATCATCACCACCACCATCATCATCACCACCATCATCATCATCACCACCACCACCACCACCACCATCGTCATCATCATCATCATCATACCTCGATGACTCTCTTAACATGTTCGCATTCCTGACTCGTTCCTATTTTCACTACCGACCTTCCCTGTGCGAATAAATTAAAACTAAATTATTTAAATCGTTCGTTTTTTATTCATTATCAAATAGAAAAAAATAAAAAAATATAGAAAAATATCTGATTCAGCATTTTTTTAGCCAATCACAGCATACCTCTCTGTCGACTGTTGTTGCCAAGTCAATGGCCGTTGTTTGACTGCAATTAATTGCTTTGACTAGGGCAGTTGTCACCTGATTTGCATAAATTATTCACGATTGAAATGCATAAGTTATTTTTCTCCAAAATCAAAACAAATACTTAAAAAACAAATCTTTAAAAGAAATAAAAGAGAAGATTCCAACTCTCATTTACAAACCTGTTCATAAGTATGAACCTCATCATTGAATAACATCGTGACAAAATTTGTCTGGGAAGTCGAAGAGCACTGAAGATCGGGAGGTAAGATCAACGGGTTGGGCCATATGAGAATATCAAGTATGTACTCGGTGATCGAGTAGAAGAAGACACCAAACCTTTCTCTCATTTCAGAGCTCAATGGGTCATTCGTTGAACCCTGAGAAATACATAATAAATGACAAAAAGTATTATATTTTGATTTTTTGTTTAAATAAAATTTATGATATATATATATATAATTCCTCCTTTCAAATGTATTTTAAAATTACATCTACTTATTGGCATCAGCATCATCATCATAACCATAAGAGCCAACCTTGTCATACTCATGAACATGTTCAGATTTATGAACGTCACAGAACGGATCTGATTTCCAGGCTTCTGGATCTCCACAGTCGCAATACCCACCTCCAGAAGATGTTGACATCTGCAGGTTTTTTTTAATTCAAACGATTAGATGGCATAAATTAAACATATTTTCGACAAACTGATCAAGTCCACAATAATTCAAGATGAGACGCTTTAACAGTAGCCAAGTATCAATTTGTAAATTTCATTTTTATCAAATTGAAATGAACATATTAATTAATATATATTCTTGTACTGCTTCATTGCATTACGACTCGTCAGCACAGAGAGAACTGATACATCACCTTTATACATAATTTATTCATAAGATTATAACTTATTCATAAGATTATAACTTATTCATAACTATTTACTATAACTTTTTTATAAGTTATTTATTATAACTTATTCATAACTCTATTTACATTTTATTTGTTATGTGATTTAGCATATATTTATCGATAAATGGATGAACAAGCAAAAACTCATCCAACATGAACTAGTTTATATATTAAAATAACTCATAAGGAATTGCTCGCCTTGTACTTGTGCATCTTATGAGCACTGTTCTGAAAGCATTCAATACAGAGAACACAAGTTGGATCCATGCCACAGTCCCTGAACAAAAATAGACAAACATTACAGCTTAATAGGCTCAGTGATATTAATTATATATCTTATAGAATATATATTAAGAATATTAATTAAATATCTTATTACTCCATGATGATCATCAATACGACCAACATGCATCTTTCCAAAAAGTCATAACAAGCAACTAAAAAAAGATGCTTGCAAGAAGGCCATTCAGGTAAAATTTGCTAAAAAAATTTGCAATACAATATTTAGCATTATTATAAATTTACTTTAACGTGCTCTCTGAAACGAAAAATGTCTCAGAGCACGATACGACGGCACCAAAAAGAAACAGAAACACACATCAAAAGCAAAGATAATAAACACGTCAAGCCGTAGAAAAGCTCCGCTTTAAAATTAAACAATGATGATGATGATGATATAATTTATTAATATAATTTAATTATTATAATTATTTTTTCACCTGCACGAATATGTTGGCTCTCCAAGTTTGAATTCCTTGGCACAAAGTAGAGAAGGTGGTTCTGATTTTTTCAGCTCTTGGTATACATCTGTTGGTTCTCCATTACAGACGAACCTGTTGTTTAATCATTTTAAAATTATAGATCAATTCAACTATAGAACCGCATGGGCCTGTTAGCTGGGTCGGGCCTTGATTTTAGGGTCTTCAAACAAGCCGGACTGAGTTTGAAATCAAACCAGGCCGAGCTTTAAACCAACCTCGGCCGGGACAAACCGAAATTTTTGAGCCAAGTATAGGGATTTTATGCCTGTAAAAATGAGCTGGGCCCAAATTAGACGGGTCAGACTGGGCCTGAAAATTTGGCTGTACTGTATACACCAAACGGTTGAGTCGCTATAATTTCTAATGTTATATAGATAAATCCTTCACTTGTCATGGCCAAAAAATGTCCAACCTGTCAAACAGACTGAATATTAATTTCTGGCAAAGACGAGTCTCTGCAGCCGGGTCTGGTTCGGCAAGGTTCTTGAAAACAGCTGGCACAAAGTCTGTGAGGTGGCGACGAAGTACGGGGGTGAAGTTGCCATTCTTGTAACCATCCACGAGTAACTGGTGATTATAAATAACAAAAAGACTTAATTTATGCATCTGGCAAATTTAAGAACTACCAGTAATTATGAGAATTTGAAATAAAAAAGTTTTATTTGGATAAAGATGTTAAATTAGAAAAATCTTAAAAAGCTGCTTAGGCTCAAGTTTAGGTAATCATGTACAATAGGTCCAGTAGTTATTTTCGGTTTTTAATTATTTTTTTAATATAAAATTAATATAATTAGAAACAGAATAAAATTACCAATCGGATGATCCAAATAATGTCTTGAAAATATAATTAAAGAAGAAGTTAATGACAGAAAACCGCCAGGTAGTAGGAAAAACTAGGTTCATAAACAGTAAAACTAACTAAAGGCGAAGCGAAATGAAATGTCAAATAAATTAGTTGTCAAATAAATTTATTGTGCGAGTTTTTATAAAACAATTTAAAAAAAAATTACTTATTTTTAAAAAAAAGTATGAATTAATTTGTATGCCTTAATTGAAAACTATCGCGTTTAACATTCTATGAAGAACAGTTCGGACTTGAATAAACTTAAATTTTTTTTGTAAATAATGTTATTTTGACTGCGTGATTACTATTTCTTGTGTTACTTTTGCTAATAATATTTTTTAAGCGCTGTAAGTATTTCTTGTCTGCGCTATAAATAGTAATTTCCGTTAGACTTCGCTATTCATAGTTTTTGTTGCTGTTCTCTTGCGCGTTTCGTGAGTTTTCCGAGAAAATTTTATTATCAAAAATTAATAAACTGCTTGGATCATTAAATTGGAGCTATTATTGTGATTACAAATATATAATTATTATTGCGGGAAAATAATTAAAAACACCGAAAATAACTACTGGACCTATTGTACATGATTACCCAAGTTTAATCTTAATCGTTAATCTAATCTCTAATCGAATCCAGTATACATAGCACATGTTAAACAATAAGACAAGCTAAACAATAAATGCAAACGCAATTTCTCCACAAAAACGGCGCAAATGTGACTCAGCACCTTAAAAAATATTGATATTTCAGCCATTTACAACATTTGAAAATTATCTTCTTTTTTCTCTTAAGCAATCCTAAGAATTCCGTTGATAAATCCTAACAGTTAACAGACAATGGCGAGATATTAACACAGCGATCCAACAAAATCGCTTATAATGCCTTATAACAACAATCCTGCGTGTCTAATAAATACACAACGCAAATAATAATCATCACCACCTCCTCCCTGTTTGGCCTGTTTCAATAATAAGTAGTAGCGACTTGTTAAAAAATTAAGATCACCTACCTCTAGACATCTTTGGGGATCAAAGTCTCCCATGACATTGAGCTGGATTCAAATTTCAGCAAGTAAAGTAAATTATTATAATAATCTTCCCTTTCGAGACATACGAAACACCGAATGCTGTGTGTGGGTGAAATAAACAAATTTATACATGCGTAATAGATTAAGAAAATATTACCCTGGACTTTTTATTATATTATTCTTTAGCAAATTTTGAGTTATTTTTTTAATTTTTCTTGTAGATTAAATTTTATAATTTCATGGCAGTTGACAAAATCATGCGTCGAGCGTGGAACGAATCTAATTATATCATTATATGATTATATGTCCCAGGTTGAATATCTGCTCTACTTTATTATAAGTCAATACTACTTAAAATTGTCGTTTTGTTGTTGAAATTATTTATTAATTATTACCATCCTTAGAAGTTATAGGTTAGAAAAAACGAATAACTTACTGAACTTACTTATTTTAGTGATTTTATTTCGGGTTAGCTATTTGGCGCCCTGGCGCTAATTTTTAACTTTTTCCCTGATGTAAACAATAACCATCTGTTTATCTGCTAATACTATTATTAACTATACTTTATTTCCGGTGCACAAAATAATTTAATTTTGTGAATTTTGATTATGAATTTTCTCTGACACTGCAGGATTATTTATTAGAAATCTGCAACTTGCTTTAATAATCTGGTTACCTTCTACAAAGTCTACCAGGTCCTACCCCATTTATAATTTTATTTTTATAATATTCCATATTTTATATATGTGGTTATACCTTAGCTTTTTCAAACTTTTCGTTTGATTTCTTGACTTTTGTCTTCTAGTGCTAATCCGGGTTAATCGGTAGTAAATTACTTCATTTACTACACATTTTTAGATTTTTAGATTAGAAGATTATCTTGTATTGCATCAGCACAATCAACCTAATATAAAATAAACAGATAAATACTATTATCAGAGACATGGATATCACCAATGATTGTGTAGAGTCATGGCACAGAACATTTGAAAGACTTAATGATAACAAAAACAGCAAATTTGTTAAGGCAGAGGTTCTACGAGATCGTCTGTTTCTGCTCGACATTTGTGACAAATCTGATGAGTATGTCCGGTATTTTGAATTTGTATTGTATATCCTATCATCTGATTTTTCAGTTTCAATAAATAATTATAAGTCTCAGTGAGAATTTTAGATATAATGTTACAGATTAATGTGATAATTAAATAGTAGAAAATTATGTTTACTAAAAATTTAATAAACACCCTTCTGGCTTTAAATAATGCATTAAAAATTCAGCTGCAAAACTCAATTGTATTACAATTTTTCCTAATTTTTTTAAATCAAAGGTTTGATGATCTGACAACAAAGCTTTATGAAGATTATGGTAATTTGGTTGATTCTCAATCAGGTTTGTTTGCTTAATGTTTTTCTCGGAAAATAAATAAAGGATACAGATCAATAGTTTGTTCTTATTGGAATTATTGGAGCAGGTCTCAACAATTACTTTAACAGTCTTTTATCGGATGTCTCGCAAGTTCCAAACAGTGGGTTTTCAGTATTTTAATTTACAATAATAATGCTTGAGAGCTGTTTTATTTTGTCATAATTTTATTTTTATAAACAAGTTTTATCAAATTAACATTTAGAATAATAGATGATTATTTTAATGTTATGCATTTTTTATTTTCTAGAATGTCAATCATGGAAATCAAGCTTGACAAAAGACTCTTGCTTAAAGATGCCCTGTGTTTCAAAGTTCCTTTCTCAGATTAAAGTTATTTTTATAAATTATCTTTTTACAAGTCATTCAAACTTTTATTGTATTTAATGGTTTTTAATTTTGGAATTCTTTATTGAATTCAATTTATTAAAATGTTTCCTTTGGTTTAAAATACTCCTTCCAGTCAGTTTGTTAAAATTTTTCTGAAAAATATATTTGTAACAATTGAAGATTTGCACCTAAAGGTCGAAATAATGTTCAAGCCTAACAACCATAAATAACTCAACCAATAATCAATAAAAAAAAATATTGTAATCATTTTTTATAAAACAACTACCATGTTGTTTTCATTTAATTTAAAATAAATTATTTCAGCCTTCATCTTGCGACCCAGACGAACTAATAAAATGGGTCAACTCAGATTCTATCGATAATCTATCCATCACTGCTCCAAAGGATTTCAATGTTAGGAATGCAACTAATCAACCGAAATTTGGGGAAAATTGTTTATCCAATCCACAAAGAAATGGTTTTGATGGCTATGGAGGTTCTCATATGAGCTCATCCAATAGCAGCAAAAGTTCAAGTTTTCAGCAATCGGTACAACCGCAGCAAAGCAATTGGAGCTCCTCTAATAGGTTCAGCAGTTATGAAAATGAAACCAATAGTTATCGCGGCCAACCAGAAGCCAAAAGGTCAAAGTTTGAGTCAAGGTCGTCTAATCCTCATTACAAAAGTTTTGGCAGAAGCCACACTGCAGATGACAAAAGCATGTTTTTTTTAAAGATTTATTTGATATTCTTAGTTTTTAAAATATTTATTGAAAAATTGAATTTTTTATTCTCTTATTTAATTTATTGTTTTATAACTTAATTCAAACGAACTTTTTTCTCCAGATTTCAATGAAAATGATGATGATTGTCAAAACAGATCCGAAACCAAAGTACGTTGATTGGTTGATTAAATGAGTATAAGGATGGTTGAAGCAGCAGATTGGTTAATTTCTTGTATATATGAATAAATAAATAATTAATTCTTTTGTTTCAGCAAAATGTTTACAATCAAAACTTCAAAACAGCAAAGCAGCAATTGGTCAGTGAAGTTGCATGTTTACAAGTTTTATTGAAATACTTTATAGCTGAAACTTTTTTTATCTGTTGTTTATGTGTTAAAATTATATTTAAATTCATTATATTCAAATTAGTGGATTTTTTATGATTTCAATTTGATTCTATAAAAAATGGCTGACTATACAAATAATTTTATGTTTTTTATTTCATTTTAATATTTTCATACAATTTTTTAATTATTTTTTTTATGTTGTTGTAGCTGACCGATCAAAAGAATTCCAGAACTGGGCAGTCTTCATCATCATCATCTGGTGACCAATATTCTTATGGAACGTCTAAGAAATACCTCGGAGCAAGGTACGAATAAATTGTGCTAATTTAAACATAATCTTGGTGTTCATTAAAAAAAAATTCCTTTTATAATTTTACTTCAGAAGAGGTCCAGGATCCAAGTTTATTCCTCCTGTTATGAACAAGAATGATTCAAACAACGAGTAGTTAATCGTTTTTTTAAGATAAATTTTAATTTATAATTTAATGTTTTATTAATTAATTTATTTATTAACTATTTTTAGTTTTTTATGAAAATTAATTTCAGAGTTTAATAGAGTTTAGGCAGGATGAAAAATATTATATTTTTTATTACCCTGAATTCAATTATGTTTTGTTTATTTTTTCCATTCAGTATCTCAAAAGGGACTTCAGACCAAACAGAAGCCACATCATCATCATCGTGCGAACTCGCCAAAGATCCAAGACTGCAGAACTTGGAACCAAAAATGATTGAACTAATTTCCAATGAGGTTTGTTGGGTTTTTACTTCTTAGTAATAGTTTTTTTACATTCTATAAATAGCTTTTTTGTTGTTTTTGATTAAAAATTGTCAATTTAAATTCTAATTTAATTTTAAGATTTTGTGAAATAAACTTAAACTAATCATATTTGATTTGCTCATCTAATTTTCCAAAAAAACTGAATTTTTTTTATTTAATACATTTATATGTGTTTCTTAAACATGAGTTATAGTATAAAATAATTCATAAATACATAATTTATTATGAGATTATTATTATTGTAATATTTATTAGTAACTTAAAATAATTAAGATAATGGACCACGGACCTCCAGTATCATGGGAAGACATAGCAGGTCTTGAATTTGCTAAGAAAACCATTAAAGAAATTGTCGTTTGGCCCATGCTCAGGCCGTTAGTAGTTTTTTATTATAATTTTTTGATAAAATAATTATTTATATTGAATTTCAAATATTCATTGTATCATGCTGCCATAAAAGTTTGTTGCGTGTTTTCTGCTGCGTGCTGTTTAATTATTGATAGAATCTTAACCTACATATTTTATAGATTTTGTTCAAATATAACTTTCAAGTTTTCAATGTGGAATTTGACAGTATTTATGTACTTTGTGAATACATAATAACCTCAAATGATTACATAAAATGTAAATATAATTATTGGGTAATTTGAGATGAGCCCTGTAATTTAATTCCACTAAAAATTATTATTATTATTATTATTATTATTGTTATTAAATCACATGTTCAGAGACATCTTCACTGGGCTCAGAGGACCACCGAAGGGTCTGCTTCTTTTTGGTCCTCCAGGAACAGGAAAGACTTTGATAGGTTGGCAGTAGAGTGGAATAGGTGAAGATGATGGAATGAATCATGATAGGTTGGCAGTAGAAAGGAATGGGTGGAAACGAGGGAATGAATCGTGATAGGTTGGCAGTAGAAAGGAATGGATGGAGATGATGGAATGAACCGTAATGAAAATATCATGTTGATGTTTTGATTATTTGTTGATGAGATTGTTTTATGATGTTTATAATAATGATAGAAGTGAAGCTTTTAAAATAATCAAGCTTTTGACCATTCAGGAAAATGCATTGCAAGTCAATCAAGGTCAACATTCTTCAGCATCAGTGCTTCATCTTTGACATCAAAATGGGTTTATAATAATTTTTTGACTAATAATTTTAATTAATATTAAAAATAAACAATTATTTTGAAATGTTTTCAGGTTGGAGAGGGCGAGAAGATGGTTCGTGCCCTTTTCGGGGTGGCAAAAGTTCATCAGCCCGCGGTCATATTTATCGATGAAATTGATTCTCTTTTGAGTCAGAGGTCGGATCAGGAGCACGAGTCTTCAAGAAGAATCAAAACGGAATTCCTTGTTCAGCTGGTAAGTAGATTGGTAGGGTTGGATAGAAAAAAAGAGTTGTAGGTAGCTTTAAGTTACTGAATTGCTACAAAGAAAAAGGAAATGAAGATTTCAATTATAACCAGTTTATTCAAATATACTATATATTTATTTCTGTAACATAAATTATTTATTAGTTGAGCTTATATTTATTTGAAAAAAAAAAGGTTTTTTAGTCAGGTAGTTTAATTTTATTTATTAACCTAACTTTTATTTCATTTATTTACATATCAGGATGGTGCAAGTACTGGAGAAGATGATAGGATTCTTGTTGTTGGAGCCACTAACAGGTTATTTACTTATAAGATTATTTAGATAACATGTTATTTAATTAACATGTTCATATATTAACATCTTTTATTTTAGAGCACAGAATTAATTTATCATAGCCAACTCACTATGACTGTCATTAATTATATTATCATCATTCTAAGTATTTATGATGCAACCCATCATCATCTGAACAGACCTCAAGAAATAGACGAAGCAGCCAGGCGTAGATTCGTCAAGCGCCTGTACATTCCTCTTCCGGAGGCTGAAGCGAGAAGGCAGATTGTGAGACATCTCTTGAAGAAGCAGAGTCACAACTTGAATGAACAACAAATCGACATTGTCTGCTCCAAAACTGATGGTTAGGAAACATTTTGATATCTGTAGAACTATTTAAGGGCAGGAGACAGCAAGGTGAGTGGAAAAAAGATATTGGTGCATCTTTATTTTCAACTTTCAGCCAGGGAACCTAATAATTCTGCCAAAATTTACTTGTATACTGTTTTTTTGCTTTTTACATAATTGGTCACCTTATTTACGTAATAGGGTATTCCGGTGCTGACATGGCCAACCTCTGCAGAGAAGCTGCTCTCGGACCAATCAGACGACTCGATTTTAACGATATCGAAAACATCAGAGCAGATCAGGTAATTCTGAGGCTTATGATTATTGATTTATGAGTATTTATGACACTGGTGATGATAATGATGATTGTGATAAATATCAATGGCTTAATGTTTTGACCATGGCTCTATTCCAATCAAAAATTTAGATATTAATAATATGTGTATATATATAAAAGATATGTAATGATGATAAAAAAATAACATATATTCAACATATTATTTCTTGTCACGTGATCCAGGTACAAGCCATAGATGTGAATGATTTCTTGAACGCACTGAGACAGGTCAAGGCCAGCGTATCGGACAAGGACCTCAATCTCTATCTTGATTGGAACCAGCGCTTTGGTAGCTGGGACATTTGATGGCTTGCTCCATTATTTTTAAACTATTTCGTTATATTTTTTTCTACTTTCTTCTTCACAAAATTAAAAATTACTTTAAACAAATTATGTCATAGTTGATATGATACTGGTTTGTGGGGCTGTCCATAAAAGATGTTACATTTTCATCAGAGGATAATTGTCGCCACCTAGCAGACTATGTCATCATAAATTAACAAACATGTGATCTGTTAAAGGTAAATTTAGTGCTTTCAGACACCGTGTCCTTCATTTGTTATTAAGTGTTCAGCTTGATTATTTGTCCCATTTGGCGATTATTTATTCATTAGGCTGGCTAGTTTAAAGTCTTAGAAAGTACAGCAGAGCAGGATAGAAGAAAAAAACAAACTTTAGAGATTGGCATCGTACATCTTCCATGATTCTTATGGTTTAAAGTAAAATTTTTTAAAAATATGAAGCCATCGAATTATGGATTGGTTTAAGCCAGTGGTGTATTGAGACAAAGTTGAAAGGGACCAAACCGAATGTAGATAGGGCTTGAACGGATGTCTTCTAGCTGGGTAGACGCATAGCCCTTTTAGAGAGTATGGGGGATGTTTTCATCTCCAAGCAGTGTGTCAATAAGTTAACCGATGTTTTTATTAAATAAATTTCAAAATCGTTTTTGTATAATTGTTTTTCAAGCCAAATTAACAAAATGACCTATTTTCAATTTGACAGTCTTTTAAACGAGATGTTAGTCTTATACGGTAGCACAGTGGTGAAAACAGTTATGCTATCATCCTGCCGTCGTGGGTTCAAATCTCAGTCACGGCGAGACGTAATTCCGTTGAGCTCTCACTGCTCAGGCCAACTCAGCCTTTCATCCTTCACTGGTCGATAAATGAGTACCAGTTTCACAACTGGGGTGTAAATAGGGTTCGGCACATTCCGATTTCGGAGACACGTGCGGGTGGCAGGTAACACTGTGTGATCCCATATGCACGAGCAGTTCCCGGCGCTGCTGTGGTATTAACAATACGAAGTAGCGCCCTAATGTTCTACATTTACATTTTTACATTTACCTCTAAGCCACAAAATGAATACTTAAGGCAGGCTGTCAAACGTATATAATTTGCTCTCGACAACTTTCTTGGACATTTACTTAATCCGGCAATAATGTTTCTGAACGCCGACTATGCTATGTGTTGTTTGTCGTTGTTCTTGTTGTTTGCTACAGCGACCACACAATCTCTCTCTCTTCCTATCTTTCATGAACTACAAGTGTAATGACACCCATATAACATGGAAAGAATGGCCCAAGTATGTCCTTCCGTAAACATGTGGCTAACTGGAAATAACAGATTGAAGCCCACACATTGTGAACCAAGTAAATATTTGAAAAAAGTGTTTTAAATTTGAACTAAGTTTCAATATAAATTAAGAATACAAATAAATAAATTTGTTAGTTTTGGCGTTTTTATGGTTCACATTTCTCAGCTGCACGATTAACATATCTGCGTTTGGTAGGCAGGTTGCGAAATAGGTACATACACATGAAACCAGCCACCAAATAATTCTAAATAAAAACTTATCGAATTTTTGAATCTAAATTTCACACAATAATGAAAGTATCTGCTCCTTATAGATTGAAATGTAACATGTAAGCCGTAAAAACAAGGTTTTTTCAGAAATTCCTTATATTTCAAGATTCACCGGCTTTTCATTTATTAACTCTGCCTCACTAATTGAGAACGAGACTGGCTGTGAAGTTAATATAAGGAATTTAAAAATGACTGTTTGTCTGTCTGTCTTCTATGCAAATCCAAATCGCTGGACCAATTTTTACAAAATTTGGCATGAAGGTAGATGTCAAAGGGTAAAAAGACATAGGGTAGTTTAAAATTTTTTTTAATTTTTTCGACCAAAAAACATTTCAAGCGAAAAGTAGCCGTTTTGTTTTTGATCTTGGAGTTTCTACTTGTTTTGAGGCTGAAGTTTTGTTTTGAAGTAGCTGTAGTTGTTTTTTATATTTTTCAATAATTTTCTTGGCTTTTTCCAAATTTTTTTCAAGAACTTCTATTTTTCTATATGATGCTGTTTTTTCCTTTTTTCTCCCAACAATTTTTTGTCTTGATTCATTGCTTATGCCAACATTTGAAGGAGTAGAAGGTGGTGTAAACTGGTTTGCAAGAACAACTCTATCTCTGTGAGATTTCTGGTATTTTCTCCAACTTTTTCTTGTTGACCTTTTACTGCGTTCCGTCTGATCTGCAATTAGCTTTCTACGACCAGACTCTTTATTTTTCTTGTAATTGTCTTTCTCTTTTTCTAAGTATTTTGCTCTTCTCTCTGCATCTGCATCTCGGCGTTGTCTATATGCTCTCTGAATTTCTGCTCTAGTTTTCTTAGTTTTCATTTCGGCAACTAAATAAAATCCATAAATATGAAAGGAAAACAGTTTTAGAAATAATTCAAAATCTAGGTTATGTATTAATAAAAAATATTATTAGAGAAAACAGTTAATATTTTTAAAACTGTAACAAATTTATATGCAGGAGCAGCCAAAACATATGAAAACCAGTAAAAATCCAGTACATAAAAACTGAAACAAAATATGTGACTTCAAATTCTACATATCTCAGTCTAATTGAAATTCTAATCATTAATTTAATTCATAATATATACCATAATAAAATAAATATAATATAATTTATAATATTTGAATTACATAATATATGGATTACTGAATCGATATTGACATTATTTTGTCATTCCTGTTACTTGTTGTTAGTGCTGTTACTATTATTATGCACTAACCAACACTGACTGTTAACAGCACTGACGATATCTTAATAAATTGCTGACTGCTGGAAGAATGTTGGCACATAGAATAAATTTTAATGGCGTTTAGCAAGTAAATCACGTTTGTTATCCAACTATACAGACTGTTATACAATTTGATTAATTTAGAACCTTAAATACCTGGTAACATGACTGACGTGTAATAAGTTTACTTACCTACAAGTTAACGGTAAAATGCCAAAAACTACGACATGACGATATGAACAAAATGGCCACCTTTTGAATGAAAAGTAATAGATATACAAAAAGTCAAGTGGCATCAGATCAAGTCAAATGGACGCGTTTTTGTAAATTCATCGGCGTCGTGATCGTTCTCATCATGCAAAGTAACAGCACAACAGCACGGACCGAAATTTCAAAGACATGAATTTAAATTAAAAATGTATTTTAATTTTATTTTTTAGAAGTAAATAAATTTAAAATTCATGTACAAAATATAAACCAACAACCAAATCATTTGAACAGCTTCCTATGGCTATATCTCTTGTATTAGTTTTATAAAACCACTCTAATCTGAATGTTAGCAATGGGGACATGGATTTTTTGAAAAGTAGCCTTTATAAAATATAAATTATTTAATTATAACAGATGAATTTCGGACAATAAACTAAGTGATTGAACGTTCCAGTTCCCCAAGCGAACATGGTAATGTTGCTTATAAAGTTTTAGTACCTAATCTTGCTCTCGGTCGATATTTGCATTTTATCATGCGGGACATGAAATCTCACCGTTCCCGTAGAATGACCCATGTATGAAGAAAATGTATGTGCGTAACAAAATTCAAATTTCGTATACGTAACAAAGTTTGAAGGTTTTAAGCAGCTTTTAAGTTCTATGTGCAAACGGAGTTAAGAAAGAATGGAGAAAGAAAAGGAGCGAGAAAGCAAGCGGGAAAAGGAATGGAAAAGCGAGCGAAATTGGGAAAGCGAGCGGAAAGGGGGAGCGAACTAGAATAGGAGAGCAAGCAGGAAAGGGAAACTGAGCAACGGGAGAGCGAGCGAGAACGGGAAAGCGAGCGGGAACAGGAGAGCGACCGGGAATGGGAGAGCAAGCGTGAACGGGAGAGCGCGCGTGGCACGCAAAGGAAACTCCATATATAACTACACCAATGTAAAAGCTAGGTACATCCGTGCCTGAAGCGAGGGCATGTTTTTTAGGCTCAGGTTGTAGCACCAGCACCGGATTCAATATTTTATTTTCTAAACAAATTAGTTAATTATTTCTCAACAAAATTCATTTATTTCTTTAATTACATTGAATAAATAATCAGTAATTTCACAATTTAAAAAACAAAAAATAAATTATGTACACAAATATAATTTATTATAAAATGAACAAAGCTATTAGAAATTCAAAAATGCTTTATCATCTTTAAGGACTTCCCCAGACAATGAATTTACACTGTCATTATTTTCTGCAGGACAGTTTTCTGCAATTTCTATTTCAGGTATGAACGGAGCTTTAACCTTCAATGTTGTAAGAAATTAGTTTTACCGGGATATAATAACTATTTTTAGGTAAATATTAAAATAAAAAATTTATATTTTCAACTTTTAATAATACCTTTTTTAAGAAAATTTCGTGCCAATTTATTTCTTTGAACCACTTATGTTTTCTAATTTTCTTCGATCCTTCTGGACAACATCCTAATCTGAGACTTGTTTCACGGTTGAGAAGGTTTTTAATAAGATCTTGAAGTTCTGGACTGACTGAAGTCGGTGGTTCGATCTAAAAAAAGAAACCAAATCAGTAAAATATGTTAAAACTTTCTGCATGATAGGCAGATGTCAGACATCTTAGTAAAACTTTTAGCAGCTGATTTTTTTCTTCAAATTTTAAATCATCAGTATACAATTATAAACTGTCTAACTTTTTCTTCCAGAATCTTTTTGTAACATTTTTTTCGAGATTCAGCGCGAAATGGCGTCTTGCCAGTTGACAACTCGCACAAGAGGACACCGAAAGTCCACCAATCTGGCGATTTTCCGTAGCCCTGTGAATAAATACGTTTTTTAAAATTGTATAAAAAGAATATTATTTTCTGAATTTATGATAATAAATATTCGTAAAAGTGCAACGTGACATCGATAAGCATATAAATACTTATTGAAAAAGATTTGAACTATTTCCCGAGGCTTGCTTTAATTTTTAAATTAAATTTATTTGTTACAATAGAACTAACATTTAGTTATTGATAAAAAAGTATGTTCAATAACTCCATAAATATCCACAACACTTTGTATTAGGTTGGCAACTAAGTTCCCACCTTTTTACAAACCTTTATTTAGGTTACAATCTTTGTGTGTGTATGTGTGTGTGTGTGTGTGTGTGTGTGTGTGTGTGTGTGTGTGTGTGGCTTTCACTGTACGCAAATCTTGCAAGTTAAATTTAACCAGCTTTTTGACTAGATAGGAAGATGAAACTTTCAGTATAGCTTTATATTGGATGACAACACATGATTCAATCAAAAAAAATTAATTTGAACATTTTTCGTATTTCTAAATCGAGTGTAGTTGAAAAACTCGTTTTTTCCTTTACTTGTTTATTTTAAAACTGAGCAAGTGAAGCATTTAAAGACACTTTTTAAAAACTAGTCTTAACCCAATTATCCGACTTATCCCAATTTTCCGACACACTATAAATCGAAAATATTTAATTAAATTAAATCTAGCCATGGGAAAAATTCACAGAAAGACTATCACCAAAATTGAACATGTGTGCACAATTTCAGAATTATTGGATAACAAGAAGGGGTTCAAAATTGGGAAATTAATAATAGTCCGATTATGGGTCCGATTAACGTGACGAAGCAAGTTAAGATAGGACTAGTAACAAGTGAGGCATTTAAAAACACTTTTTAAAAACTAGGTAGTCTTATCCCAATTATCCGACTTATCCCAATTATCCGACACTCATTATAAATCAAACATATTTAAATTAAATTAAATCTAGCCATGGGAAAAATCAGCAAAAATTCAGAAAAATACTATCACCAAAATTAAACATATGTGCAAAATTTCAGAATTATTGGATAACAAGAAAGGGTTCAAAATTTGGAAATTAAAAATAGTCCGATTATGGGTCCGATTAACGTGACGAAGCAAGCTAAGATAGGACTAGTAAAAAACGGCGGAAACTTAATTGCCAGCCTAATATCAGTGTCGGTAAGACACATATGCACAAACAGAAACGATAAACATGAAATAACTCAGTAAAAATGACACTTCGCTTTGTAATGTCAAATAATAGCAAACAACCTTGTTTTCATTGTCGGACTTTTTTGCCTTCAGTACCTCAGGAGCTATATATTCGGATGTCCCACAGAAACTGTAGGCCATATCAGTTAACTTTCTGGCAAATCCAAAGTCACCTAACTGAATTATTATATATAGGAACGGATTCTAATTAGTAATAATTTTTTTATGTTATTTTTATCACTATTTTTATGAACTGCCTTACTATAAAAAAATTAAACAAAACAATAAACAAAATTGTCTAAATTATATAACTAAGAACATTTCGTAGGACTGGAGAGTTTTACTTCCACCCCTTCCACCTTTCAGCATTTTTTCTTGTTTTTATCAGAATTTCATAACATTTCATTAAAGTTATTTCACCTTAACGTATCCTGATGAATCGATCAAAAGGTTTTCCGGTTTGAGGTCTCTGTATATGACATCCAGACTGTGAAGAAACTCCAACGCCATCACAACTTGAGCCGCATAGAATCGAGTCATTAATTCACTGCGAGATGAAATATTTAATTATATTGGTTATCTTAGTAATTCTTTAGAGGATGATAATAATGCATAATAATATAGTAATAATATCACAGATCTAATGGCACTATCCTACTTATGGAGTTTACAGTGTCAGAATTGGTTCAGACATGTGAATGAAGATGTTAAATAATACAATCAACATCTTATATTACAAATTAAAGTACGTGTCATCCATGGCACTGCTAAACATAAAATACTATCTAACAAAGTTAACAAATAATGAATTAAATTAGTTCTCATTATTGGGTTATTTACAATCTTTTAATCAAATAATATTTTTTGCATTATTGGGTTATTTACAATCTTTTACATTGATTACAAAAAAATTAAGAAATTTACGAAAGAATTTTCTTCTTATAGAGTAAATGATAGAGGTCACCTCCTTCCATGTATTCCATCACAAAGTAGAGATTAACTTTATCCTGTGCATACAAATTCAATTTTAAAAAAATTTATTATTGAGAAAAATAAACTTAATAAATAATAAATTTGAATTCATTAAATCAGTCTCAAATCAGATAAACTTTAAGAACATTGAAAGTTACATAAATCTATGGATTTCCAAGCATATACGTTGAACTAAACATATTTGTTTTATTGTAGCAAAAGCAAGAAAGCAAGCACGACCAGTGGCGAGTTAATATAGGGGATTTAAAAAAAATTATTTAATGAAACAACTAACCATAAAGTAGTATTTCAATTTTATTATAAAAGGATGATCGATTGCTAGTAGAAGTCGTTTTTCATTTCTTGTGTGTTCCACTTCCTCTTTTTCAATGAGCTTAATTTAATTTTTTTATATAAACATTTATTAATAAAATTAATTTCTTTATGTCATTGTTTATATATCATAAATTAAAATATTTAATGAAAACATCAATGGTATGTAAGAAAGAAATAATATCGAAAAAAATATTGCATTTTAAAGTTAAATTTGTGAATTTGAGAAAGTTACTTTTGCTTTGTTGATCACTTTAATTGCACAGACAAGTTCTGATTCTTTGTGCTTCGTCAACCCAACTTTTCCAAATCCTCCGGAACCAATGGTTTTAATCCAGTTGAATTTATCCATGGAAAGCTTAACGTCCTGGAACGTTAGGATGGTTTTGCAAAGACAAATACATTTTGCAGAAAAATTTCAGCTTAATGATATTTCTGAAAATTGGCATTACTCAATATATGTCTGTGGCTTAAATTGGTATAAACTTCAAGATTAGTTTATATAAAATGAAGAGTTCCACATGAAAGAACAATGAAATCCGATTGGCACCTTTATGTTACGATAAAACAACGTGAATATTCATAAAATGCTTCTTGCAGAGCTCGATGGCACCGTTTTTACATGCTTCACGAAAAGTTGATTTTACTGATTTTCTACCGACTCGGCAATCCTAAAATATGATTATTTGTGGGAAAACAAATTGCAAGGAAAAAAGCGGCACCAAAGTTTTTTTCTGACGATAAATCATCATCAAACGGTTTTTTAGGCAATTGAAAATGCCTTGCTTTTTCTTTTTTATTAGCAATCCGATGTGTAGATTTTTGGTGAATAATTATTTACCGAAATTGGCTGATTATTACTCATTATTAAATTTGTATTAGCAGCCCTGTTTTGTATTATTTCTACAATTGATAAAATTATCTGTATTACTAAAACTTTCTACACTTGCGTAATTATTGACTGAGCCTCAATCCCGGTTCTACATTTTGCTGACACTTTAGTGTCACTATAATCTCATAAGTGTAACTGATGACATAAACGTAATAGATAAGGTCTACTGCTACTGAAAATGTAAATAACATACTTTGGCTCAGCCTGTGCTGGACTATATTCTATAAAATTATTACAAGCAACAACTTTAGTCGTATTTAGCTGAATGTTATGGCAATTCCATTAAGACTGTGACTCTAATTCCCCAATTACGACTCTCTCACTTCCGACCGTTTTTTCGCCCCCCCCCCTTTAAGAGGCCCCAATTTTATGACAGGATTTTCGGGTCATTTTCACGGTCGTAAAATTGGAATACCAGTGCATGTGCTGAATTGAAACTAAAACAGGCTTTATGAGGTGAAAACTGGTTACTCATAAAAGGAACATAATTTTTATAATCGTTTTTGTAGGCTTCAATTATAAAAATTTGGACACATACAGAAATAGTTAGGAAAAAAACCTACAATTACTTTACTTTATAAAAGATTTTGAAAACTCAATATATTAAGCAATACGAAGTGTCTAAAAAAATGTTCCAAGACTATCACCCATATCAAAAGTGCGTAACTGATTTTATTAAACAGAAACAAGTGATATTGGGTTTCTATTGATATCTAGATATATGCTATGTTATTACGTTATAACTAGAATTGAGTACAACACGGTCTGATTTTTCGCGACCCGGCCACGTTTTATAGACGAAATTTTGAGGCCCGGCTCGTTTTTATAGGCCTAAAATGTCTATACTTGTCACAAAAATCTCGGCCTGGCCCGCCCTGATTTTAGGTACGCCCCGTCCGTTTGAAAGCTCTAAAATCGAGACCGGCCCGACCCGAACCAGCCCATGCAATATTTTAATATAAAAGTTCTTGTTGAGTTTCAGTTGAAGTTTTACTTGATATGATAAAAATAATTGAATTATACTAAATAAACGTTAAGCAATTTTGTTATTTACCGTTGGGTCAACTTCATATCTGGCTTGGAAGTTTGCTCTTAAACTTCTAATCAGTCGTTTGTCTGTGCAAAAATGTTACAGCAACATTGTTAAGTTATTATTTTTTTTAGAATTCAAATTAAAAGTATGTAACTTTGTTATTAATTTACTAAAAATATAATATTTAAGCGTCGTTACTTGCATTTTTGCTTGTCGCTTTCCTTGATTAGTCCCATTTTTATGAGCCTTGACTTGAATTTCTCTGAAAAGGTTTCTTCGCTGGATTCCGAAGCTGTGTTTACGTATGAAAAATATTACCATGAAAGTTTTTGATATTTTAAACCTTTGATAGATACTTCAAAAAACATTTCTGTCTTTTTTATTCCTAGTCGCTGCAAAATTTCATGCTTTTCACATCTCAACAACTCAACACCAAATATGCAGCAATAAAAAAAGGTTTTTTTTAATCCATTATATTAATTTCATCGCCGGTCTTGCTTGAATGTTTGCTTGCTTGCTTCAATGTTTGCAAACCTTGAAAGTGAAAATTAACTAACTCTCCATCATTCAATTGAGCTGAAATTTGAAATATAGGCTCACTTCTCCGGCCATACATTCTTTTAAAATTAAAAAAAATTGAAAACATTTTTAATTAAAATTAATAATAATCTAAGTTTTAAAGCAAAAACAAATTAAATATAATTAACAAAATTACATATATAAATTCCAAAAAAAAATGTCATTATAAAAAGATTTTTTTGCAATAAATGAAAAACCGGCAGATTCAGAAATATAAGAGATTTGTTAAAAAAAAACTTGTTTTTTACGGCTGACTTGTTAAATTGCTCATGTTTAGTTTTTTTTATTTAATTAAATACAAAAATTGAAATGTTATAAAATAAATATTTAAATTCAAATATTCCACGCACATAAACAAACACTATTTCACGCGAGATTTCCTGAGTGACACAGTGAGTGAAGCTCGAAGATTATATAAGTAGATAACCACAGTAACTGGATTATTTAACTATTAAGTTATGTTACATAAAACTTTAAGTAAAAAAACTGACACGCTATAAAATGACATAATATAGTAATCCTACAGTTATTTTCTCCTCATTATTTAAACTGTTAAGAAGTTCAAGATTCCGCCTATATTTATGTCAACAGTTCAAGTTACATAACAATGTTGAATAGGAAAATCTAGCAAAATAATGTTATTTATATTAATCATTTTATTAAACTACAATTGCTCCATTTGTTTATTGAAACATTTTTTAAAGAAAAAAAACACAATTTCTTTTTATAAAATTAGCGACTTGGACCATTTTTATGTTATTCTTTTACAATCAGCTATGGTGTTAGTTTGTGCATTTCCTTTTTTATTTCAGTTTTTTCATCTTATATATATATTTTTTATACATAGCTCATTTTTTTGCGTTAATCTTCCATAAATCTTCCAACTGTTTTTGCAATGACTTTAGACTATTTATATATAAGTTATTTACTTTTCAAATTATGACTTGGACCAATCCATGCTGATACCATTTTTATGTTGTTCTATTACAATCAGCTATAGTGTTAGTTTATGCATTTTTAACTTAGTTTTTTTCATCTTTTATACTTTTTAAATGGTTCATCTTTTTTTGCGTGAATCATTCAAAAAGTTCAACTGTTTTTGCAATGACATTTGACCATTTATATATTTTTATTTACTTTTTAAATTATGTAAAGTAGCAACAGATTCGAGAAAATGTTAAAATAGAACAATTTAAACCCTTGAAATATATTTTTGAAATATTTCTTTAAAGTACTTTATATTTTAAATAATCTGGTAATTAGCAAAGTGTTCAATGAGTTCATAAAATTGGTCAGTCTAATTATGAAATACCAACAGTAAATTTGCATAAAAACTATGCAAATTTAGATACGTGGACTATAACTTAATACTGACAATAACTAACTTAATCCGTTATCAATAACCATTTAGTACATGAAGCATGAAATTTCAAATAAATCTATTTAAGTTAATTATAAATTACATTCAAAATGCAACAATATGAACTTAAATATATAAAAGATAAAATAAAAACATGTTTTCGCATATGACATCTGAGACATTGTTTTTATAAAACTAGCACAAATGTTTTTTAATATCTATTAATCGATAAAGTTTTTATTTATATAAATAAAAATCGTAAAAGTTAAAAAAAAGAAATCAAACTTCTGTATTAGCATTACATCTTCGCATTGGAGGACCCATCCTATCCTGACGGTCTTACAATATACAGTATATGTAAATAAGATATATACTCAGCACTTTTCCTGGTAAAGTGATGGTTTTATTGTTTACTTCCTTTGTAAAGCATGTGATTCGTTGGTGCGTACCAATGGCGTTAGAGGGATGTAGGCGTTTATTTGTTTATGTTTATTAAATATAATTGCAAATATATTAAAAATAACAACAACAAATAATTCACCGATATATTTTTTATTTGCAATTGTTCGTAACATTTGTAAATTAAAATTTTAGCAATGTAAAGTAACAAAACAAAATATTAATTAATCAGTTTTTGTACTTATCAACTTATTTTGTATTGTGAATAATGAGTATCATTTAAAGATATAATTTTATTATTTAAAAAAACAGTAATAATCAACGTTTTTAGGCCTGGACTTTAACCAAAGACATGAAATGCAGTAAAAGTTTATCTAGTGATATCAAGGCTCTGTTCATGAGATAAGAAAAAATGTTAGAAAACATTTCCTACAGGTTTTCAATATTTTTTATGCCCCTGGCCTAGGAAATTTTTAAACCACTTTGATTTAATTTTCTTCAATACTTTATTTATTTTTTATTATACAAATACAAATTAAACGCAAGTAAAACTAAATATAACATCACTGAAACATTCAGTTTACTTAATTTATTTTAATTCACTCAATCGATTCTGTATTTACATCTACATTAACTTGCAAAAAATGTCAGGAGCTATTCGGGAAAGAAAGAGAAACAAATAAACAAGTATAGGAAAAATGAGTTTTTCAGCACAAACTTTGATTTCAAATACACTCGATTTAGAAACACAAAAGATGTTCAAATTAAGATTTTTAAATTGAATCATGTATTGTCATCCAATATAAAGATATGCTAAAAGTTTCAGCTTCCTAGCTAGTCAAAAAGCTGGTTAAATTTTACTTGCAAGATTTGCGTACAGAAACAGCCACACACACACAAACAGAGATTGTAACCTATATAAAAGTTTGTAAAAAAAGAAAAAGGAGAGAGAGAGAGAGAGAGAAAAAAAAGAGAAAGCAAAAAATTAACCACAAAAACAAAAAGGAGCAAGCCTATATTACAAATTTCAGCTCAATTGGATGACGGAAAGTTAATTTTTACCTTCAAGGCTTCCAAACATTTAAGCAGGCAAGCAAGCAAGCAAGAACGGCGGTGAAGTTAATATAAGAGATTAGAAAAGAAAAAGAGAGATAAAACAAGTAAATTAAAAACGAATTTTTAAAACCAATGCTCTTATATGTAATTAAAACACAAATTTTGCAATCAATTTTTTCTTATATTACTCTTTTATTTTATATTAAAGTCGAAATATCTTAATTATATCGAAATATCGAAATTAATTAAAATTAACTAAATTAATTGACTTATTGTAAAACTAATAATTGAATATTGCATTGTCTTCTATTTTGAGCATGTATGCAAAATTTGAAAAAAATCTATCATCAGGAAGTGACTCAAAAATTGATTGCAAGATTTGAAACAGACAGAGAAACAAACAGACAGACAGAAAAACAAACAGAGACGACGAGTTAATAAAAGCATTGGTAATAAAAATTGCACTTTACTAAGGTGAGGCATCCATTGCGGGACGCCTCTTATTATCCGGGGTATCGCGATAACCATACAGATTTGATTAAGTATGTCGCACACATAGCATTTTATGATCTAATGATTTCAATGATTATATGCCGTTGACCATTGGCCATCCGAAAATCAAATATACAACATAATTTTATTTAGGTAAAACAACAACACTTTTAACCGTTAGGACTATAGGCCCTATTACTAAGTAATTAAGAAGTAATTCGTCTTCTCGTGGAATGTAAGTTTTGGGAACATGGTCTCTTTTTCTAATGGGTGCCCTTAAATTGCACATTAGGCACGATTCCCAATACGCTTGATCCTGTGTATCCATATCTGGAAACTAAAAACTGAGTCGAATCCGCTGTTTGGTAGCTTTAGTGGCCATTTCTCCTGCATAGAGCATCATACACAATCTGTTACACAGCAAGAATGTGACTCCTGGGAAGCATACCTATCTGTTTAACAAAATAAAAATAAATTAGAGAACTCGCACAACGGATTGTATAACGAAAGTAATAAAAATTTATAAAAAAAAACAGAATTTTTTTTGGAGTTCTCCCTTATCACATTCCCGGATCCGCCATGGCTTCCTTACTAATCTCATCTTGGCACATGAACGATCTTACTTGAAACCTTTCTCAATCTTTGTAATTATTTAACACGTTTTCTTTCTGTGAACCATATTGATGGAGCCGTCTTCTTTCTCTTACATTTTGGTGTTACACTAATAACTACCTACAGTACAGAGCGCTTTGAGCTTAGCTTCACTAAAGGCACTATAGAAGTTTGTATGGTTCAATCAAGGATATCTTGATATAACAACTGGATCCACAACCTACTCTAGTAGGCTTAGACAATTTAGCCAATTACGTTATAGTTACATCAAGATTATTAGAAATATTATATAACTACTGATACTTTTATAGTTTGTTACATCAATTTATTTATAATTATGATATAAAAAGCGATAAACATTATGCCTACTAGAGTAGGTTGTGGATCCAGTTGTTATATCAAGATATCCTTGGGTTCAATCAATGTGTCAATTTGTATTAGACCAGTGTTTACGTAAGTACTCAGCAAATGTATTTAAGTAAAGATACAAAGTACTCAGGGAGACGTTTTGGTCTTGTGGTTTAGACACCAGCTTGGATACCCGGAGTACCCGGGTTAGATTCCAGGATCGGGCTCGTAATTTTCTTGCATAATTCTTTGCGTAATTTAACTCGCATGTGCTCACGTCAACTTAGCGTTTCTTCCTTCAATGGTCGATAAATAAGTACCAATTTTGGTTGGGGGTTAAAGTCCTTCGAGCACTTGTGGAACTAGCAAGTAATATGCGGGGCTGCCAGCGGTGCCGTAAACACCGCATCTGCAAGCTGCCATCATTGTAAAGCACCCTATAGCCTATAAGTATCTTTGTTAACACGGCGCTATATAAATTAGGCCATTGCGGTTTGACGATGGCTGGAATGAAGATTAAAAAAACAAAAAATGTATTTATAAGCACAAGTACAAATTTTTCAATTGTAGTTAAATAGAAGTACTCAAGGATATTTAGCATCCTACTAATTGATCAAAAATACACATTCATTTTTTTTCTACCAGCAGTAAACCAGGTGTTAAGAAATATCAACAAAACTGCTTGTTTTTATTTAAAAGAAGCATTTGACTGCGCTTATATTAACTTGCAATGTTGTTTGTTTGTTTCAGCGCAAATGTTGGAGTTCGTCGCGTAGCTTCAGATTTAGGGCCCCCCGCAAAAATTGTCATTGGGCCCCTTCCCCTTTCTATCACTTACAACGGGGGTTTGTCCTTTGTCCGGGTATTACTGCAACTTTTTTTCAATTATCTATGCATCTGCTATTTCGTGCATTTCAGCACATTTACAGTGCTATTTTTTTAAAATTATTTATGCATCTGCTAGTTCGCGCATTTCAGCACATTTACAGCGCTAATGATCATTTACACATTTGGTAGGCTACAAATTAAGGCTGACAGTTTGGCAGAATGCGCTTTCTATATATAAGCAATCAAAATAAGAGGGAATATGATTGAGGTTTATAAAATGTTGTAAGGAAAAGTTAATATTACTGTATCACCGGAGTTTGATTCAAATAAATTCAGTAATACCAGGGAGCGTCATCTAAAGTTAGTTGCACATTTTCCCCCGGAGACCGTAGTCATGATTTTAGTCTAACAGTAACGTAACTTGTAATCAACGTTTATTTTATAGACAACTAGCGGGGTTACCCGGCGTTGCCCGGGTTTTTTAGAGGTTTTTCTAATGTTTGTCTCTCTCGCTCCCGTTTCCTTCTCCACTTTCCCGTTTTCGTCGCGTTCCCGGTCGCTTTTCCGCTCTCGGTCGTTTTCCAGCTCCCGGTCGCTTTCCCGCTCAGAAGTTTTGTTATCGATTTTCTCTCTTGCTCGCGTTTCCTTCCATGCTTGCTCTCCCGATTCCAGTCGCTTTCCGCGTTCCCGGTCGCTTTCCGCGTTCCCGGTCGCTTTCCCGTTCCCGGTCGCTTTCCCGTTCCCGGTCGCTTTTCCGTTCCCGGTCGCTTTCCCGTTCCCGGTCGCTTTCCCGTTCCCGCTCACGCTTGCTCTCCCGTTCCCGGTCATGCTTGCTCTCCCATTCCCGGTCACGGTTGCTCTCCCGTTCCCGTTCCCGTTCCCGTTCACGCTCATTTTCTCTTTTCCATTCTTTCATAACTTCTGTTAGCCTATAAAACGTAAAATAGATTTGCTAAGACTATATATATATATATATATATATATATATATATATATATATATATATATATGAATGTTCGTGGGTTAGTTTGTCTATTATAGAAACGGGAAAGCGACCCGGAACGGACAGCGAGCGGGAACGGAAAAGCAAGCGTGAGCGGGAATGGGAGAGCAAACGTGAGCGGGAACGGGACACCGACCGGGAACGGGAAAACGACCATGAGCGGTAAAGCGACCGGGAGCGGGAAAGCGACCGGCAGCGGGAAAACGACCGAAAACGGGAAAGCGAACAGGAGTGGGAAAGCAGGTGGGAAAGGAAACGGGAGAGAAAGAGACAAACATTAGAAAAACCTCTAAAAAACCCGGGCAACGCCGGGTATCTCCGCTAGTACATACATAAACACACACATGCACATACACATACATACATACACACATACATACGCACATACATATATATATAGTTCCCGCTCGCTCACCCGCTCCGCTCCGCTCATTTTGTGACGGATTTCAAAAATTTTTTTTCTATATTTGATTCCCCTTGACTCTCAAGGTTGTGTAAAAATTTCATTACGATCGGATGAATGGTGTAGCAACGCATGAATAACATACCTATATACATACATACATACATACATACATACATACATACATACATACATACATACATACATACATACATACATACATACATACATACATACATACATACATACATACATACATACATACATACATACATACATACATACATACATACATACAAACATTCATTTTTATATATATAGATTATTACACACTTTTACTTAACTTGACTTCTCCAGGAGGCCAATGGCCTCCCCACTTTCAAAATTGAAGGGGCAAAATGCCATTTTGCCTCCCTTTTTTCAAATACCAATATTAATTTAGAACGAGAGACCCGTCAAGAGTCTGTCAGTTGTTGATATCTTTAGTAAAAATGAAACTTGAAGAACTTTATTGTCACAAGTGGACAAATTATTAAATTTGTATTAGGTTTTTCTGATATCAAATGCAACATCAGAAAGAAGTTTTTCGGCATTGCGTCGAATTAAAACCTACTTGCAGTCAACAATGACCCAAACTAGATTAAACCATGTTATTTTTTAACTATACACAAAAAACAGACAATCTAAACTTGTTGGAAATTTGTAAATTTTTTTGTATGCTAAATGACAGAAGAAATATTTTTTTTTTTGGTAAATGGTAGTTAAAGTTGCAATTTGTAGTTAACTTTTGTAAATGGTAGTTACTTTGGACTTTGGTAAAATGGTAATTATCTAAACACTAAACATTCGTGCATTTTTTCACTTTTTATTTTAGAAAAAAATCTTTCTTTCAAAATGAATGATTTCAGATATGGATGCATTTCATCATAAATTTTATAAAACTCGCCTACTGGCATTTGAAGACCCAAAAAATTGTTGGCTCCTCACTTTCAAAACCATTCCGGCACCCCTGGTTAGGGCCTATACACTTATTCTATCTATATATATAAAAATGAATGTTTGTATGTATATATGTTAATGGCGTTTATGCATTGCTACACCATTCATCCGATCGTAATGAAATTTTCACACAACCTTGAGAGTCAAGGGGAATCAAATATAAAAAAAAATTTGAAATCCGTCACAAAATGAGCGGAGCGGAGCGGGTGAGCGAGCGGGAACTACACACCCACACATATATATATATATATATATATATATATATATATATATATATATATATATATATATATATATATATATATATATATATATATATATATATATATATATATATATATATATATATATATATATATATATATATATATATATATATATATATATATATATATATTCTTTCAGGCACGCGCTATTAAAGACAATAGACCATTTTGCGTTTATTATTTTTTTAGACAGACATTCTAAATTTTTCAAACTACATACATTCTTTGATTCAACTCGGGCTAACGGACCGTTTCGACTAAAATTGTCATCCTCAGAGCCCATTTAAAATTTAAACCAAACGTCGACGCAAGAAACGATACAATGAAATAAACAATAAAACCAGGTAGAGCGTACCTACCCTAGATATTAGAATATCGTAAAAGGAACTGAGATAAAAAATAATAGAAATATGTATTAAGAAAGTTCAAATAATTTAAAAATAAAATAAACTAGTATGTACAAGAATATGGCTATGGTCGTAATTTGCTTATAGAAGAATACAATGTAAAATTACAAACATGAACATGTTATTTTATTTTTTTCTTCTTATTGTTATATTACCACTATAAAGTAGAATAGGCAATTCAACGGGTTTGTCATCTCCCAGCGGGAATTCACATTGGTCCCCTTCAGGATTTCCACTGAGGTCACTGTTGATGCCATGGGCGCCATCAGTCGCACAATAAACAGAAGGGAGTGGATCAACAGGTTCATTGCTACACATCACAAATTCGTCCTCGTCCGATAATGTTTGATCCGCGATCATGTCAGTACTTTGTGTGCAATCCGTCCCATGTTGACCCGAGATGAGAGAGTTAGTATTCAAAGGAAAATCAGGAATGCATCGTGTTGCAACATCAGACAATGCGAATTTATTAGGTTCTTCTGTTGAGGTTTTACTAGATGTATCACTGACATCCTGGGCACAATGAGTCCCACAACAGGTGGAAACAGGAGACTTGTCCCGACACGACAAATCCTCTTCGACACTTATATCATTACTTTATATATATATATATATATATATATATATATATATATATATATATATATATATATATATATATATATATATATATATATATATATATATATATATATATATATATATATATATATATATATATATATATATATATATATATATATATATATATAAAGTACAAAACTATTTCCTTTAAAACATCGTCATATATTGAAAATTGGCTGAAAAAACACAATTTCAAATTTCAAATCTTTCTATCGAATTAATTATGCCACCTAAACGAAAAGCTATTGATTCCACAGTTTATTCGCAATATATATATATATATATATATATATATATATATATATATATATATATATATATATATATATATATATATATATATATATATATATATATATATATATATATATATATATATGAATGTTTGTGGGTTAGTTTGTCTATTATAGAAACGGGAAAGCGACCCGGAACGGACAGCGAGCGGGAACGGAAAAGCAAGCGTGAGCGGGAATGGGAGAGCAAACGTGAGCGGGAACGGGACAGCGACCGGGAACGGGAAAACGACCGGGAGCGGGAAAGTGACCGAGAGCGGGAAAGTGACCGGGAGCGGGAAAGCGACCGGGAGCGGGAAAGCGACCGGGAGCGGGAAAGCGACCGGGAGCGGGAAAGCGACCGGCAGCGGGAAAACGACCGAAAACGGGAAAGCGAACAGGAGTGGGAAAGCAGGTGGGAAAGGAAACGGGAGAGAAAGAGACAAACATTAGAAAATTCTCTAAAAAACCCGGGCAACGCCGGGTATCTCCGCTAGTATATATATAAAACAAAGACGAAGACACGAATAATTTAATAATAACAAATAACGTGTTCATACGTTTTTCTTTAGACTGTGGCACTAGTACTTTTGACTCTGATGCATAGATGATTGATGCAGATAAATGCACACAGTACACATGCAACGATGTCATCAGTGTTCATACTGATGTAAGGCGTTTGTGAGTGCATGCATGAAGATAAATTTTTTTATTGGTGGCCATTTCGGGCCCCCAACCCTCATGGCCCCCCGCATTGCGGGGTCTGCAGGGGCGGTAGTTACGCCACTGGTTGGAGTTTTTAATCAAATATTCCTTTTTTCCACCCCAAATTTGACGTCCTGAAAACCAAATTTTCAAAAAAGTGGCGAAACACGTATTTTTTTACAAACTTTTATTTAGGTTACAATCTATGTTTGTGTGTGTTTGTGGCTTTCACTGAACACAAATCTTGCAAGTAAAATTTAACTAGTTTTTGACCAGATAGGAGGCTGAAACTTTTAGCATAGCTTTATATTGGATGACAATACATGAATACATGATTCAATAAAAAAAAACAAATAAACTTAATTTGAACATCTTTCGTATTTCTAAATCGAGTGTATTTAAAATTAAAGTTTGTATTAAAAAACTCGTTTTTTCCTCTACTTGTTATTTTTTTAAGAAAAATCTAGATACCAAATTTCAAAACTTTCTCATTTTTCGAGATATGTGTTGTTTTATAAAAAAAAATTGTTTTCCTGCTACATCCCCTCAGGACGAAAATTTTCAAAAATCCTTTCTTAGTGGGTGCTTACGCTATAAAAGTAAAATAACTTCCAAATTTCACGTTCATATGATGAGGAGTTTTGGCTCGGCGCTGATTATCTGTCAGTCAGTCAGGATAATTTATCAGTCAGTCAGGACATGTTCTTTTATATATCTAAATAGATAATTTACGTAACAAAATTTGAAGGCTTCAAGCATCTTTAAGCAAATATATTTTACGTTTTATAGGCAAAAAGGGTTTGGAGAGAGCGGAAGAAAGAAAAGGAGAGGAGCGGGAAAGCAAACGGGAGGAGCGGAAGAGTGAGCGAGAACGGGAAAACACGCAGGAACGGAAACGGGAAAGCAAGTGGGAATAGGAGAGCGAGTCAGGGGCGCCGGAATGGTTTTGAAAATATTATTTTGGGTCTTTAAATGCCCGTATGCGATTTTTATTAAATTTATGATAAAATGCATATATATCTGATATCATTGATTCTAAAAAAAAAAACAAAAAAATTTTTTTCTAAAATAAAAAGTAAAATATTTACATCATAAAAAATACATTAAACAAGTAAATTAAAAACGAATTTTTAAAACCCAATGCTTTTATATGTAATTAAAACACAAATTTTGCAATCAATTTTTTGCAAACACATATACATAAATTCCTAGATAAAAAATATAATAAACACACACACGTACACATATACATAAATATATATAAATTAATTAAAATTAACTAAATTAATTGACTTATTGTAAAACTAATAATTGAATATTGCATTGTCTTCTATTTTGAGCATGTATGCAAAATTTGAAAAAAATCTATCATCAGGAAGTGACTCAAAAATTGATTGCAAGATTTGAAACAGACAGAGAAACAGACAGACAGAGAAACAGACAGACAGAGAAACATAGACGACGAGTTAATAAAAGCATTGGTAAAAACAACTTTTTTTGTGCCCTAAAAAGTATAAAATAATAATCCTATGAGCCTGGCAAAATTTTTGAATAACTTGGTCACATTTATGGTAACATACTTTATAACAGTTTCTAATTCATATACAACGGAAAAAGTTGGGCGCGTTATTTTTATAACTATTTGTTTTACTAAAGTTTTGATGTTGTAGCCCACAGTGTTATTTCCATTCACTAAATAATTTCCATTCCAATTCTAATTCCATTATTTTTTTTCAAATAATTTCCATTCCAATTCTAATTCCATTATTTTTTTTCAAATAATTTCCATTCCAATTCTAATTCCATTATTTTTTTTACAAATAATTTCCATTCCAATTCTAATTCCATTATTTTTTTTCAAATAATTCCTATTTCAATTCTAATTCCATTTTAATTTCAATAATTTCCATTCAATTCTAATTACCATTGCTAAAATGATTTCTATTTCCATTATCATTTCAAAAATTATTTTCTAATTCCATTATTAAAAATAACAGTCACTATATTCGTTCCTTTAAAAAACCCTTTAGAGATAATAATACATAGTAACAACAACAAGCTTATCAAACATTTATTGTTATAACTAAACCAAACATCCAAAAATAACCAGAGCAAAATGCAAATAATTAATCGGTCAAAATGAATTAAGTTTCAGAAAGGCTCTCATCTCTAAGGACTGTTGCATTCTGTTGCGTCGCCCTGCAGTCAAGATGCCACAAAGAGAGAATATCCGCTCCACGTAGGCTTGAGAAGCTGGAGCTGACAATAAATCTTGGGCTAGCTCATACAGTTTGCTGTAACGTGATGTTTTTTGCTTCCAAAAATCCAGTGCATCATTACGCTCATCTTCTACAATATCAGCTATGTAGTTGTTCAGCTGATAATGCACGGCATCTTTTTCACTTATACTGCTAATGCCAGCACAAGTTCTAAGTCGATTAGACTGAATTTTATTGTTTAAAAATTTAAAATTTTTTAATGATGTTGGAGTTAACACCATAGGGGATGCAGATGCAGAATCCGACACATAAACTTCCTGCACTGAACTTTCCTCGTTTTCACAAACGGTGATTATGTAAGCTTTAGCAGCACGCAGCAGCTCTACATATTCCGGGGACATAATTGCTTGTGCCATCGTCGGATCAAGCAGACATGAGGCCGCTGGAATCGGATTAAAGTTTTCCGTATTCGGGTCTAGAAGTGTGGCGAACCGGTAACGGAGATCATCCAGCATTTTTGATGTTAGTGCTTTTGCAGATGTGTGCTGCTGCAGATGACATCATACGACGCTGTAAACATTCCCCAATAGTTTGCAACTTTACTGCACCTGAACTGTCTCGTTTTACAGCTTGACTTTTCACAACATTTCTTTCTTTTTCTTTGCTCATGCAGTTAGCATATGCTTGTTTGTGAAAACGCTTCAAATGGGCGCGAAGTTGCTAGTGTTCTTGCCAGTAATTTGTGTTCCGCAGGCCACTTGTGTAGTTTCATCCGTCACCTGACAAGTTGATTTGTCTGAATCTTCGTCATACGAAAAGAATTCCCAGAATACGCTATCTCTTTTTCTACCACTTAAAGATTTTGATAAACTCATTGTAATTTTAAAGTCACAAAAATGAATATGAGCACACAACACACGACACAATATTTAGACCAACTAAGAGAAAAAAAGGGGACTTTTATTTATATATCATGGGAACGGGGCAATTTCGTAGATCCTTTATTCTACTTTCATTTTAAATTTAAAAATAATTCCTACTTCTCATTCTAATTCCATTTTATTTTAAAAAATAATTCCTACTTCCCATTCTAATTCCATTTTTATTAAAGAAATAATTTCTAATTCTCATCCTAATTCCATTTTGGATTGAAAAATAATTTCTACTTCTAATTCTAATTCCATTTTTATCACGTGATTTCCATTCCTATTTCTAATTCCATTCCAAATTTAATTCCTATTTCTAATTTCCATTCTCAAGATAAAAAAATTCCTATTTCAATTCCTAATTCAATTACCATTAATGGAAATAACACTGGTAGCCCATATGCGTCCAACGTTTTTCATTGTATATGAATTAGAAACTGTTATAAAGTATGTTACCATAATGTGACCAAGTTACTCAGAAATTCTGTCAGGCTCATTGGAATATTATTTTATACTTTTTAGGGCACAAGAAAAACGTTATTTTTTTTTAAATGTATTTTTTATGATGTAAAATTATTTTGTAAGCATTTGAATTTTTACATTAAATGTATTTTTACATTTTCACTTTTTAGTTTTTTTCGCTAGGTGGCAAACCTTATCTCGTTGAATTTAAAACATTATAAATATTTTACTCTTCAGTTTATTTTCGCTAGGTGGCAATATATGACCTATCGGGGACATTGTTTAAAAAAACCATCGTATTGGATTCGCGGACAGACAAACGAACAGACAAGATTGTGACCTAGTATAAACGTTGTACAAAATGAATGACAGACTAGTGTTTAGAAAATTACCATTTTACCAAAGTCCAAAGTAACTACTACTTACAAAAGTTAACTACAAATTGCAACTTTAACTACTTTTTACCAAAGAAATTACTTCCTTAATTTAACATACAAAAAGATTTACAAATTTCCAACAAGTTCAGATTGTTTGTTTTTCTTTATGTGCAGATAAAAACATGATATGGTTTAATCTAGTTTGGGTCATTGTTGACTGCACATAGGTATTAATTTGACGCAATGCCGATAAACTTCTATCTGTTGTTGCATTTGATATAGGAAAAATCTAATACAAATTTAATAAGTTGTGTACAATAAAATTCTTGAAGTTTCATTTTACTGAACATATCAACAATTGACAGATTCTCAAGAGTCTCTTGTTATAAAATAATATTTGTATTTGACAAAAAGTTTGTGGGGGGGGGATAAAATGGCGTTAGGCCCCACTACTTTTGAAAGCGGGAGGGCCACTGGCTCTGGCTCCCCCGGTTTCGGCGCCGATGGAGCGACCGAGAACGGGAAAGGGAAAGCAACCGGATCTGGGAGCGGGAGAGCGAGCGGGAAAAAGAGAAAGCGGAAGAACGAGAAGTGAAGTTATTAAGAAAAGTTTAAAAAATAGAAACGGCGCAAAAACGACCCGGCGCCAAGACATGTCTGCCAAGATCTCCAAGCGTCACAAAGAAGTCGCGGTGAGTCGGCCGTCGATAGACGCCAGAGTTCAAGCGTCCGGCTTCGATGTTTTTTAACAGTTATATTAAATTTATTCGGAATTTATTTATTGCAGAATGTATTTTGTTAATGATTTTTTTTAAAAACACATGCGCTGACTCATTGTTTACACTTGAAACATTACTTCCTACTCTACTGTTCGCAAAATCGACTAAATTTGACTATTGTGTGTGTCAAACGAGAAGACACTTTATTGCGTTAACACACACGACTAACGAACGCATAACCGTTTACAATTTTTGACATTTTACTTTTGTGAACGAAGCCAAGCAAATATAAAATACCATCCAAGTTCTTAAGAAGCGGCGATGAAATACTTTCGATTTATAGTTTATGTTGTTTATTATCATCTGACAAAGATAATAATTTCATCACTGGGTTAGTTTTGACATGTTAGGATAATCTTATAATTCGTATTTGTTTTTTGCGTTAAGAATGATTTAATTTAAAACCAAAGTTTACAAAAGCGACAAAAGGTATGGGTAAAGTTTCACACAAGCGGCAGGAAGTGGTGGATTAATACATTCTCAGCTACAATTAGCTATAAACACGGGTTATCTTTCACATAAATGGCCCGGGCCGAATCTTCCAATAAAATAGTCCTTGTTTGTTACAACCTTAAACCACAAAAAAAATGGCGGCTCCGCAAGCCTGTCCCTGTCTGTGAATTGTCGGCGTACAGATGATGGAGAAGATCTCATTTCTGCATGATCTTGGCAATGTCGGCAGAGTACAGTATGAAGAGGATAGGGCCAAGGACGAAACCTTGTGGAACCCCACAAGTAAGTGATGTGGTGGAGGAGACGCAATGGAGTGCTGCACCTGTTATTGCCTGTCCAGAAGGTACGATGCAAACCATTCCAGCGCCATGGATGTGACACCAAAAGAAGTATTCGGCCGTTGAAGTAAAATTCTATGATCGACCGAGTTGAAGGCAGCAGACATGTTGAGCAATGATAGTAGTTCGAGACCGCCACCGTCGATGGCAGGGAGGATGTCGGATAACACCTGGGTCAGGGCAGTCTCTGTGGAGTGGAACTTACGTTATGCTGACTGATACTCTGGGAAGAGTTCGCTACACTCAATTTAGCCAACAAATTGTCGTGCCACCATCCACTCTAAAATCTCGGAAAGTACAGGCAAGTTGGAAATTGGTCTATAGTGTGAAACGTCGGATGGATCGAGAGCTTGGTTCCTTAAGAGAGGGGTGATAACGGCTAATTTAAAAACTGACGGCAGAGTGCTAGTAGCTAGAGAGTTGTGATGAAAGGTGCAATAGTAGAGGACATCTCAAGGGCACATGGGGTATCCCAGATTAGCGAGTTCTACATCCGCTTCCAACTGTTGCAGGCTTTTTTTAGGTTTCTGGCATCGATTCTTGAGTTGTGTTCGAAAAATGTCTGGTGCATGTTTATTGCCGAATCTACTCTAGCAGGCTTTCACGATTGCATCGTGATCGTCTTTATCTGCGATGAACTCAAGAAGCTGTAAAGCTTCTCCCTTCAGGGAAGATATCAAACTTTCTGCCTTCTGCGGGCTGGTCAGCTAGCCGTTCTTCCTGGCAGCAATTTCAAACTGTGCTTTGCAGACAGACCAAGACACGGTGCCATCAAAAGTTGGGGTCTTGGCATGTTCAACAGATTGAATTCTTTCCTGGAGTTGGCAACCAGTCTGTACCTGTTGGACCAAGTTATTCAATTTTATTTCCAAGCTGTTCAATTTTGTCTCCATGTTGCTCTTGACTTGGCAACCAGTCTGTTCCTGTTTGACCAAATTGTTAGATTTTATCTCCATGTTGCTCTTGACTCTCCTTTCTATCTCTTTGGTATTCTGTTTCAATAGTTTCTCCAGGTTATCGACTCTTTTTTGACTTCCGTTAAACGAGTTTGTCCTTCAAGAATTAATTACTTTATTCCTTGTTGTACTGCTATGTTCTCATTTTGCGCTGCTCAGAGCTTTTGTCAATTCCTCATTCATATCAAATTTGAACTCGTCTGCACCCAAACCTTGGCTTTCCAATGTCATTCGCAGGCGATCCACGAGCTCAGGCTTTTTACAACGTTTTTTTTCTTTATCATTGAGTTCTCGTTTTTCCTGCCTCAACTTAACCCGTTTAGGTCCAAAACTTTATTAATTAGATTTTTATTATTTTTTTTTATTTTTAAGTTACTTGCTTATGTTTTAACAGATTTATTTTTAATTATTTTTTATTTGAAAGAAAACTTTGAAAATTCACTATGCTCGTTTTTTGAACGGTGGTCGTATAGACTACTGAAAACAACAACATGTTTAAAAGTCAATTTATTTTTTGTTCTCAACGCAAACAATTATAATATAAATTTTAGGTTATAAACAGAAAAGCTATAAACACATTTCTGACTTTATCAGTAACATAGTTCAATAAAATCCTAAAATTTAACATTCAATAAATCAGTCAAGCAGTTCATGATAGTCGTTTCAGAACCGGAGTGTGTGGAAAGCACCAAAACAATTCCGATGAAGTGGTTTGCCGCACTTGGCCCACATGTACAGTGTTTTGCCACAATTTTCCAGCTTGTAGTGACCTACTGTTTCACCTTTTCCAGATCGTGACCCTGGCCAGTTGCTGAATCTTCCCTATCGTTTTGTTTCTTCAACCGTGCATGAATTCATTTCATCGGTATAAAACAACCTAAACAGCATATATGGGGTTTTTCAAGCAAAGCACCATTGTGGTGTTTCAAACTCGTTATAGACTGTTTTAAAAGTGGCTATTCCAATGACTCTTTTTGGTCCAAGTGCATTTAAATCGTTTTTGGCGTTTTGGTTGCCGCGGCATTGAACTGACCGTATTTGCGACCTACATTTCTTCACCCAAAGAACCGACACAGTCTAATCCCATCTCATCATTAGTATAATCAACTTCTACCTTCCCGGATACATTACAAAGAATAACATTTCTTCTTCATTTGGTTATTCACCAATCAGCTGAGTTTTCTCAACCAGTTCTGGAAAGAAATAGAACACGCATCAGTCGGCGAAAATTGGCAGTGTGTACTGGGCTTAAGAGGAAATGCCTGAATCTGCCACTTAATTGATGAGATGAATGTTGGTTAATAGGTTTGGTTTAGCCAAAAGTTAATATCTGAAAGATATTTCATGATAAATTGTGTTGTAAATAATCATTTTCAAATGTTATGACTCACTAGCAGTGATATTTTTGTTAACGAAAACTAAATAAAAATGAAATTTTTTGTTGTATTTGTTAATAATAACGAAAAAGAACTATAATTATTTGAAAAACGTAAATAGAATAAAAACTATATTTAAATGGTACAAACTGAATAATAATAATAACGAAAATTATTTTCTGAATGATAGTAAAATAATAATAAAATTTTAATAATGCAAACTGAATAAAATTAAAAATTAATTTTTGAACGAAAATTATTGAAAGTTGTGTACACAGATATTGGCATAGATAACCAATATTCTATGGTTGTGTAACTTTTGAAATGCACACCCATATCTTTCTTGTTATCATAAACGCTGTAATCATTCATCATCATCATCATCATCATTTATTTTTGAAACGTCCCTATTCCACGCTATGCTAGGGTTGGACGTTTTTCCATATCAGGCCCCATATCATTGAAAATAATTATGAGTTCTCATATCGGCAGTCACGCCGTATGTCTACCTAAAATTAAACCATAACCCTTTAGAAAATATGTACATCTTTATTAATTAATCGAAAGATCAATTGGTTTGGCAAAAGCGCCTGGACAACAGCACTTTTACCGTTTATTGCCCCAGCTACCGGCGCCTACTGCCTGGGTAATAGTTATAACGTCTGAATGTAAGGCAATGGATTCTCAAAATAAAAAATCTGTGTTACACAATTACTATTTTTCCATATACACACTGCATGAAATTGGATATAGTAAGAAAAATATTTAGAGCATGAACTAAAATTGAACAAAAATCAAATAAAAACGAAAAAATTTTTTATCTGAATAAAATAAAAATAAAAACGAAAATTATTTCAAGAACTGTAATAAAATAAAAACTACATTTAATTTTGTAGAGCTGAATAATAATAAAAACTAAAATTACTTGATGAACTAAAATAAAATAATAATAATAAATAAAATTTCAGAATAAAATAAAAATAAGAACTAAAATTATTTACTGAACTAAAATAACACTGCTCACTAGAGAGCGATATTGGTTTATATTAATTAAAAAATTGAGTTATTTTGTTATGACAGGTGAACGTGAATTAATTATTGGTTATGGGAAGTTGAACGAAACATTTTATTTTCCTAAAGAAGCACGGACTAATTGGACTTCGCCTTGGATTAAACCAGTTCCTCAGGATAAGAATGGTGTCTCATATCTGGTAGCTTATAAAGAAGAAATTGGAAATTACTTCAGTGATAAGTATTTGTTGTCCTTGATAATAATAGGTAAGTTTTTCTATATAAATACTTATTTTTTGTGTGTTTTCAAGTTTAAATAAAAAAAAGTGGATGCTTTTTGGGTATATTTAATAACTACAAAAATAGTATGTGGTGCAAGTTCATTTTCAACATTTGTAAATGCAAATAACTGTAAGCAGTGAATGAGCAAGTAACAGGAACTTTTATACTACATTTATGTATCATGTATGTATAATATTTGAAAGTTCAAAGAATACCCACGGAATGACTTTATTTCTATCTGATAAACATGTCTGTTAGCATTGTATTTTTGTTGGTGCAAAGTTTTAGACGTGGAATAGAGTACATGAGTTTAGGGCTGTAACTACTGGGGCATTCGGGGCAAGTGCCCCGGTAACATTTTATTTTTGTCAGATATTTTGGCAGAAACTCGTTCTGTCTGAAATTTGGACATGCTTTTGTCCAGGCTCATCTTAAATTTATTACAAACTAGCGGGGTACCCGGCGATGCCAGGGGTTCTTAGAGGTTTTTCTATCGTTTTTCTCTCGCTTCCGTTTCCTTCCACGCTTGCTTTCAGGCTCCCGCTCGCTCTCCCGTTCGCTTTCCCGTTCCAGATTGCTCTCCTATGACAGAAAATGCTCTTTCTGCCTCTACACTAGTTAGTGGCATGCTCATTATTGCTTGGTGTAAGACATCCAGTTTTTTAGTCTTGACCCATGGTTTTGAAGAACTCCACCTCCCTCCGAATAATTACTTCCATTGGATTTGTTCGAGTTGAAGCTATTTTTTTTGCTTGGAATGTGTTTGTACTCTTTTTTTAATGCTAATTGTAGTCGGTCTGTAAGGCTGTCAGACAAATGCTAAAACCTCCCCGTCTTCTGTTTCATCACTCTCGATTGTTTTGTAAACTTCGTTTAAGATTTTACTGTTTCCTTTTGTTTGGATCTTGTATTCATCTATATATATAAAAATGAATGTTTGTATGTATGTATCAGGGTTGTTAAGAGCGGTAGCGCCGCGCTACCGCTACTGTAGCGGCGCTAATTTTAAGGTAGCGGTAGCGGCGCTACTATTGGCTGAGAAGATCGTTGATGGTAGCGCCGCTACATTTTTTGGCTGTTCTCAGCGCTATTCGCTACCGCTACTTTTTTCAAAAACAAAATATGTTTTTTTTATTAATTAAGTGATTTTCAATGTATTTAGTTTTTATTTGAAGCATGCATGAAATCGGAATCTGGTTGATTGATCGACGAGCGTGAGCATCTCTTTGAAATGTGGAATCCTTCCTGACCTTGCTAAAGCGAGCGTGTTCATCTCTTTGAAGCTTAGCAGAAGTGGTATCGGGTGTTAGTGACACTTAGTGATGTTTTGAGGTGTATGGTATCTGGCTGTCTGTTTGAGTGTGTATAAACAGTTTGTACGAACAGTTGAAGGCAGTTTTTTTTTAAACTTTTTATTCAATTGTCTTTTGCTCGTTTGATCTCAAGATCTTGACGTTATTTCTTGTCTAGTTTTATTCACTGTATGTGACGAATAAAATTGCTGTATATTACAGCAATGTCTTCTACAAGCTTGTTGATTGCTCGAGGCATGAGTGTCTTTGAAACGTGACCCCTTGGTGTTAGATGACCACTGCCATGCGTGATGCTTTGAAGTGTTTGTGGCCTTTGGTGAATGAGTACATATATGTACGGTTTACGAAAACTGAATTTAGTTTTTCTGGTGCTGTTTCAACTTTTCCTTCGTTATCGCATGCTTGCTCGAACTTAAAATATATACGTTATTTCTTGACTAGTTGTTTAATTTTATCTTTTGTGGGAAAAATAGTCGTTATCTTACCACATAGAACGTACAATATGTCAAAAACCAAAAAACCAAGTAGGGATAATGCTAAAAAGTCTAGTGAAATCGATCGTGTAGGGCGGATTTGCGTACCACCGGATTATTTTGTCTACACCGGCGAAGGCGAAACGGAAGGAAGTTCTCTGTATCGTTGTCTGCATTGTCCAACCGGTACACAAGGAAAGAAAATTTCGTCTGGCAACAAGTCGAGATTCAATTTGAAGAAACACATGACGGTTTGTAAATGATTTGCGTTTTTTTATGCTTACACAATTTATTCAAGTTAGGTTTTTACTCTTAGCTTGTGGACTTGTGCACTTGTGCAGTAGGCATGGCCAAGGCAGGGCCGGAATGGCAGACGCGGGGCGCAAGCGGGGATAACAAGTTTGAGGCGCATTATTACAGCCTATGACCGGAAAGCGAATTTCTCGCAAAAAAGTTAATGAATGGCGTTTTGATGGGGAATTCCAATCGGACCTGTCCATGCCTTGGCCATGGTGCAAAAAGAAAAAATTGTTATATGTAGTTGGTAAATTTATGGACTTGAGAACCGCACCAATAACTTGTTATACATATTTCCACATTCTGATGATGCGTTTGTGAATTGTGATACAACTTCGAAAATTAGTAAAATTAGTTATGGGTCATAAATTCCACACACTGATTTCACCGGGCCTACCTACTGCTTGGTAAATATGAAATGCTATATTTATTAAAATTTTTGCAATATTAGTATTACTCGTGACTCAAAGATACTTTAATGCTCAAGCAAAAAAAATCGTCAATCCAATTATTAAATTGTTTGCTATATTTTAGTATATAAAATATCAACAGTGAAAAGAAAGCGTGTAATAATGCAGCCTGATAGATATATGCAAATATAATGCAATTCAACTTTAGATTTCTTAATTGTTTTTTGTTCATGCATAATTGCATTATGATTGCATTAACATTATTTGGATAATTAAAAAAAAACTTTTTATTTTCATTTTCGTTTTTGCAGTCGAAACATCCCGGACTATTGGCTTCATTTCAGATTGCTTGTAAAAATATGTCCGATAAAGAGAAGTCACGGAAAAAAGCAACTACAGCAACTACCAGTGCTGATAATGATCACAGGTGTTCCTCTCATGAAGCAAGCCAAACTTGACTCGTCACAATCTCTGCAGTGCCAGTTCCTGACACAAGCAGGAGTCGACAAATATGTCCGTGACTACATAGTCAACAGTGTGTTACCAGTGCATCACGTTGACACTAGCAGTTTCAAGCAGCTGGTCAGTGGACTAACTTCAAAACGCTTTCAGAGTAGATGCAGACAAACGGTAATTAAACAGATCGAACAGGAATTTGAAAGCAAAGTGTTGCATTTGAAAATGAAATTAGCGACGCTGACAACTGTTTGGACTGCTGGACCAGCCGGCGTAGAGGTTTCATTGGAATGACAGTGCACTGGATCGAAGAGCAAACGTTGGAAAGAAAAGGTGCTTGCCTGGCTGTTAGAGAAATAGTAGGAAGACACACATATGACGTTTTAGCAAAAATCATCAGCAGGGTAAATGAAGAGTTTGGTATCACAAAAAAAATTTGTTTTACTGTAACCGACAGTGGCTCAAACTTTGTGAAAGCATTCCGACATTATTCAATAAATCTTGAAGTAGAGAATGAAAATACCAGCGAGGAGGATGATAGTGAAGACTTTGAGCCAGTGGATGTGATGAGAATCCTCAATGGCGAAGTTAATAGAATAGCAAATGCAAATGAAAAAGCTCAAGCTGAAGATGGTAATACAGGTGATAGCTGCAGTGAGAATGACGATAACAATCAAACTGACGAGGAAGACCCAGACGAGGATGAGTCTGAACCAGCCATTATACTACCGTGTCACCGAAAGTGTGCAGCACACCGACTGAATTTGGTGGCTACAACTGACATTGCCAAGTTAGAAGGTCAACTGAAGACGACATCAATGCAAACGTTTGCTAAGTTATCTGCTCTATGGAACAAGCAAAATAGATCTGTAACGTCAGCAAATTCAATCAAGACGGCGCTAGGAACTTTACTAGTAACTCCCGGCGACACCCGTTGGAATTCTTATTACGACGCAGTAGCACGAGTGCACACAATCTTGACCAACCCTGATCTGGAACCAAAGTTTGACACGATGTGCGACGATTTGAAGATCAAGCAGGGAAAACTGTGACAGCCATGCAATATGTTTTTACCAATGCTTTTATTAACTCGTCGGCTCTGTTTCTCTGTCTGTTTCTCTGTCTGTTTCAAATCTTGCAATCAATTTTTGAGTCACTTCCTGTTGATAGATTTTTTTCAAATTTTGCATACATGCTCAAGATAGAAGACAATGCAATATTCAATTATTAGTTTTACAATAAGTCAATTAATTTAGTTAATTTTCTTGAGGATTTTATCGAGGGGTTTCTTGAGGGTTTTCTTGACCACAAAACGCTAACCGACTGGCAGACTATTTTACCAAGTTAACACGAACCACACTCACTGACCGCGATTCTCAAGCGTGTACGAAATTTTCATGAAAATAGTTGAGATATTTAAATTCGATGCTTTTTGATGATATTTTTATTATTATTACCAAAGCTTTTATTAACTCGTCGTCTCTGTTTCTCTGTCTGTCTGTTTGTTTCTCTGTCTGTTTCAAATCTTGCAATCAATTTTTGAGTCACTTCCTGATGATAGATTTTTTTCAAATTTTGCATACATGCTTAAAATAGAAGACAATGCAATATTCAATTATTAGTTTTACAATAAGTCAATTAATTTAGATAATTTTAATTAATTTCGATATTTCGATATAATTAAGATATTTCGACTTTAACATAAAATAAAAGAGTAATATAAGAAAAAATTGATTGCAAAATTTGTGTTTTAATTACATATAAGAGCATTGGTTTTAAAAATTCGTTTTTAATTTACTTGTTTATATATAAAAATTTAGACTTTCCTATACAACCCTTAAATATAAATAGATTGTCATCAATGTTTTTGGCTGCAATTTTATTAATCTAAGTATGTCAACATTGAAAATAAATTCCTTTTAACAAAATTAAAAATTATTTTAATTTTGTTATTTAAAAAAGTACAACTTTATGTATTCAAATTTTTTAAAGAAAGTCGTAACGGGCTTAGAACCAGGTCTATAAATAAGGAGAATCACGCACGAATGACCGCTAGATGCAATGCGGACACATAGATGCTCGAATGAACTTGGATTGCTGGTGTTGAGCTTTGTTATATAAACTCCAAAGGGGGCAATGATGGCAACGCCTCCATGATTGACATACTCCATCTACTCAAGATCTGCACCTGGCTTCTTTAGTTTCACCTGTAATGGTTTTGACCTGGGCCTTTGATGATTCCGCTTCTCTGAAAATGTGTAGGGCTCCCTGCAAAAAAAGATCGTTTTCACGTAGTAGAACTTCCAAAAGTGTACAGTTAGCACAACCCAACACAACTCTATCTCTGATCATATCTTTGAACTGGTCTCCAAACCTGCATAGCTTTGCCTTGTTTTGGGGTTTTTTCACAAATGACTCAGTTGACTCAGCTGGTTGTTGAGACATCTGCCGAAAAAGAAATCTTTCGCTGACAACAAGGAAATATTCTTGAAATTTGGCCATGACAATTTTCAAGTCTCTTTTTTCAGACTCGCTGTTGAAGTTGAAAGCGTTGAATATTGGGAGAGCCTCAGCACCGAAGAGGTTCAGCAAAAGTGCAATTTTTATTTGGTCAGGTTTGTCTAGAGACTCTGACGCTATTAAACGAATCCTAAACATCTTCATCGGTGGCCATATCCGGGCAATCAAATTGAAATGAATACTTACCGTTAAATATAAAAATATTTGTCGACTGCATCATGTCGTGATCCTAAGTGATGTATGGTTATTTGAAGTGACTTTGTTGTTCAACCAATTTGAAGATGTTTATTATTTTACAAACTAGACAAGGCAACAATATCATAGATATAATACATGTTATGAGGCAATATAAATATTATGATACTATGATCATAACCACAATCATAATATACAACAGACATTTTCAATGTATAATTTGATTAAAATTAAACTTGCACCATATATTCAATTAAAAAAAAACTGTTCTGTGTAACCAATACATTTTTATTATGTTATATTGTAGAGAAAGATATCACACTCCAGACGTCAATAATTGATCCAGCAATGTGTGAAAAGAATTTTACAGTTTCATGCTCCATGTCTCTTTTTTTATCACCACAAGTCAAACCAACTAAATTTTCTATTATTCATAATTCGATTGTGAAATTAGATAATTTGGTTGTAAATAATGACTTATTTTCACCTATGCTAAATACCACATTCAATGCGAGAGAATGTGGAAAAACAAATTTGACATGTCAGTGGGATTTTATTTCAAATCTGCAGGAGAGTTTTTTTAGAAATAGTACTTTGCTTGAATTTTTCTGTAAGTTCTCTTATTAAATACATTTATTAAATAAATTAATGTTATCTTATAATGTTTATATTACTAGTACCACCAAAATGCCCTGCTGCACGAAATTTTTCTGTTGTCTGTAATGAATCCATAAGAATTACAGTGGACGCTTACCCTCCTCCCTATAAACATAAATGGTTGTGTACATTAGAAAATCGTTCATGGGCTGGAAATGAAGAAACTTTCTTTCTATGTGGAAATGGAGTTTACAATTGTTTATACATGGCTCATAACAACATTGCCAACATCGATTATAACTGCTCGTGGAATGGTTACATTACAGTAAAAGAGCCAGGTTTGTTTGATTTTTCTATGAAAACAGTATATTTATAGAAGTTATTTCTAATAAGATATTTAATCTTTGATTGTTGTCAATGTACATGAGAGTCGGTTTAAACTTGTCATAATTGGTAAAAACACCTGCCCATCTGCAGTGCATGTACAAATACATTTCAAAAGTATTTCAAATATAAAATACTAATAAATATCTTAAAAAGTATTTCAAACAATAATACAAAATTCTTGACTTCGAGCCAGCGGATATCGTTGCCTCTCGATACGGAGGCGCTAGCAATGTTGTCGGTCTTGACTGGACGGGATTCTGACTGAGAGGCGTTCAGTCATAATCCCTCAGATGGTAGCTTCGCACCATTGGCTTATCAGCCAAGCACATAAACCAAATGTCTGAACCTGCGGTTCCTCTCGTACTAAGCAGGATTACCATTTCGACAACCGGTCATTAGTAGGGTAAAATTTAAACCGAAAGGTTGAGAGTTTGGCTCGAAAAGTTGTTTCTGCCAAATTGTGCAAAAACAAGTAAAGATAAAAATAATAACAAAAAAAAAGCTTTTATTTTGCCTCTTTATCTGAGTCAACGAACTAAAATTTTTGAATCTTAAACAACCGTTACGCTCAATCTTGTACTTATTATTTAATTTGTTATTATTAATTTTGTTTATTACAACAACACTAACTTTCATATAAAATCGATTTTGATTAATTTTAATTGATTTAAGGTAGGCAGTCGCACAGTTAAAAATCGCATGAAGACGTACGAGTTTGAGTCGAGCCATTTATATCTTGATAATTCAGGCGTCTATATAGTCTTTGGTTACATCAGAAGACTCGTAAAAAATGCGGGCATTCAACGAGGCCAATGAATACACTTGGCCACGCCTACTAACCTAGATTTGATCACCACAGACAAACCAACAAACAGAGAGACGAGTGAAGTTAAATAAAAGCATTTAAAAACAAGGGCTGGCTTGTTTGATATTCCTAAAAACAAGGCCTAGCCCGTGCAATACTCTAATCAGAACAACAATCGATTTCAGATTTTGTTTCTTGGTAAACTGTTTTTAGTATGCATTTGTATCGTGATTTTTGAAGGTGAAGTCCTGCCCAAGAATGCTTAGTTTTTGTGAATCACATCTTGCTTGATTTCACGAATGTATCTTCTGCCAGCTGATCCACTGTGAGGTGGATCCAATTTTTTGCCATCCTTTTGACACATAATACATTTTTGGGCTGATGGGAATAGATAGAGAGAGATTTAGAAATTGTAAGATTGAATTTCTCCAGCTTTAACATTTTTTCTCTGTGATTTCTGCGGAACTTAAGATAAATTTTACATCTGAAACAATACAGAATAAGCAGTAAGGGCCATTTACAATAAATAAAGCAAAAAATGCCATTTTGTGCCATCCCCTTTATATATAACAATTGCTGGAACTCCTACCCATATATTACGTAACAAATCTGCCTTCTTATCATTATACAATTTCTAATACAAATAATATTCAAACAAATTGATGTAAGCTGATAACTTTCCTGTGTTCACGGTGGCCATTTTGAATATTGTCTATCATATTGAATTTTATTTATTTTATAATTTTCATAAATACCAATTAAGCTTTTTTATGTTTACTGATCAGTGATTATTTCGTTAACGGAAATAGAAATTAAAACGATAATTATTAATTTTTCTTAACAAAAACTGAAACGAAAACTAGAATAGAATGTTGAAACGAAACTGAAATAAAATAAAAATTAGTTAGTTAGAACGAACGTCTTGGGCTCATGTCTCTGGAGCATCGCCACTTGATAAATGACCTCTGTTTTTGTTACAATATCATACATGGTTTTGCCAACTGTAAAATAACAGGCTTCCCAGAACTTACCCAGAGTACGCGCACTCGAGGCCACTCACTTCGTCTGCGACAGGAGAAGTGTTCCAGAGACATCAGGAAATATTTCTTTACAAATAGATTGATAAACCGATGGAACTCGCTCCCACCTGAAATTATAAACTTTTCAACTTCTTCCCGTTTCAAGTCCTGTCTCATGACCCACAACTTAGCCAGGTTTCTCGTCAACAGCTAGCAATCCTGTCGGAGATGGAGATCAACAACAATGAACTTCTCAAATCTACAGAGTTTCTTCTTTTTCTTGGGCATTACAGTGGAAAACATTTGGGGAATTATTCCTGATTAATCTACCCTACATTACATTTTCAATTGCTCCTCGCCTTAGTTTTGTGGCTTAAACTTTGAAGTCGAACCGTCATTTTGCGTCTCCTTACATGGCATTCTCAATTGCTCATCGCCTTTGTTTTGTAGCTTGAACTCTGAGGTTGAACCGTCACTTTGCGTCTCCTTTCCTGTTTCTTTTTCTTCCACTTTTGTTTTCTTTTTGTTCGAATGCACAATCACGTTTCTTTTTTGTTTATATTGCTATCCAAATGGTGTAAGTGGCCGTTGGCCCTGCTATTTGACGACGTTGTAATAAATAATAAAAAAAAATAGAAATAAAAATATTTTTTTTTCGAAACGAAATAGAAATAGAAATAAAAAATAATTTGTTAAAACGAAATAAAAAAAATTATTAAAAACAAAATTAAAATTAAAATTAATTGACTAATACAAATTTAATTGAATTTCTGAAATTTCGCTTCTATGGTACTTTTTTTTAACATGCCTTTGCCGTTACGATTGTTTATTCTTTTTCTATTGTATTCGTTGTTTGGTTTGTCGTTATTTATTGAGTCAGTAATGTAGAAAGCTGGCGTTGGTTTGTCGGAAATGTTTGCTGGTCTTAAACGCGAAAGTTTAGTTTGTTTGCCTAGCGAAAAAAGATATTAGTAACATCGATGGTGCTATACAACTATAAACCAATGCGGTTTTCAACTGGCCGGTAAACAATTCAGAAGCGCAGTGATAAAATTTGTTTGTCTTAGTCACTTATATACCGAACCAGACACAGCTATCTAGATATATCGACGAAATACGTATATCTAGTGCTGACCATAGCCAAGATTTGATACAGTTTTGGATTGCTTGACAATCTATATATCCGCTACTTTCCCTCTTGGCTTTGGACATACTGGCAGCACCTGCTTCACAGGCATATGTGGAGAAGATTTTTTCATCATGTGGCCTTTTGAGCAGAGGGAAGAGACATAGACTGAAAAAAACTTAGAAATGAGAGTTTTTTTTTAAATTGAATAAACAGTTTTTCAATTGACTTGTGTTTAGTTACAAGTGCAAAATAAGAAGGTTGCAAACGAAACTAAAATTATTATGAATTAAAAACGAAAATGAAATGGTAATAATAATTCTTGATGCAAAACTAAACTGAAATTAAAATTTTTGAAAATTTCAAAACTAAAACTAAACGGTAATAATAATTCTGGTTGCAAAACGAAACTGAAACTAAAACTAAATTTATTTCTGAAACTAATTAATCACTGTTACTGACTTTTAAAACAATAAATTTCTAGTTATCTGCTGCCATCTTGATAAATTCTAAATGGTAGACTTATGCCACATTTATGGTAATTCCAGCTAGTGCCGTTTAAGCTATATGAGTCTGTTACTCAAAAAACATTCAAACTCTGTCCTATACCGGATGTGTGCAGGTCTGTAGGATAGGTCCTGGATCATACCTGGTTTAGTTTAATGCTAAGCACCTTGCTCTAGTCCTAAAATGTCAATTTTGGATATGGATACCACAGCTTTATTTTCAAGAAACTCGAATATGCAGCTTAACGTGTTAATTTTTTAAAAATTCAGAGGTATTTTTGTTTCACATTAGTTGCAATACCAATGCAAATTGTTTTTATCTTGTAGTAAAACTAGTTTGCTTTTGCTCATTTTTAAACATGTGCCATGAAAAGGAGTGTGATATAAACGGCATAAAATTGTTGAGTCTAACTTTTTTAAAGATTCAGAAGAAATAAAATATGAGCATTTCATGTTATTAAACAAATTTTATATGATGTTTTGAAAGTATAACTGTATTTTACAACGTTTTTATTAGGTCACTTAGTTGTTTGAAAGTTTGTCTGTCCATGAAAACAACTTTATACTCTCTCTCCCCTTCTCCCTCTCTCTCTCTCTCTCGTGCATGCATTGCATCATCGAATGCATGCTAACAACTGGCGAGCGACTTTATTTTCTCTCTCTCTCTCTCTCTCTCTCTCTCTCGTTCTTTCCTTTCTTAGTTGTTTGACATCGGATCAGACTGATATTATATATGTGCGTATCGCATGTATGCTAACTACTGCGTGCACACTACTGTGCACCATAGGTCTGCTTTCAACTAGCGAAATGCTTACAAAATTTCAAAAACAAAAAAGTAGAAAATAATTTTTACATCATAAAAAATACATTTTTAAAAAAACAACGTTTTCTTGCGCCCTAAAAGGTATAAAATAATCCTATAATTTATTTACACCGAAAAACGTTGCAGGCACATATAGGCTACAACATCAAAACTTTAGTAAAACAGATAGTTATAGAAATTAATGCGTCACAACGTTTTTCGTTGTATATAATTATAGGAATATTATTTTATACTTTTTAAGGTGCAAGAAAAACGTTTTTTTAAAAAGGTATTTTTTATGATGTAAAATTTATGATTGAGTCAAATTAAAACGAAGACAGATTTCAATGAGCAATAATGAAAAAATTACCACCAGACAAATATATACTTCCAGACAATTAAAAAACTTAATTAACATTAATCAGAGTAGGCACCAAGCCACAATCAGGAAGTGTCATCATAAAGTAGAAGATGTCCTGAAACTGACCCAATGTTATTTTGTTAAAAAATGCATGAAAAATGTTTTAATGAGTATTTTTTCATTTATTTTATATTATGTGTTTCAAAATGGATGTTATTATATTCTAATCGAAATCATAACACTTAATCATAAACAACAATGTTACTTTTTTATACACTCCTGTTTTAGTAAATATTTTGTCATATCTATTGAAATATGCATGATTTAATTTACTGTTATTTTTAAATTGATTTAATCACATTAGATGTCAATGGTCCAATTCCACCAGGTATTTTCGTAGGCTATTAATAAAATTAACTGTTTTCACTGATCAGTTTTTTACTATAAAATATCATTTAAATACTATTTATTTTTAAACAGCTTATAACTTTATGCTTTTAGATGTTCTTAGTCACTTTCTTATGTCTGTAAGATAACAGCGGCACTGCAAAAAATAAGTTAGATGAAATATGATGAGGCAGGTGGATAGGTTGGTAGATAATCAGACATCAATTTGAAGGGTTTGTGGTTTGTACTGCCCGTTTGTTGAAGTTTGGAAAAATTATCAATTCAATTGCTTTCCATTCCATATAGCATAGTCAGTGCCACTACTAAATTTTATAGATAAAAACATTAATTTGATTGGGTAAAGATTAAAGGGTGGCAATATTATTTGTTAGATGAAAGTCACATGAAAATTGTGCTGCTCATAATCGTGTTCTAATATATATATTTTTAGATGACTTTTACATAGAGAATAACTTCTTATATTTATATTTAGCTTTTTCATAATAAATACTTTTCTGTATTTTTTCCCACTGCTAACTTTAATAGCTTTCACAGGTTAACTTCTATTGTGCTCAACTTTAGTGCTGATTTTTATTGGTTGAAATTGTTATCAGATTTTATGTTGCTTTTAGTTATTTTGTTCTTCCTCTGTTTCTGTTGTTTTATAAATTTGATTATTTCATGTTTTTTTGTCAATTTTGTTTTTATATTGCTTTCAATATTATATTATGTTATTTTGTAACCTTTAATTTAATTTTTTATTTCAAGGACCACCAATTAAAATAATAATCATTTGTGTCGTCGTACCCGGTAGCTTGCTCCTGATAATCATCATCATCATTATCATCGTCATTTGTATCAAAAGATCCAAGAAAAAAAAGCGAAGTGAGTTGTTCAAAAATTATCGTTTATTATTAAATATTGCATATGCTGAGGTATGGTCGATTTGAATAATACTTACAAATCACGAATAATGTAAATAGTTTTAATTTCAAATTGAGCTTTTTTCAAGAATGATATTTGCATTTGATTGAGTGTTATTGAGAAATATGAATAAACATATCGGGGATTGTTGTAAATGTTCGAGTGTTTTAAAGTACATGATTTTGAGAAATCATGATTAACATCTTTTTATGATATAGTAATGTCAATTTATGAATTACTAATATTTAAGATGGCATAGATAATGTTGCTTATGGAAATTCTGCAGTACTTTCTAAAGAAGGTTAGTAAATGAGACATAGAATCATAAGTGTGTGTGTTTAAGAGAGCTAAAATGAGAGAGGAGAAAATATTTGAGTGAGTGTGTAAGTAGTTCAAAATAATAATATTTTATTTCTATATTTCAAAGTTGTAGAAATATCAGTTGAATGTAGTTAAAGTGATCACAGAGAATTAGAATTAGTGCATTCACATTTGTATGCTTTATTTATATTCTGCTTGATAATTATTAGTTAGAATGTTCTATTATTAACAAGGAAAGAAATTATAATTATTAGTTGATAATTATAATTTTATATTAGTTTGATAATTGTTAGTTATAATTAGAGCTGTGAATCGATTAAAATTTTTAATCGCTTAATTGCATGCGATTAATCCATTGTTCGCAAAAATTAATTACGATTAATCGCAAACATTTTTTCAAATTATATAGTAAATTTAAAAATTGATTTGAAATAATAAGTGCATTTATTCAATAACAATTTGAAATAATAAGTGCATTTATTCAAAATCATTCATATTGTCATCATTTCTTAGCCAGCTACTTAGTGAGACAAGTTTGTTTATATTGTCAGCAGAGAGTGAAGCACGTTTTTTAGTCACAATGTTCCCTGATAATGAAAATAATCGTTCGCACGGGACAGTTGTAGCTGGAGAAGCCAAGAATTTTCGTGCCAATTTCGCTAAATTAGCATATGCACATTCATGCTTTCTCCAACATTCCAAAGGACATTCAGACAGATCGATCTGCGGCTCATTTCTATATTGTTCAAAAGGAGCAAACGACTATCGTGGCAGAAGAAGCTCATCGTCAGAATCCGAATCATCCATTTCCAACATTTTCCGTTTCTTTGTTGGTTGTTCTAGATAAAAAATATTTACGAGATTAAATAATGACTTCTAAAAATAAAAAAATTAAATTAAATTTTGCTCTTTATATTTAGATTCTGGTCTAAAATAAATGATAACACTTTGATAAAAAAAAATAAAATAGTAACCAGAAGTTGAATCGTTTGGTGTCAACTGATTATTCACACATGCATGAAGTCTTCGTAGATCTTTCCATACTTCTGCTCGTTCGCTTTTCGGCAAGCATTCCAATTTTTTGAAACGTGGATCCAATACAGTGTCGGTAGCACATAGGAGTTATCATCAGATGCAACACGTATGACATCCTGGAGCCCTTCGTCTGATATAATATTTATCGGCCTACCATTTCTAGCGATCCAGCTTGCAAGAGCTTTTGTAATTTTTTCCGATTTGTCTTTATCCATTTTTTTCCAATTTCATCGATCCTAAGCTGGCGCAACACTGGGACTTGCTGGACATTTGAAGCTTGGATAAGCTCAACATCGGAAGAATGTGTGCTTGCTTGTCGAATAGTTTTATTTGCCATGTCAACAAATGGATGCTTATTTCGAAGATGATACTTGAGCGTTGAATAACTTCGATGAAATTTAAATTCCTTACCGCAAATTGAACAGACAACAACATCTTCCGATTTAAAAACAAACTTTCCTTGCAAAATTGATTTTTCTGAATTCATTTTAATAACGATACTTCTCCGCGTTTAGACACAAACAATCAACACAACTCTCTAGCAAAATGGCGCTGAAAATTTACGGAACCACCGATATCGTACACGCTATAGACTTAGAATTATAGTACTATGTTACATAATATTAATTTAATATTATATTTTGGTGCAAAATTTAGACTAGTCGTTAAAATATTTAACGGCGTTAATTTTTTTAATGCGCGCTAATTTTTTAGCGTTAATTAACGGAATTAATCGCGATTAATTCGCAGCTCTAGTTATAATGTTTTATTATTAACAAGAAAAGAAATTATAATTATTAGTTGATAATTATAATTTTATATTATTTTGATAATTATTAGTTATAATGTTTTATTACTAATTATTAACAAGAAAAGAAATTATAATTTATTAAGAATTTCTGTTATGGACTAATAATATTAGATTTGTTTAAGATTAAAGTGATTGTTTGAAGGTAGTTTTCACCATTTATTTCAATCTTATTTGCATAAAAAAATAAATAAGAAATTTTGTTTTATTCAGTCATATTTAATTTGATGATAAATTGAAATTAGTTAATGTTTAAAATAATTTGCATACAACTTAATGATGTTTGTACAACTGAAATGGGGAAACACATTGATAAAATTGTAATTGATTTTTCATTAATTTTTAACATTTATTTAAGTTTCAGGAAAAGTCTCGAGCACAAATAACGGTGCGTGGAGTTTTGTGATTTACATTTATGCGGAAATCTTTTGAATTTCAGTTTGGTTGTTATCCGAGCTTATTTAATTAAAGTTTACTGATAAAATGATGCAATCGCGGTATGAACAACAACAACTTACAAGAGCAAAGTGGAGGAGTGCATTAAAAACCCTTGCAATCTCAACAGTCAATTACAAAGATATATTGCAATATATTACATTTCCGTCATTCAAACCCACATACATCTCTTGGAAGGCCTAATTTGATGTACTGTATGGGTTGACATGTGTGTATGTGATTGTGTTTGCATTTACGAATACTACCTGTTGATAGTGTGGTTAGTGCATGTGTGCATGAATATGAATGTTTACCTGTAGATTGTAGTTGTTGTTGTGTATAAGTGGCTAGCGTGTTGTTTTTCAGTTGAAGAGTTGCGTAGAGTTAGTGGTGGATAGTGGTAGCAATCTGAAGTGAATTGTCGAATTCAAGACTGTAATTAAATTTGTTTTTTTGGAACTTGATTCGAGTTGCGGATTTTGGAACTTGTTAGAAGTTGCATAGAATGTTTTTGAACTCACTAAGAAGTTACGTTTTCGTTCTAATTTCTTTTATTTAACAAAAAAAAACTTTTTACGTTTGAAGTTTTATTGCCCAAGTTGACATGTACATCCTTGAAACTGTGGTTCAAGTATGCTTGAACACAGTTCGTTGAGTTTATGAGCTCACCCTGCTTCTGGTAGCGCCCGTTGGTCTTAACTAGTGCTTGGTGACTGTTTCATTTAATCAATGCCTTGGTGAGCTGTATGTGATTGCTCCAACACTTTTCAAAGTTCTTTCTGCAGTGGGATCGCTCGGTTTTTCGCTAATATAATTTCATCAGCAATAAGGAGGTCTTGTCGGCAATGACAATAGGGCTGAGCTTCTAATAAAACATTGTTTTTTAATTAAGGTCATCTATTTTGAATGCAGTTGATTACTGTATATTGTTTTGAATCTAATGGCATTTTGTGAGCTTTAATTCGGATTTTGCTTCGGCCCGAAGCTTAGACATTTGGGGCATTATTCAAACTTTGGCTTCAGACCGTGGCTAAAGATGAATAAAAAAAATATCAGGTCCCATAAAACAGCCTTTCAGAAAAGTCTTAAACTTGTTGGATTAACAATTAATTCATGTCATTTAGCGTGATAAAATAGCCAAAAAGAGTGTCTTTGTTGTTTAGTTTGAAATTCGATCAACTATCCTTTAATTTGAAATTAAATCACCTATCCTTGGCACCCACAAAAATCGAGAATGCCCAGGTTACACAGTCGAGCATAGTTTTGCATACGAACCATATGATATATATATGATATCGATATCGTGGGGGTGGTTTTAATAAATCAGTAAACAAGATTTGCTGAAGTGTACCTGGTAATTTTCCCAATTGGATGAATAGATGACAGATGGTGATGATGATAGTAGCAAAAGCAGTGACCCCCTTTTGTTCAATTTTCTAGCTGAAATTAAAGTAAAACTTGAGGAAATCTTGCTAAAAACATTGTTGAGTGTTGAACATTTGCCTTTTAGCTGGAAAAAATGTTCCTAATAGTATAGAAAAATTCTTTGGCAGAGTTAACAATTTGTGTGATTGGATTATGTTTGTTTTGCTAAGCACCGATTTATTTTTTTCTTTATTTATTTACTATTGAACTTTTTTCACTTTTTGTAATTTTAGGGTATGATGGAACCAATCAACATCATAAAGAAGGTAAAAATCTGTCAAATTTACTTAATTATTTGGCTGCTCTAATTTACTATCAACTGGATTCCAGCACACACCTGGAGAAATCTAAAAAAATTAATATCGGAGATTATTTTACTCGGCAAAAGCCTTAAATCAACCTATAATTGTCCTTATCCTGCTCTACCTGTTGTCGTCCTTCAAGAGTCAATTAAAAACTTTCCTCTTCAGCTGGAGCCACTTTCAATAGTAACCTCACCTCACCTGCTAATCAATTTTATGAATGTTTGTGAGTCTGTCTGTCCTTTATAGAAATCTGAACCGCTGGAGCGATCTTGATGAAATTTGGCAAGGAGGTTGTTCTCATACAGGGGAAGAAAGTTAAGAAGGTTTGGACTTCCTACTCCGATCCCCCAGCTCAGGGGGGCCAAAAAACCTCCCGGGCCAAAAGTGCCTATACATGATCATTGCATAAGTTTTCGAAGCACTGTTTACAATTGCGTAACAGGCATTACTTGCTAATGAACTTCTTAATATTAAGAAGTCCATGACTTGCTTCCCAGTCTTGCATAATGTGACCGATTGTGTGTTATTACAAATGATTAAGAGATAGATGGAAGAAAAATGTACGATTTCGTAACACGTATTACTTGCTGAATTGACTTGCCTAATGCGATTGATTTGGGGTTGTGGTATACAGTGGAAATATAGTTAAAAATCGAATCCAAACATATAATTGGTTGTTCTTGATTTAAACAAATAGCAAGTGAACCATTAAAAACAATTTTTTTAAACCAGCAGCTTCTAATTTTTTGCAAATCATTCTTCTAAATACTTGATGTGTGAAGTATCTGAAGATTGAAAAATTCAAGTGCAGCAGAGACAGTTGATCAAACGCTTTTATACATTTGAAATCTTATTTTTTATACATTTAAAATCTTTGTTTTTTTCTCAACTTTTTCATTTGTTAAAATGGAAAAAATGAATTATACTATTGGGTTTACCTTGTAAACTCTTTTCCAACTGCTTCAGTGCATTGAAAACTTCTTTGTTAATTAATTTGACCACCATTATTGCTAAAATTCTGTCGCTTGATAAATTAATGCTTTTATAATAATAAAATCTTTCAATATATTTTTATAGACTCAGCCTCTTTTTAAGTATCTGTCTCTCTTATTGATAGGGGATACGAAATGTTTTTGATGAAAGAAAATCCAGACACATGTTAAATTAATATTTGTATAATAAAATTATAAATTCATTTCAATAGACTGTCTTATTTGCTGATTTTTAACTATCCAACCTATAAAATAAAAAATTTGTAATTATTAACAATCCATACTTTTGGTAGGAGATGTCACAGCAATAAAAGTCTTTGACTTTTGAGCTTAGGGTCCTGGGTTCAACTCTCGGGTTAGTAATATCTAAGGCTATCCCACATCGCGTAACTTCCTTGGGCAAGGAGTTCACTCTGAATCCTAAAACAGAGCATGCTCAGGTCAACTCAGCTTTTCATTCTCCTGTGGTAGTCAAATGAGTACCGGTGATTCCACTGGGAATAAATAAATCGATTGAGGCGATGAATACGGCTGCCTGCATCGTAGTGGTCTTGAAATCGATTCATTTCAGTACAACACCACTATAATCTGATTGGAATCTTTATCTTTTATTTTTTGTCAAATTCAACTCTTGAATTTCACTCAACAGGACGGCGATCATGAAGGTATTCTCAGACATTTTGGAAGAGGCGGATACTGGGAAGCTCACTCTACTGGTTCTCCTTGACTTATCAGCAGCATTTGACACTGTTGATCATCAAATACTCCTTCATAGACTCAAATCATTCTTTAACTTTGGTCATTTACCTCTCAGCTGGATCTGTTTTTACTTGAGTGAAAGGTTCTTGTACGTCAAAGCAAATAACATAGACTCCTCAAAAACAAAGGTTTTCTGCGGTGTGCCACAGGGGTCGGTTTTAGGTCCAATGCTCTTCATGATGTATTTTCAGCGAACTTGAAAACATCATTGCTGGCCATGGACTCTCTTGTCATTTTTATGCCGATGACACTCAAATCTACGGCCATTGTTTGCCTGAAAAGACTACGGCACTTCAAGCTGTTATATCTACCTGTATAGATGACGTTGGAGCTTGGATGTGATCGAGTCAAGTAAGTACACTGGTTAACTCAGTGAGTTTCAGGTATCCCCCCTAGTAAAAAAAAGTCCTCGGATTTACAAAAATCCCACGGGCACTGCCTGTCGGAGCTGGGGGGTCCGGAACCCTGGACCCACGCTCAGCGCCGCGCCTGTCTCTACACCTCTACTAAACAGTAGAATTACTAATGATGATATTGTCACCAATGTTTGCATTTTCATCATTATTATTTCCATAATTATTTATCATTTAAATTTATTGTTTCAATGTTACATTTTTATAGAGCAAATAGAAATTGTTGAAAATGATTGTTATGGGCAATCACCAAAGTCAGCAGGTTAAGCAATTAATTTAATTGATCTTAATTTCAAATCATTTTTTATTTAACTCAATAGTGTTATTTGCATTTTACTATTAAAAATTATTACTAAGTTTATCAGGGTTGTGAATGTTCAAGTGTTGTTAACATTTTCTGACCACATGATGTTATACATTAGCAATTGTCAATTTGTTTTAAAACTTGATAAACCAATATGAAATGAGGGCAAAAGTGTATTTTTTTGTTTATTGCAATTACAGTGTTTTGTTAAAACTCAGTTTCTTTTATTAGCTTTCTTTGTAGCCAATCTACATACATAATTTCCTATGTCTGTATGTATGTATGTATGTATGTATGTATGTTAGCATTTTCGCACAACACGGCGGCCGCAGTTGGTAAAATGGGTGCGAGCGGGCGAGTATTAAAATTTATTACGCAATTGTACACTGTCAGTCCTATAAATTAGGCAGAAAGTTATCCGATTACATCAAACATTATGTTGGATTTAGTGTTAAAAAAACATCTCAAAATATTGAAGCTGTCTTTCGAAGGCATTGAACATTTCTTTTATATTGATGAGCAGGTAGAGCAGCCATATTTTCTAATTACAGCTTTTAATTATTTATTAAAGAAACCATCGTATTTGACGGGGCATTTCTAGTTAACCTTATACAATTTTTTAAAAATTTGATTGTTCAACAACTTGTACATTTTTATATTCTTTATTTTTTGTTTAAAGCTTTAAGTCAGTACAAAAAAATCTCCATTACTATATAATAGGATACTACTTATGATGATATTGTCACCATTGTAATTGATGTTGGCAGTTTTTATTATTATTACTTTTTTATTTATTATTAAAAAATATTTTAATGTTAAACTTTTACAGAACAACACCTAGAAACTGTTGAGAATTCACTTTATGAGAAATCTCAAAAGCCAAAAGGTTTTTATCTCAAGACAAATTTTGGTACTTCATTTAATTATTACTTCCAAATCACAAATAATTTATTTGATGTTGATTTGATTGTGTTTTGGTTTGTTTTTTTACTTATTCAAGAATGATATTTGCATTTCATTGAATTTTCTTAGAAAATATTTCTAAGTATATGTTTTTGAGTTTTACATTAGACATTCTTTTATAATTCTGTAATGTTAAATCATAAATTACTTATGTTTAAGCTGTTGGATCTAGAAAAAACACGAGTGAGTATATAAGCATTTTACAGTAGCTATGTAATTTTGTTTATATATTTACAAGATTTAGAAATATCTGTTCAATGTTTCAAAGCAGACATACAGTGATGTCTATTTATTGAATTTTAACAAAAACATGTTTAAAGACTTAAAATTTAAATTGGTTGAATTTTTACCAGCCAGCTGAAAACTGCATTGCATTGTTGAAGCGATAACATTTCAGGATTCTTATTTATAGAAATGAACCATATATCGATAGCATTGCAAATTTATTTTGTAACGGCATTATTTTTAAATTAACGCCAAACTAAACTTTCATGTTTACGACCTGCTTATAATTTCGACAAGCTTGCACTAGTATTTCATATTTCTCACCAAATATTGACAAACGTAAACGCGACAAAACAATGTTACCTAAAAAGGCGCATTGTTTTTTACCGGATTCATTTGACGAGCACAAACACCAATAGCTTCAGGGTCACGCCATTTTAACTCTTAACTCCATCAATTGACTCCTACTTCGAGCAGGAGCTATTTGGGTTAACCCCGGGATTCACTAGCGCAAACAATTTAACAACAGGCCAAACGGAACTCGAAAAGACAAAACCAGCGCAAATATAAAAGCACTATAGAGGCAAAATTTCACTGGTTGAAATTGCAATATTTTTAGTTTTTAATTACATTTTTTGTTTCTATTTTGGTTTCATTTTGGACAAATAGTTTTTATTTCTGTTTCGTTTTGGAAATCAATTTTAGTTTCAATTTCAGTTTGATCTAACAAAAATTAATAAATAATTGATACAAAAACTAATAAATATCGTTTTAATTTCTATTTTTTTTAACAAAATCATCTCTAATACAGATTAATGATGCTTGTAGAACTTAATTAGAAAAAACAACATTGAAAAAATTGTACTTTATTTTTTTTCATATTTAAGTTTCAATGAACAGAACAGTGTATGAAATTTTTAATTTTTATGTACGTGGAATTCTTGTTACCCAAGTTTGAAAAGTTAGAAAAATATTCTATAAATCTATATATTATTCTCATTGTCTTTGATGCTTGCATTGTCATTGTTATTATTTCTATAATTTATTATAATTTAAATGTATTATTTCAATGTTAAACTTCTACAGAAGACTGTTGAGAAATCGCCAATGCCAAGGTTTCATTCATCCTTCATGAATACTTGAAATCCTTTCAAGAAACTGCCTTCGCTTTTCAATTGTTTTGTTTTTTCTTTTTTTAATCTGTTTAATAATATGATTAATAATTTTGTTTAATTGTTTAATGTTGTCATTTTTCTTAAAAACATTGAATTTGTGACAATGAAACTGGCTTTATTAGTTGTACCCTAAATTAAATTGTTGGCATATTGTTTACTACCAGTCATTTAGATTAAACCAGCAAACAGCAAACAAGATCTTGAGATCTACTATGACTGGCTATTTCTTCTACTTCGGTTGATAAAATGCCACAAGTTTCATCTCATCATGTGTTTTTTTTTTCTGTTTCGTGTATTTTGAAATAAATAACTTTCATGTGAAATCATTAAATTGTTATTGGTAGTTAAATTTTATTACAACCAATCATGCTTAGCCTTTATTATATTAAGATTTTGAACGATTTTGTTAACTAAATGTCTGCTTGAATGATTCACTAAAGTGAAAATCTGTTTCTCTTTGTTTATTTAATTAGTTAAACTGTTATGTGGAAAAATTGTTTTCTCTTTTGAAATATTGAATTGTTTTTCTGATGTGCCTAAGGGTTAAAACAGCTTATAATGTACTGTCTATCCTTTCGACTCTGTTCTGGAGCGTTCAAACTTGAGGTTTTTTTGGTCTTTTAATGGCATCTATCTGAATGTTGTTGAACACGTTTTTGTACAATATGTATTCATATAACCACATTCCTTATCAAAACATCGACATCGCTTACTACTTCAGCTATGACCTGAATGTGCACTTGTTTCATTGCTTTCTAGAAAATATTTACCAACATCTCTTGGGGATTTAAAAGCTATTCAGAAATTCTATTATTTCTTTCTTGGTTGATTGCAAACATCTTTTTTGTTTTTTATTTGAATTACATCTAATTTGATATATGAGGGCTGATTAAATAAGGTGAATTTGAATTTATGTTTTATATTGGTATGTATGGGTGTAAGACAATATGATCATTTTTTTTTGGTTTGTTCTCTAGAGACACCTGTTTTGTTTAACTTCAGTCAATGGTTTCTAAAATGCTATTATGCGGGACAACTTTTTTTTATGACTATATACGTTAGATTCTAATGTATATATTGTTTATTTATGGTTTGTTATTTGAGATGTTTATATAACTTTATTCCATTTAGAGCTATTTTTATATTAATGTTGTCATAATAATTTCTTGATATTGAATTGGCAATGCTTTGATTTTTGTAAAATTTTGAGAAAATGGCTTGGTACATGTGATTTTTGCAGAGAGAAGAAGTAACAATTGAGAAAAACTGTGTTTTCACAAATATCCAGGATGTACCTTAAAAATTTCACTGCTACCAAATGTACACTTCTTTCACCAATATTTCACAAATATCCAGGATGTACCTTAAAAATTTCACTGCTACCAAATGTACACTTCTTTCACCAATATTTCACAAATATAAAAACAGTTTATCAATTGTTTAATTACTTAAAAGTTTCTATGAAAGTAAATGTCCTATATTATACATAAAAAAAACTTTTTTTAATTTGTTATTTTTCAATAAATGCAGAGGGAGTTATTTTTTGGTTAGTTTTTTTAGCTTAATGGTAGTTTGAGAAATTAATGACACGAAGGAAATGTTTTTCAACTCTTTAATATTTTTTACAACTGAAGATTTTTTTACAGAGAGCCATCAGTTTATTTTTTTTTAATTAAATATTATTAGCTGTTGATTTGTTCACAACCATGTAAATATAGCAGCTATAAAAGGCTGATTCATATATCATTATTAAATTAAAAAAATAATTGCTCTTTCACATTTAATAGAATCCATTATTATTAATATTCTGCAGTTATGACTAATGCACGTAATTTGGTACTTGGAAAGTTTTGAAAACTCTAATGACTTAGGAGTGGGTTGTGCTGAATTAAACGATTTCGTGTAAAGTTTACAGCATTTCCAGTTGTATTCTTTTTAAATGGTATCGATACAAATGGTAAGTTGAATAAATGATGAAATTGTTCAGTTTAGACCATGGGTTCTTAACCGGTGGGGTGCCGTTATAATTTAGGGTGTTGCAAAATAAACAAAAAATACACTTTTATTACCTTTAATTAAAATGTTATTCAAAATTTATCGCTTTGACCAGTGCACCTGTGCGTGTGTGTGTGTGTGGTGTTTGTGTTTGAATTTTGTTTTAGCGAGTGAGAATTGAGAAGTGATATATTCAAATTCAAGTCTGGCCCTCTATTTACGAGGAAGCACTCTTAAGGTTGCACAAACGCGAACAAGTTGCAAATTGAAGGTATACTTGATGAAAAAACTCATTTTTACTTGCTCACACTCAGAAGATGCGCTAGCAAAAAATGTAGTTTTTGTCATTTATCTGTTGGTTATTTTGTGAGATTTGTTGACTTAATTTTGTTGTGTTTTTCAATTATTTAGTATGGTTTGTTCTTTTAGATAATAAAATGTGGTAATTCATAGAGCACTTCCACAGAGTGCAGCGGAGCTGATTTTTTACATGCCCCACTGAAAGAAACAATTTTACCCGTTAATTTTCCCGATAACATGGGTTACCAAGCAACGGGTGTCGGTCGAGCAGTGAAGCTTTCACATTCCAGGCTAACACTTTACCAACTCAGCAAACGCGTAGCCAGCCAAGTTTTTGTGGAGGGGGTACGCGTAGCCAGCCAAGTTTTTGTGGAGGGGGTACTGAGTACTTGTGAGAGGGGCCCGTATTGAAAGTTAATAAAACGTTTATCTTCTTCAGAAGTTTTTTCCACTTTTATTATGATAAACGTTTTAATTTCTTTTTTAATTCACCGCATACAAAATTTAAGTTATGTAAACCAACCACAAAAAATAATGTAGATAAACAATTCATTCCAGGAATCAATAAAGAAGTTGGATTTTACGGGATTTCATAGCACATATTTGTAAAAAAAAACTAATGTCAAGTGTTTTCGTGTAAAAGCTTTCAAATGATTCAAGTGCCAAATTCTTTTTACAAACTTTTATTTAGGTTACAAACTCTGTTTGTGTATGTGTGTGTGTGTGTGGCTTTCTCTGTACGCAAATCTTGTAAGTAAAATTTAACCAGTTTTTTGACTAGCTAGGAAGCTGAAACTTTCAGCATGGTTTTATATTGGATGATTTCAGCATGATTCAATTAAAAAAAAGTTTGTGTTGAAAAACTCGTTTTTTCCTATTTGTTTTCTATGTTTCTCCGGTATGGCGTCATCACTTGCGTCAGTGAGCTAAAAGACGCTCTAGAACATTTGGAACCGAATCTTTAAGTGAATAAGGAGTTTCTGCTAGGTAGTGCAGGCTGAGCCATATTTTAAGCTTTTCCGGGTCAAAGTGTCCTGATGCAAAAACACCATGTTTTCGTCAAGAAATGCTATTATTAGTAGCTGTCCGTTTTTAAAGCTTTAACCTCAGAACTACGCCTTGCTTTTGCTTTTCTCCTGGAGAAAGGAGAAGGGAAACGTTAAAAGGGTCCATGTCATTTACCACTACTTTTTTCTAACACACTCTTCCAATTTGATTGAAACTAATTGAAAGTCATGCATAAGAAAGATTCCTCTTTCCATGTATTATTGCTTTGGAGCGTATTCCTTAATTGACTTAAATTGACAATTGAATTTAGATTGGAAGGTTTTTATGATTATATCTGTACAATTACGTTTTTGGGCGAAGATTGTCAGTTACAATATTTTTGTCGGATTTCACGGTATGCGGACTTTTCATCAAAGGACGATTCATCAAGGGACTGTTCATCAAGGACTATTCATCAAGGGACTATTCATCAAGAGACTATTCATCAAAGGACTATTCATCAAGAGGACAGTTCATCATAAGGACTGTTCATATAAAGACTATTCATCAAGAGGACTATTCATCAAATTTTGAAGCCACTCCTCAGCAACCTTTATCAATATATACCCAGGATATTTTCAGCGTAAAAGTAATTATGTATTTTTTAAAGACAGTTCTTCATCTTTGATAAAATATATTTTAAAGATATCAGTAATTTAAAAAAAATAGTGATGGCAACCAGGGTTGTTAAGAGCGGTACTATTGGCTGACAAGATGGTTGATGACAGCGCCGCTACATTTTTTTAGCTGTTCTAAGCCCTATTCGCTACCGCAACTTTTATTAAAATAACAAAAGAGGATTTTTATATCAATTAAATGAGTTTCAATGTATTTAGTTTTTATTTGAAGTTTGCATGAAATCTGAGTCTGGTTGATTTATCGACGAGTGTAATCGTCTCTTTGAAATGACCTTTCCTGACCTCGCTAAAGCGAGCGTGTGCGTCTCTTTGAAGTGTGGCAGAAGTGGTATACCGGGTGATAGTGATGTTTTGAGGTGTATGGCATCCGGCTGTTTGAGTGTGTATATACCTACAGTTTGTACGAACAGTTTAAGGCAGTTTTTTTTAAACTTGTTATTTAATTGTCTTTTGCTCGTTTGATCTTAAGACCTTGACGTTATTTCTTGTCCAGTTGTTTTATTTACTGTATGTGACGAATAAAATTGTTGTATATTACAACCATGTATTCTACAAACTTGTTGATTGCTCGAGGCAAAAGTGTCTTTGAAGCGTGGCCCCTTGGTGTTAAAAGACCGATGCCAGATTTGACATAGTGGGCATGTGTGATGCTTTGACGTGCTTGTGGCCTTTGGTGAATGTGTACATATATAGTTTACGAAAACAGTCAAATTTAGTTTTTCTGGTGCTGTGACCGGGAGCGGGAGACAAGCGGGAAGAGAGAGTGACCGGGAGCGTGAGAGCAAGCGGGGAAGGAAACGGAAGCGAGAGAAAAAAACGATCGAAAAACCTCTAAAAACCCCGGCAACGCAAGGTACCCCGCTAGTTCTATTATAAAGAATAAAGTATTGGATGCAAGCAGAGTAGCACTGTAAATT
>OZ022244.1:26946591-27179556 GCA_963978895.1 Erpobdella octoculata
TGGAAGGTTTTTATGAGTCTATTTGAACAATTACGTTTTTTGGCGAAGATTGTCAGTTACACCATTTTTGTCGGATATCACACTATTGTTGCATGGCAACGACGGAGTCAAAAAACTAAAATTAATAGCGGCTTGTTTCCGTGAAAAAGTGTAAAAAAATTAAACAAAAAGGTTACCAATAACCGATTCCCGGCATTTTAACACAAAAATTTTATTGTAAAAAGTTATTGCGCAATTAGTTAAAGTATTTCTGAAAATAAAATTTTAGGTTATAGTTCAAAGTTACAATAAATGAAGTATATAAGCTCCAAGGAAAGTCTAATTACTTTACTAAATATTAGATAATTAAGGTTTCAATAAACTATTAGGGGAGCAGGACGTTTCGGCTCGACCGTTTTGGCGCCAAAACGTTTTGGTGACGTAACATTTCAGAGTAAATTCTTTGTCGTTCTCAAAAACTGGTAGTTTCAAAAATAAACTTGTTGAAAAAAGTAGAAATTTTATTACACTAGACAGTTGTTAGCAAGTCATACAATCTAATAGTTATAAAAGCAATAAGCAAACATATTCAAATAGATCACTGAGCCAATCAATGAGAAATAAAAAAAAGTTATAAAAATGAGTTGATATTACATATGGCTTTCATTTAGTAATGTTTTATTTCTACCTACAAAATTTATGCAAAAATATAATTTATATATAAACTTCTGTGATAATCAGTTGTGAATTATACGCATTAGGCTAGATGAAAAAATATGTGCATATTTCGACCATTAGATTTAACTGTAATCCTAAAATTTCAAGCTTACTCGTTTTAGCCTCACTGCAGTTTTTCAGTTGAAAAATAAAGTGGATTGTGTGAAATTCTAATTGCACAAGAGCAATGTTAAAAAAATCTTGCTTTCTACTGGGTTCATATAATAACTGTTTACATCAAATGACTCGTTACAAAAGTTCCATTTGTTGCATTCTATATAAACTACTTTTACTAGCTAGTTTTTTCTTAAATTCACTTTCATTTTTGTTTGATTTTTTGTTGATTTTAATGCATTTTAAAAATTAGAAATAAATGAATTAATTAATAAACCAATAAGTTGTTAAGCCCGAACAATGGAAATAGCTCCATAGATATCAGATTGAGATAACTTTGAAATTGAGGGACACAAGAAGAATAAGAGGAAACTCCTTCAAGCTACTTGTTCTAAAGACACACGCAGGTATAATAAAGCATAGTTTTTCCTTAAGAGCAACTGGCTCATGGAGCAGTCTGTCAGATGATATGGTATGCTCAGAAACAATTGACGAACTTAAAAGGAGACTGGACTAGGCGTGGTTGATGAAGTGATTGGAGTGGTGATATTGCAGCATTGATTATAAGTTAGAGGCAAGAAGGCAATGTGCCTTGCACCTTATCGGACTAATATTAAAATAATAATATTAATAAGAAAAATCATAAGAAAAACTTTGTTTAAATTTTTTTTTCTAAATATCATCATTGGTAAGAAATTTTTTCTATTTCATTTACTTTAGTTCAGTTTTCAAGTATATAGTTTTTTTAGAATACAAAAAATAATAACGTTTGTTTAGTGGTGCTGGTTGACCGTGATCTGTCCATGGAGACACACATTTCCCATCTCACCCGTACCTGTTTCTACCATCTTCGCCAGCTACGTGTCATCCGCAGGGGCCTCACTACAGACTCTGCTCACTCCCTTGTAAGAGCACTGGTGCACAGCCGGGTTGACTATTGCAACGGGGTCCTGGCCGGTCTACCGCTGTTCCAGATCAACAGGCTTCAATCTGTTCTTCGGGCTGCTGCTCGTCTCGTGCTGCGATTGCCTGGCTGGGCCAGCGTTTTGGGTCTGATGCGGACGCGGCTTCATTAGCTTCCCTTTCCGCAGAGAATCCGTTTCAAACTATGCTCTATGGTTTATAAATGCCTCCATGGCATGGCTCCTGTCTATCTTCAGGAGTTGTGTTCCGGTCTCTCAACTCTTTGGTCGGTCTCATCTTATATTCATATATATATATATATATATATATATATATAAACAAACGTATATATATACATATACACAAATTAACATAATAAGAGATAATAAAATAAGTTATTTACACAAATATACGTAAGATTAGCCATCTTCATCTTACAATTAACATTTTAATCAATGACTTCATTAATAAAAACAAATGTCGAATGACATGTCTGCAACTGCTTTTTCTTCGGTTTCATTCAAAGCCTCATAGTCAGCGATTTTTAATAGATTCATTTTACAAAAAAATTGCTCGAGTCTTGCCCTTGCCCTACCCCACACCCGGAAAAATAAGAACTCTACGCTCGTGCATTCAGTCATACATATTATTATAAAGTAATTAAATTATTGAAAATATGTCGAAATAGCCACTTGATTTTCACTATATTACTTCGATTTGAATTTTTTCACCCTGGTATCATCTGCCGAGTTATGGTTCCTCAACCAGCTTGTTACATAGGGAACTGCATTCTAAATGTTCAATGGGCGACCAATTAAGAAAAAACATACGCAGAGGCGGCCTCCCAATTTTTGGGTGTCCATAACTTTTGGGCAATCAGGGGTATGAGATAAAATTAAAAGCAAAGTTTTGGTAATAGTGACTAGGCCATACAACCGACAATAAGATTAATTAATAATAATAATAATGATAATAATAATGTTTATTTTCTACAGCATAGTGTCACCTGACGCTATGCGATGCAGGACCCCTATCGAGGTCTTCAGCTACTATTAAAGTAGCTTCGGCTATGGTAGAACCTTACTAAACAATAACAAAATGAAAATTCAGTTCAATAAATTCACAAGTTTTAAATGAAAATCGTCCTTTCTGTAATATTCAATCAAAAAGGCGTCAAGCTTGTTTTTGAAAGCATTAACTGAATTGGTGCAAGTTATTTCGTTCGGCAGTACGTTCCAAATTGCCAGGACTCTGTTGCTGAAGAAGTGTTCACGGGGTCGATAGTTTGTAATGGCTTCTCGTTTCAGACGATGATCATTATTTGCACGAATACCACCAGCTGGTCCATCTATCCTTGCTGAAGGAAACGGTTGATTTGGGTTAACCCAATTGACTTCGTTAAACCCCTTGACAATTTTAAAATAGTCATTCTCTCAAACAAATAAGGAAGGCCGATTGCAGCCAGTCTCTCAGAATAAGGCAATGATCGAATTTGAGGAATTAATTTGGTTGCATTGCGTTGAACAGATTCGAGTGCTATTATGTCTTCTATTCTGCAAGGTTTCCACACAGAAGCACAGTATTCGAGGTGAGGTCTTACATATTTGCTAAAGAGGATTTTCAATGTGTGAGTCGTCCAGTAAATGAACGTGCGCTTGAGTGTTGCAAGCGCCGCATAAGCTTTCGCCTTCGAGTTCTCTATTTGATTCGTCCAGCTTAGTTTGTTGTCAACGTAGATGCCCAGATCACGCTCAACCATGGTTTCGCTGAGGATGTGGGAATGTCCATCAGCATCGGTCATTGTAAACTTCTGGTGTATGTGGTGCGGATCCATCGCGTCCAAAGGAAAGTTTAAAAATTCGGTGTCCTCAATAAAGCCAGTGTTAAGAACGTTGCACTTACGTTTTTCAAAATACATGACTTTACATTTATCTTCGTTAAAGCACATGAGCCATTCGTGAGACCATTTTGTTAGCATATCAAGGTCCCTCTGTAGCAATGATCGGTCATTTGCGTTGCGGATGATAGCAATGAGTTTTGTGTCGTCGGCGAAAAGCTTGCAGAAATGATGAACCAGAAGTGGCATGTCGTTGATGAAAATGACAAAAAGTAGAGGCCCTAGCACAGAGCCCTGAGGCACACCGCTAAGGACTTTTTTCCAGCCTGAAGCATGCGTGCCCATAATCACTCTCTGATGTCTGTTCGAAAGGAATGCTTTTATCCAATTGTTAGTTTTGTCGTCGAATCCAAGTGCTTTAATTTTAGTGAGTAGATGTTCGTGACACACTTTGTCGAATGCCTTTGCAAAATCAAGAAGAACCATGATGACTTCGTGACGTTTGGACATTGCGTATGTTATGATATCAAGAGATTCTAAAAGATTTGTAGTGCAGGACTTGGAGAACACAAATCCATGTTGATTCGGACTGATGAGATTATTGTCTACTAGAAACTTAAGCATAGAGCTTCTGATTATCTTCTCCATCACCTTGCAGAGCACCGAAGTTAGGGAAACAGGACGATAGTTTACAGCTGTAACTTTTGACCCTTTTTTTTAAAATAGGAGATATGTTGGCGAGAGACCAGGAAACTGGAATTTCACCTTCGTCATATGACCTGTTGAAGATAAGCGAGATAGGCAGTGAAAGTGATGAAGAGCATTCAGAGAGTATGAAAGGATGAATATTGTCAGTGCCCGCTGGCTTTTTCCTATCAAGTTTTCTGAGAAGATTTCCAATTGCTGTTGAATCAAACACAGAAGAGTCTATTCCCTCAAACCGTTTGTCTGAGCTTACTACCCGAGGAATAGACTCAATGGGTTTGTCCGAGCCAAAAGCTGAAAAGAACTGATCATTAAGAATTTCTACGATTTCATTTTTGTCAGTTGTAAGTGATCCGTCAGCTCGGCTTAGCGATCTTATTCTGTCTTTATTCCTCTTATGACTATTGATGTAGTTATATAGAGGCTTTAAACTAGACTTACAACTATCAGCAATTGACCTCTCATAGTTTATGATAGCCTTGAAGACTTGCTTTTTCACCAGACGACAAGCTTTGTTGAATTGATATTTGAGTAGTTTTTTTTTTAGAGAGTGAGGCAGCTCTCCAGGCGACAAAAGCTTTGTATTTGGCTTTAATGGCAATTTCGACCCCCTTGTTGAACCACTTAGCATCAAATTTCTGAAGAAGAGTAGATTTTCGTTTTGGGATGAACTTATTGCAGCCGAACTCGAAGTATTCCAGAAAAATATCATAACATTCGTTTGTTGTCTTTCCAGCCAGAAACAATCGCCAGTCAATGCTGCTAAAATATTTGTTGAGTTCCATATAGTTGCCTTTTTCAAATGCAGGTCTGAGAAGAACAGAACTAGGAGTGTTGGCTCCTAGGTATAGTTCCCAGTAAAGAGAAGAGTGGAGATGCATCTTGTCAGATAGACTAATAGGTTCGTGGAGCTGAACATCAAAGATCGAAAGAGGATCGTTGACAAAAATAAGATCAAGTGTATTTTCGCCAAGCGTAGGTTCAGTAACGGCTTGTGTTAAGAAGTTGGTATTAATATTTTCAAGAAATTTCTTAGATGTTTCATCCGAATTTTTCAGAATTCCACCGTCGTTGTTCCAATAGATGTTAGGGTAGTTAAAATCACCAACAATCAGTAGGTTGTCGTATTTTCTTTCGTTGACTAGCTGGGTCGCACGCATTATTGAGCGATTGATCTCATCATTTATGGATTCTGAGTAGTATTTTGACGTAGTTGGTGGCCTATAGATGCATCCGATTAGGAGTTTTACTTTTCCGATTGGTACTGTACACCATATTTGTTCACTTGTGTGTCCTATTAGAATCAAATCGTTTATTTCAGAAGCTTCGAAGTCGTTTCGTACGTAAATGGCAACTCCCCCGTGACTGTCTTTTTTGGTTCTCGATTTGACAAAGTGGCTGTAGTTTTGAATTTCGAGCGTGAGGTCTTTGTGGAACCAGGTTTCAGAGAAACATAGTAGTTCTGGATATACGAGAGCTTTCAATTTAAAATTCAGTTTATCCATTTTATTTAACAAAGAGGTAGCATTGGCATAGAAGCACCTTATAGAAAGTTCATTCGTACGAGCGTTAACTGTTTGATTTTGCTTCCCAGAGCCTGATGATGAAGTAATATGGTTGGGGTGATTTATGAAATATTTGGAAATGGTATTTTCGTTAGTGACTGATGCTGAGTTGACCAAATGAAGTGATTTGTTTGACAAGGAAGATGAGAGTATTGATGAATCCGATGTGTTGGAAGCGGCATATAAAGATTGCAAAGCTGAGTTACTGTGATGTTGGGGTGGCAAGTCGAGACTTTGGTTGAGAGTACTTTTAGGTAGGTTTAAAAAATACTTTTCTAACTGTGCCATCGCGAATGGCCCAGTAGAATTTCTTTCCATCTTCAATCCCGAAACGCCTCCCATTTTCGTCAGACTCGTCAAGACAATCGTTTCTCGAGTTTCTTTCTTTACGAAGGACTCTCTCTGCATCTCGTTGTGCCACTGTTTTGTCTTCGTTTACGTAAATCCCATTCATGTTGCTGTGTTTCCGTAGTTTTCGGGCGTTGGAGCAAGCTTTTTGTTTCGCTTCGGTGCTTTTGAGCTCGAGAATAATTAGCTCACTCTTCTCACTCGACGATGACACAGCACTATCTTTTCTCTTTAAACGCGCTTGTCTCTTAACATCTGCTCTTTTTATTTGTAAAACGTTTAAAATTTCATCAACCTTTGTTATGTCATCTCTATCAGCATCTTGATCAGTTCCACTCTTTGCAACTCCGTGGATAATCACATTGCGCTCAATTTGTTGTGAACGAGTCTTTTCTTTTCTGACCGCAGCAAGTACCGCAATTTCAATTAAAATCAGTTTTGTTCTGATTAACAGGGGGTTCATACAAACCATAGCATTCACATCAGGGGGTTCGCGCGAACCCCTTCGAACCCCCAGGAAAGCACTACTGAACTTAGCACTCATTTATCAACCAGTTAAAAATGAAAAACTGAGTGAACCCGATCAAATATAAGCTAGTTAGTTCTATCTCAAGAAAACTACTTGACTAAACCGGGTACAAAGTATACCTAAGCCGGTCTCTAAGCCACTAGACCAACTTGTGTCACTAGATTAGTTGTTGTTTGTGTTATAACTTTTTAACGGATTGGTATTATATGTATTTATGTAAAGAGCCCCAATCTACAATTCAAGCTATAATAAAATAGTTTTTCACTGAAACATCAGAATTCAATAAAGACGGTAAACACTAAACGATAATATAATACACACTGCCCAAAAATTTTTGTTTATTGCATTATTTAGAATTTTCAATAGTCTTTGGAAATATTTTGAAATTTTTGTGTTGCACGATTTACTTTGTACACACTTTTATTTAACTTGACTTCTCTGTCTGTCTATCTGTGTACATATCACAATCGATTATTTAAAAGTGTGTTTTTTGATTCACTTGTTTCTATTCTCATATGAATGAACATTACTAAAAACGTAGAAAACCGCGCACCGCCCATGCGCACTAGCATTGTTTACAGTTGAAACGTTACTTCCCACTACTATAATTATTGTAATGAAATTTTGTTAAGTGAACTCGCAGGACACGTAATTGCATAATCTTCTGCAATTTTGTGACATATCAACTGTGTAGACAAAGCCGGGCAATAATAAATTTCTTTAAAGTTCTTGAAAAACAACGATGGCGTACTTTCGATTTTTATTTAAAGTTGTTTTTTATCATCTAACAACGATACAAGTATATTTCTCTCAAGGTTAGTTTTATGTTGTTTTATTATTGGTAATTTCTGTTTATTGGTTACAAATTAGTTCACACCGAAATAAAAAAAACCTCATATACACAACGTCGTCACTGGGGGTGTGCGGACCGCAATGGGTGGTGACACCATCACATTGGGTGACACCATCACATTGGGTGACACCAATATGCAAAATATTAGTCTGAAAGATGAATCTAACACATCTTACGTACATTTGTAGAATCAATTTATTTCATTCAGTTTAATTATATTGTCAAAAAAACGGTTTTTTTATTTTTTCGAAATGTCAGATATTAAAAAAAGAACTTTTTCTTCTCTACAGTTATTATAGAGAATTTAATTAAATCAGAATCTCAATCAATAGTCATTAGACAACATGGTTCTACTTTCTCAGCAATATAAAAAAATCAATGCTTTACTTTGGATCAAACCTGGTTCAGCAAAGCAGGCTAAAGTAACTAAATTTTATGCTATGTCTTCGCAAGACAGCTTCATTATCTTGCGATGATTTTTTAGCAATAACTCCAGCATAATGTTTGATGTAATCAGCTTACCTCTTGCATAATAATCTTATGTAAAAACGTTTTTGATCTTTAGGACTGACAGTGTACAATTGCGTAAAAACTTGTATTACATGCCTGAAAGCACTAATTGTATCAACAGCTGACCTCGCTGACCGCTTTCGCAGCCGCGTTATGCGAAATTGCTAACATACATACATACGCTTTCCCGCTCCCGGTCGCTTTCCCACTCCCGCTTGCTCTCCCGTTCCCGGTCGCTTTCCCTTTCCCGCACACTCTTTTGCTCTTGCTTATTTTTCCGTTCCCGCTCTTTCTCAAGTTCCCGTTTCCACTCGTTCTCCCGCTCCGATAAATTTGTGTGAAAATTTTATTACGATTGGATGCATAAATGACACACACACAGACAGTCATTTTACAACGCTTATATTAACTTGCAACGTTGTTTGCTTGCTTGTTTCATCGCTACGTCGAGTGCGAATCATATATATATAGAATAGATATATCGGCCCGCCTGTTGTTTAGGAAGGCTTTTAGCGAGGCAGCCTAGTAGACCGGAGATCCGAAATGAAGAACTGAGAGTTACAACGTATAATAACTTAATCAAGTATTTTTTTAATAGAAAAAAAAGAATTTTTTATGTACAAAATACATTTTTAACTTTATAAATATTAACAATTTTTTTTTATAAAAATTTCAGTTGACATTGAATTTTATTTGCGTAGTCTTTAGTTCGATGGTCTATTTATGTCTATTTAACGTTGCCTGTGTTATCGGTAAATTAGAATTGTATATTTTTTATGTCGGATATCGCGTTAAATTAAAATAAAGCTCATATCAACTACTTTTAGCTTTAAGAAATCGACGTTTCTGTTTCTTACAAACTGGAATTTAGTCTCCGCTGTCGTACTAAAAATAGATTAATACAAATAATGAATATTCATGGATCCAAAAGACTCTAAATCGTTTTTTCGGAGGCCATCTTGGCATCTCGCTCAAAACCGGCTCATCTCCGATATATCTATTCTATATATATGGTGCGAATAAGCATATCGACGTTGTTTGTTTCAGCGTAACGTCAAATGCGAATAAGCACACTGAGTGCTAATAAGCATACCGAGTGCGAATAAGCACACCGAGTGCAAATAAGCACATGCACTACAACAACTCAGCGCGTGGTTGTTTATTAAAAAAAACCTTGAACAAACTGGAATGTTCTATCACCTGAGATAAGAGCCGAAAAGCATGTTCACATGTTCCAAAACAAAATCAAATCAAATATTTGAAGTTATATTTAATAATAATTGTTTGTTTAAGCGCAAATGTTATTCAAAAACACCGCGAATCGCCCGATCAACAAAGTTAAGCAATGCTTACATTTTAGTATTTAAAACTAGATATTATATTATAAAACTAATATGAATCCCTAAAAAACAACCTTAGCTTAATTTATCACAATTTTAATACCGCGACATTTGGTACCGCTACATTTGGTCCCGCGACATTTACTACCGGACTTTTGGTCCCGCGACATTTAATCCCGCTGACTTTTTATCCCGGCGACCTTTATTCTCGCTTCATTTAACCCCAATAACTTTTAATCCCGGCGAATATTATTACCCCAGGGGATAAACATATAAATGTATAGGCATATAATGGATTGAGAATAAATGTAGCACAAGGTGCACAAAGAGTCAAGTTCATTTTATATAGCCGTCATTCGTCGTAGAACTTATCAGCGTTCATAGGCTTCAGCATAAATTATGTTGCATGTCCACTCGGTTGCGGCTACCATCGTGAAGCGTATCAGATGAGCTATACATGGATTCCTTAATAATATTAAGGAATCCATGTCCATCAAAGATAACATGGACATAAAATGTTAATTAACGAATCTCGAGTCAACGTTGAGAAGCCACACGACGTCTCGCGTCGTTTAGATATATTCTTTAGGCTCAATCAAAATTTCTAAATGGATGGATTTTAAAACTTTTTCCTTACCCCTTATATATATATATATATATATATATATATATATATATATATATATATATATATATATATATATATATATATATATATATATATATATATATATATATATATATATATATATATATATATATATATATATATTGTAGCTGCATCGACGACGTTTAAAGAGTTATGCAATATTTAGGAAACATTAATTGTATTCGGGATTAAGTGACGCGGGACCAATTGACCGCGGGATCATTAGACGCCGGGATTAAAAGTCGTCGGGGTTAAATGTCGCGGGATTATATGAGTATGACCGGGATTAAATGTGTCGGGATTAAGTGTCGCGGTATGAATTATCGCGATACCAGAAAACCTTTTAGAATATATGTATATCTATCTAAAAAAAGTCTAAAATCCTTAGAATATATGTCCATATTCTACATCTATCTAAAACAATCAAAGTATGTCTAAACTTTTTTGAATATATGTATGTCTACCTAAAAAAGTAAAATAAATTTAAAATCTTTAGAATATATGTACAATGTGTATCTAAAACAAGTAAAGACAAAAAAAAATTTAAAAAAATGTTTTTATTTGCCTATTTATCTTTTTTTTTTCGGAACATTTATTGAGCACGAAACAAAACAATTAAGTACAACAATGAAGTTATAAATAAGGAAAAAAATCAAGTGCTCGAAAGGTTCATCCGAAGGGAATTACTTCCCTCTATCTGGACGACCTATAAACAAAAATTCAGATTTAAATACGAACCGAAACAGAGAAATAAAAGTTAACACAAGTGTATAGGAGTAAACATAAGTATATATAAGTTAACATATTTGTATCGAAGTTAACATAAGTATATATAAGTTAACATATTTGTATCGAAGTTAACATAAGTATATAGATATTGAAATTATGAATCTAGCAGTAATATGTAAGATTTCAACGATTTTTTAAATAGCGAAATGCTTTTCAATGAAATTGTTATCGGAATACTTGAATACAACCGCGGACCAAACACTTTATGGAGAATGTTTTGAGAGTTGTTCGAGCAAAATCAGACCGAAAGCAATGCAAAGAACGCACATCATGAGAATGTACATGAGACGGTTTAGTGAAAAGGTTATCAAATGAAGACGGTAACATATGGTTGTCATATTTGTACATGAAAATACTAACAAGAAAAGAATTAATCTGATATACATTTAGTAGGTTATTCTCGATCATTTTCATTTTACAAGATGATGCAAAGGGCAAGTTAAATAATATTCGGATGATTCTTTTCTGTAAGACGTGGAGAGACTTTAGACGTGTAGGATAATTTGAAGCCCAAACAATATTACAATATGATAAGTAAGGGTAAACGAGAGCGTAATACAACATCATAGAAATATTTTTATCCACAAATCGACTCACGCGAGATAGAATATATATTATCTGAGTCAACGAACTAAAATTTTTGAATTTAAAACAGCCGTTATATATATATATATATATATATATATATATATATATATATATATATATATATATATATATATATATATATATATATATATATATATATATATATATATATATATATATATATATATATATATATATATATATATATATATATATTTATATATATATATATATATATCTATATCTATATCTATATCTATATATATATATATAAATGAATGTTTGTATGTATGTATGTATGTATGTATGTATGTATTCTTGCATGGTTCATCTTGACCGTCTTTTTTGTTTCCGCAATTGTTTGTGTCACCATTGAGGAGTTCAAGAAAATTCTTCCTTTCTTGCAGTGCTGCTCTGTTTTCCTCCGCCATTTTATTCAGAGCCTTCAAATTAACTTTGACGTATTTATTGTCCTGTATCATTGAGATTAACTGAAGAAATCTTTTTCAGTTTCTTCTTTTTCAATTCTCTTTTCTTCTTTTTCTCGAGCCTCTTTTTCAAGTTTTTCTTGTTTTTCTCGAGCTTCCCTCTCAAGTTTCTCTTCTTTTTCTCGAACTTCTTTATCAATTAGAAACTTAAGCAATTGTGCTATGTTTGAATCTTGGTCCTTTGACATCCTCGTCGCCAATGTGTGTATGTATGTATGTATGTATGTATGTATGTATGTATGTATGTATGTATGTATGTATGTATGTATGTATGTATGTATGTATGTATGTATGTATGTATGTATGTATGTATGTATGTATGTATGTATGTATGTATGTATGTATGTATGTATGTATGTATGTATGTATGTATGTATGTATGTATGTATGTATGTATGTATGTATGTATGTATGTATGTATGTATGTATGTATGTATGTATGTATGTATGTATGTATGTATGTATGTATGTATGTATGTATGTATGTATGTATGTATGTATGTATGTATGTATGTATGTATGTATGTCCTTTATGCATTGCTACACCATTCATCCGATCGTAATGAAATTTTCACACAACCTTGAGAGTCAAGGGGAATCAAATATAAAAAAAACAACTTTGAAATCCGTCACAAAATGATCGGAGCGGAGCGGGTGAGCAAGCGGGAACTATATATATATATATATTCGGGGGTGAGTAATAAAATTCAAAATCGGTAATTGTGTAATAAAATTCAAATTTAGCTTACGTAACAACGTTTGAAACCTACAAGCAGGATTTAGCCAAATCTATCTTGTGATTTATGGGCTAAAAGAAGTTAGGAAAGAATGAAAAAGAGAAAATGAGCGCGTGCGAGAACGGGGATGAGAGAGCAAGCATGAGCAAGAACGGGAGAGCAAGCGGGAGCGGGATCGGGAAAGCCACCGGGAACGGGAGAGCAAACGGGAGCGGGAAAGCAACCGGAGAAGGAAACCTGAGCGGGAGAGACAAACAATAGAAAAACCTCTAAAAACCCCGGGCAACGCCGGGCACTCCGCTAGTATATATATATATATATATATATATATATATATATATATATATATATATATATATATATATATATATATATATATATATATATATATATATATATATATATATATATAAACATATTTGCATACATAATTTGCTAAGTATGTATGTATGTATGCTAGCCCGAGTTGGCAATTATATGTAAATTATTACTGGATTTTAAGTTGAACCTTGTAATACACTTTTTCCAGCAAAAAATCTGCAAGGAGCAGTTATTTAATCCTTTAAGATCAATAGTGCTGTAACCTTAAATATTAAAAGGATAATACTTAAAAAAAATTATTTAAAGAATCATTTTTCAATATTTAGCCGGACAAAAAAACAAACACACAGACAAAAAAACCAGATTGACAGGGTGAGAAAAACCATAGAAACCAAATAATAGTGAACAAACAATAAAAAACTCGGGCAACGCCTAGTATCTCAGTTACATAAGTAAGTTTTAACCACACAAAAAATTCTCCACATTGACGACAGCCGGAAAATATATGTAAAATCAACAAAAAAAGTTACGAATGTTAAAGAGCACATCTTGCAACATTGACATTGATTTTAAATAATTTGAAAACTAAATGTCGTTCTGACAGGTGAACGTGAATTAATTATTGGTTATGGGAAGTTGAACGAAACATTTTATTTTCCTAAAGAAGCTCGGACTAATTGGACTTCGCCTTGGATTAAAGCAGTTCCTCAGGATAAGGATGGTGTCTCATATCTGGTAGCTTATAAAGAAGCAATTGGAAATTACTTCAGTGATAAGTATTTGTTGTCCTTGATAATAATAGGTAAGTTTTTCTATATAAATACTTATTTTCGATGCATAAATTTAAACTAAATATGGATGCTATATGAGCATCAAAACAATCAAAAAATCAGTGTATGGTGCCAGTCTGTTACATTTTTAAAAATTTTTTATATAGCGCCAGAAGAAGTCAAGGGCGCTTACGAAGGTTCCTTTAAAATAGCAAACTTTGAAAAACACTCTATTTACCTATTTACATAGACAGGAGAAGCTAACTATAGATAACGCTGAATTGACGTGAGCGCATGTGAATTAGTTTCTTGCTCAAGGACCCAACTAAAAATCAAACCCGGGTATTCCGGATATCCTAACTGGTGTCTAAACCACTAGACCAACACGTCTCACATGCAACAATTATTAACATCATAGAATATTTTTTAAATTTGAATCAATTAGTGGTGATCAAAACAATTCTGAAGTTTTTAAAGACTAACATTACAGCTGGTAATGCCAAACAATATTTATTAATATACAAATATTTTGTCATAAATAGATTATCAACAACATTTTGGGCATTAAAGAAACAACTTATTTTTTAGCAAAATTAAAATTTGTTTTATTTTAGTAGTTTTAAATAGTTGTATTGTTATATCTACAAGTTGAAATTTTTTACAAGTTAGTATTAAGCTTAAAACTAGGAGCATAGGTTGAGTTCAGAGATGAAAAACCAATTTGTCTACATATTTATTTGAAAGGAGATAGAATTGTAAAGGGGGAGTACCAAGGTGACATTATCAATGTGTATTTTGCTTACAATTTTATTGCTCCCTTTGTTCAATTAAAAAAAAACTGTTCTGTGTAACCAATAAATTTTTATTATGTTATATTGTAGAGAAAGATATCACACTCCAGACGTCAATAATTGATCCAGCAATGTGTGAAAAAAATATTACGGTTTCATGCTCCATGTCTCTGTTTTTATCATCAAACATCAGACCAACTAAATTTTCTATTATTCATAATTCGATTGTGAAATTAGATAATTTGGTTGTAGATAATAACTTATTTTCACCTATACTAAATACCACATTCAATGCAAGAGAATGTGGAAAAACAAATTTGACATGTCAGTGGGATTTTATTTCAAATGAGCAGAAGAGTTTTTTTAGAAATAGCACTTCGGTTATTGAATTTTTCTGTAAGTCCTTTAATTAAATACATTTATTTATTTATTAAATAAATTAATGTTATTTTATAATGTTTATATTATTAGTACCACCAAAATGCCCTGCTGCACGAAATTTTTCTGTTGTCTGTAACGAATCCATAAGAATTACAGTGGACGCTTACCCTCCTCCCTATAAACATAAATGGTTGTGTACATTAGAAAATCGTTCATGGGCTGGAAATGAAGAAACTTTCTTTCTATGTGGAAATGGAGTTTACAATTGTTTATACATGGCTCATAACAACATTGCCAACATCGATTATAACTGCACGTGGAATGGTTACATTACAGTAAAAGAGCCAGGTTGATTTGTTTGTTTTTACATTTTTGCCATAGAGTGTTTAAGTTGTTAGTTTTGTATTTGGTTTTTCACTCAGTTACAGTGATTATTTCGTTAACGGTAATAGAAATTAAAACGATAATTATTAATTCTTGTTAACGAAAACTGAAACGAAAACTAGAATAGAAAGTCAAAACGAAACTGAAATAAAAATTAGTTAGTTAGAACGAAATAGAAATAAAAATTATTTTTTTTCGAAACGAAATAGAAATAGAAATAAAAATTATTTTTTTTAAGAAACGAAATAGAAATAGAAATAAAAAATAATTTGTTAAAACGAAATAAAAACAAGAAATATTAAAAACAAAATAAAAATTAATTTCGCTTCTATGGTACTTCCTTTTAACATGCCTTTGTCGCTACGAGATTGTTTATTCCTTTTCTATTGTATTCGTGTTTTGGTTTGTCGTTATTTATTGAGTCAGAAATGTCGAAAGCTAGCGTTGGTTTGTCGAAAATGTTTGCTGGTCGTAATCGCGAAAGTTTAGTTTGGAATTATTTTAAATATGATGTCACTACGAATAAAAGTGTTTGTCTAGCAAAAAAAGATAGTAACGTCGATGGTGCTATAAACCAGTGCGGTTTTCAACTGGCCGGTAAAAATCCAACGAACCTAAAGGTTAGTTAGGATATGGAAGACTTGGCAGAAGATGTGATACAGTTTTGGATTGCTCGACAGTCTATATATCCGCAACTTTCCCTCTTGGCTTTGGACATACTGGCAGCACCTTCTTCATAGGCATATGTGGAGAGGATTTTTTCATTATGTGGTCTTTTGAGCGGATGGAAGAGACATAGACCGAAAAAAAACTTAGAAGTGAGAGTTTTTTTTAAAATTGAATAAACAGTTTCTTAATTGACTTGTGTTTAGTTACAACTGCAAAATAGAGAGATTACAAACGAAACTGAAATTAAAACTAAAACTATTATAAATTCAAAACGAAACGGTAATAATAATTACTGATGCAAAACTAAACTGAAATTAAAATTATTGAAAAATTCAAAACTATAACGAAACGGTAATAATAATTCCTGATGCAAAACTAAACTGAAATTAAAATTATAGAAAAATTCAAAACGAAAACGAAACGGTAATAATAATTACTGATAATTACTGATTCAAAACTAAACTGAAATTAAAATTATTGAAAAATTCAAAACTAAAACGAAACTGTAATAATAATTCATGATGCCAAAACGAAACTGAAACTGAAACTAAATTTATTTCTGAAACGAATTAATCACTGCTCAGTTACTTACATTGCTTTATTTCGGCAGCATACACATCCCTATTTTTCTGTCGTTTGAGAAAATTTGTTACATGGTTTTTATTTCTAATATATAATAAAAAAAATAATAGAAACCTTTTTAAAAACACTTTTTTAAACCAATAAAAGCCGGCGCTGCTCATTTTATGTGGCTTGCTCTCCCGTTCCCGCTCATTTTCTTTTTTACATTCTTTTCTAACTTCTTTTAGCCCTTGAAACTTAAAATAGATTTGCTAAAACTGGCTAAAAGTTGCTTGAAGCCTTCAAACGTTGTTATGTAAACTAAATTTGAATTTTTTTAAGCAATTACCTTTGATGGTCGTACATAGGCACTTTTGGCCTGGAAAGGTTTTTTGGCCCCCCCTCCGCTCATTTTGTGCCAGATTTCAATTTTTTCACAAAAACCTTTTTTCATTGTCTCTCAAACTTGTGTGAAAATTGCATTACGATCGGATGAATGATGTAGCAATGCATAAAGGACTTACCTACATACTTACATACCTAATCATATATATATATATATATATATATATATATATATATATATATATACAGTGTTGGGTAATATTTCAAATACATTATATTTGAAATTCGTATTTAAAATATTTTCAAGTATTTTTGTATTTTGATTTGAAATACTTTTAGAAAATTTATTTAGTATTTTTATTTTAAATAATTTTGAAAAGTAATTTGAATATTTTGAACAAAAAATAAAATACAAAATAGATTATTGACATTTCCAAAAATATAAAGATCGGGAAACTTTAAAATTAATAAATAAGTGTTATGTTTATGTTATGTTATGTTTTTATCATGGTTTTTTACCATAATCGATGTTTACTTAATGTACTTCCTTTTGTTTCGATAGCTTAGCGCGAGGTTGGTTTTTAGAGTTTGTAGTTAAAATAGGTCGTTGTCGTTAGAATTAAAGTTTAAAGTTTCTTAATACTAAGATGGCAGAAAATTCAGGCAATGGTGGTCGAATCCCGGCCATATTAGATGGCGAATTCTTCGAAATTGTTAGCCGAGACGGGGATAAAGTTGTGGCCAAGTGCATGAAATGTGCTTCTAATAAAACATATTCAGGTTTTATATCTGCAACAACAAATTTTTTGGCTCACTTGAAACGTGTTCATCCTTGTTTGCTAAAAAAGTTTGATAGTCACAAGATTGAAGCTGGAAAAAACCGAAAAAGACGTCGAACATCAAACAGTGCTTCTCCTGAACGTAAAAAGCAACGGACAGTTACAGAGGTATTTTCAGTTTCTCAGTCAATTGCAAATGTGTTGATTAAAAACTACATCATTCACGAAATGAGACCTCTTTCTACGGTTGAAAAACCAAAATTTAAAGAAATGATTAAAGGTTTGAATCCATCAATCATTTTGATGAGTCGCCAAACTCTCGCAAAAAATATAAATAATGATTTAATGCAATTAAAAAATCTTATAAAGAAGAAGTGCTCGTCAATTGAATATCTGTGTACAACAGCTGATATTTGGTCATGTCAGAAAAGGAGCTACTTTGGTGTGACGTGCCATTGGATAAATGATGATCTAACACGGAGTTCCTGTATTCTAGCATGCAGGCGTTTCAAGGGCACTCACTCATACGACCGCATTGCCGAATTCTTGCAAGATGTGTTTAATGACTATGGATTTCGACAACAGCAGCTAGTTGCAACTGTTACTGACAACGGTTCAAATTTTGTTAAAGCTTTCAAGGTCTATTCTGATTTGAACACTGATGCACAAGGCATGTTTGCAAGCAAAGACTTTGAAACAAAGAATGATAGTGACAGTAACATTGACAGCGAAAGTGAGTGTGAAGAAAAACAATTTGATGGTGATTTTGAAGTAGTCGAAGTGTCCGGTGTGTTGGATGCAGAAAATGAAGAACCCGGAATATTTCTCCCTCCTCACTACCGATGTGCTGCACACACTTTAAACTTAGTGGCCAGTCATGATGCAGTTGAGTCGTTGAAAGACAATCAGACATACAGGAGATTGTACAACTCTGCCATGGGAAAATGTAGCGCATTATGGAATGCTTCTGGCCGTCCAAAAGCTGCTGAGATTGTCAAAAATATTTGTGGGAAGCAATTGCTTCAGCCATGTGCAACTAGATGGAACTCGCTCTACAACTCTGTGCAGCGTGTAATTGAAGTTAAAGACAATCTAAAAGTTGTATTTTCGAGTTTGAAGATACCAAATTTGAACATTGTTGAATTAGATTTTTTGGATGAATTTATACTTGTTATGAAACCATTGGCCACAGCTTTAGAAAAGCTCCAAGGTGAAAAGGAATCTTCTTTGGCTTATCTGATGCCGTCTGTCTTGCGTGTTGAGCAGTCTATTGTAAATATTTCATCAACACTCCGACATGCACAACCACTTGCGAAATCGATTTTGAAAGGCTTACGAGCGCGATATGCTAAACATTTGCAGTTTGACTCTGAAGTTAACAATTTCATTTTAGCATCAGTTACACACCCATTCTTCAAAATGAGATGGGTTCCAGAAAACCACAGAAGTCGTGTTCACAAACTATTTATGGACACATTTCAAACTTTTATTCCTAAAACAGATGTGGTGATAGATTCCCATTCAAAGAAACATGATGAAGAAGACGATTTTTTCTCCTTTGAATCAGCTACATCCGTGACAGTCAATAATTCAGAGGCCACAGCATTTTTGGAAAACATGTGTAAAAACTTGAACACATTAAAATTATACCCTGTGGTTTTAAACATGTTTAAGCGGTACAACACTGTCATCCCATCTTCGGCTCCAGTGGAACGCCTGTTCAGCACCGGGGGGCAAATAATGACCCCTCACCGCAATCGTTTAACTGATGAAACTTTTGAACAATTAATAATTTTAAAAGCAAATTCTCATTTTAAAAGTTGACTCTGTTTATCTGTTTATTTTATTACAATAAAAGATTTACCCTGTTGACTTGTTTTTGTTAAAAATGTTTGAGATGCATGTTGATGATGGTGAGGTATCGGCATCAAGTGTTATACAACGTATTTTAGTATTTTGCAGTAAAATACTCTAATGCATTTTGTATTTCCTATTTGAAATATTTTCAAAAAAACTATTTGTATTTTGTACTGAAAATACTTCTAAACAAAGTATTTGTATTTTGTATTCAAATTACATTTGGACAGTATTTTACCCAACACTGTATATATATATATATATATATATATATATATATATATATATATATATATATAAATGAATGTTTGTATATATGTATATATGCTTATATGTTAATGTCCTTTATGCATTGCTACACCATTCATCCGATCGTAATGAAATTTTCACACAACCTTGAGAGTCAATGGGAGTCAAAAATAAAAATTTTTTTTTTGAAATCCGTCACAAAATAAGCGGAGCGGAGCGGGTGAGCGAGCGGGAACTATATATATATGTATGTGCGTATGTATGTGTGTATGTATGTATGTGTATGTATGTGTGTCTGTGTGTGTGTTTATGTATGTACTAGCGGAGATACCCGGCGTTGCCCAGGTTTTTTAGAGGTTTTTCTAATGTTTGTCTCTTTCTCTCCCGTTTCCTTTCCCACCTGCTTTCCCACTCCTGTTCGCTTTTCCGTTTTCGGTCGTTTTCCCGCTGCCAATCGCATTCCCGCTCCCGCTCGATGTCCGTTCCGTGTCGCATTCCCGCTCCCACTCGCTGTCCGTTCCGGGTCGCTTTCCCGTTTCTATAATAGACAAACTAACCCACAAACATTCATATATATATATATATATAGTCTTAGCAAATCTATTTTACGTTTTATAGGCTAACAGAAGTTATGAAAGAATGGAAAAGAGAAAATGAGCGTGAACGGGGACGGGAACGGGAGAGCAACCGTGACCGGGAATGGGAGAGCAAGCATGACCGGGAACGGGAGAGCAAGCGGGAACGGGAAAGCGACCGGGAACAGGAAAGCGACCGGGAACGGGAAAGCGACCGGGAACGGGAAAGCGACCGGGAACGCGGAAAGCGACCGGGAACGCGGAAAGCGACTGGAATCGGGAGAGCAAGCTTGGAAGGAAACGCGAGCAAGAGAGAAAATCGATAACAAAACTTCTGAGCGGGAAAGCGACCGGGAGCTGGAAAACGACCGAGAGCGGAAAAGCGACCGGGAACGCGACGAAAACGGGAAAGTGGAGAAGGAAACGGGAGCGAGAGGGACAAACATTAGAAAAACCTCTAAAAACCCCGGGCAACGCCGGGTAACCCCGCTAGTATATATATATATTAGCTGACCCAGCAAAAGTTTTTTGCCATATAAATAAGCACATCCACTACAACAACTCTGCGCATGGTTGTTCATTGAAAAAAAACTTTGAACAAACTGGAAAGTTTAATCACCTGCGATAAGACCCGAAAAACATGTTCAAATGTTCCAAAACAAAATCAAATCAAATATTTGAAGTTATATTTAATAATGACTGTATGTTTAAGCGCAAATGTTATTCAAAAACACCGAGATTCGCCCAATCAACGAAGTTAAGCATTCTTTAAATTTTACTGTTTAAAACTTGATATTATATTATTAGACTATGAATCCCTAAAATAGAACCTTAACCTAATTTATCACGATTATAATAAAAATATCTATTACAAGCTCGGTTAGTACTTCGATGGTTGACATTAAGTACATTAATCCGTTTTTAGATTTAAAAAAATTTAAAGAGTAAAAAATGAAAAAAAAAAATAATATTTAGATATACAAAAAAATACACACTAAAAAATAGAAAGTAATATAAAGTATAAATTTTTTTTTATAAAACAACGCTCATATAACAATGGACTAAAATGTTAAAAATAATATTAAAGTGTATACATATTACTATTTTTTGAACTAAACTTTTTGTTTTGAATATAAGAGCGTTGGGCGTTATCTATATAATATCTATAATTTATTTATAACCTATTAGGTATCGCCCAATGCTTAACCTTTTAGAAAATATGTACATTTTTATTAATTATTCGAAGAATCAATCGTTTTGGCAAAACTGACGGGACAACAGCACGTTTACTGCTTATTGCACCGGCTACCGGCTGGGTAATAGTTATAACGCAAAAACATTCCACGTAAAATTATACGTGTGAAAAACATGATGTGTCTAAATCTAAGCCACAAACAGACATCGTTTGATTTTGTGACTTACTGCGAATGCCAATCTATTGAATTCAAAATGCATTTCATTGGGATCCGTGGAACTTGCCATTCAGAATGCTGGCTTCGGCAATGTTTTTCATCAATTTTTTATTAACCATTAGCTTGTCATAGCACAGCCGTGGTCGGTGGGCTCAAATACTGAAGTGAAATAACCGGAGATCCAACGTTCAGTTGTAGATGGTGCGGTGACATGTCTGGCAAATCCAGTTGTTCGCTTTCTATCTTCACGTACATGTTGACCATAAATCGTTGGCAAAGCTTACGACATCGCAGAATGAGGTTGTTTTGACCACGTCAAATCATATGATACGCATAAAAATCCATCGAGCTAGCTTTCTTGTTTGTTTCGATTTCTGTTTATAATGAATTATTAAAACGTATTGTGCCACGTACGTTTTAGTGCTCAAGAGGTTGAAACTTTTGTCCGTGATATGGCTGCGCTGGTTTTGGCTTTTTTAACAACATACGTTTTTTCTAAACAACTTTTTTTTATAAAAAACAAAAATCAATCATTCCAAAAAACAAATAAGAGGCAACAGAAAAAAAAACAAATGTTACTGGTTGTGAACTTCTTCTCCTTCATAAAGATGACTTTTTGAATATTGCGGTAAAAGATCATGCGCATACTTATACATAAAAACTGCTGATTGATATAAACACACTTGATCAACTTTCAACAAATTGTTTTTAAATGCTTTAATTTAATTTCATTTGTCTCTCTGTTTGTTTGTTTGTCTGTGGTGATCAAATCTTAGAAACAAAAATTCACACACTTTTCGACCACCTAGAGCTCTAAAACTTTCAGGAAAGCTTTATTCTGGATGACAATACATGAATTGAATGTTTCCGACATGAATTAAGCCTTAAATCAATTAAAATTAATCAAAGTTGTCCGTTATGGTTAGGGTTAGATAACAACTAATCCATACATCGAATACAATTTTTGAATGTTGATTTCATATGAAAGAAATAAACAATGTACACGATTGAGCGTAACGGTTGTTTTAGATTCAAAAATTTTAGTTCGTCGACTCAGATAAAGAGGCAAATTAAAGCATTTGAAAAAAAATTATTTTTTATCTTTACTTGTTTATTTAAGTGGTTAAGGTTGAATGACTCCTTTGTAGGTAAAAAATTGTTCTTATGACTTGTTTTAGCAAAATCATTATTTTCATAATTCGACTTCTGTAGTTGATACATCATACAAAATTACAGTAGTTGATGAATGGATATATTAGTGAGAAGTACAGTGTCAGCAAAACCTTGCTAGAAAAAAATCACGATAGGCGATGAGTTATACCTGAATGCATGGAAACTACCAAGAACTCGGATGAAAACGGCTGGCGACCGCATGTTCTCCGTCGCCGGTCTCAGGCTTTGGAACCGACTTCCGGATACAATCACCGGTTTGACTACCACCGACGAATTTTGCCTGGATTAAAAACGCATCTCTTCGTGGCCTAGAAATCGTTCAGACGTTATGCCACGTTAAAAATTAGCAGATTAATTCAATTAAAATTAAATTCATATAATAATAATTGTATAGCTGTATATAATTTTTTTTTAAAAACTTGGAAAAAATGTAAACTATAAATTGGATTGTAGTTAGAACTTAATAATTTTTCCTGATTTGAATAACGGTATGACTTTTGCTAATTTTATTTGATAAAATGAGATTATGTATGTAAGTCTTTTATGCATTGCTACACCATTCATCCGATCGTAATGCAATTTTCACACAAGCTTGAGAGGCAATGGGAGAAAGTTTTTGTGAAAAAATTGAAACCGGTCACAAAATGAGCGGAGCTGGAACGGGAGAGCGAGAGGAAACGGGAACTGGATAGGAAAAGCAAGCGGGAACGGAAGAGCAAACGAGAGCGAAAGAACGATCGGGAGAGGGAAAGCGACCGGGAACGTGAGAGCAAGCGGGAGTGGGAAAGCGATCTGGATCGGGAGAGCAGGCGGGGAAGGAAACGGGAGCGAAATAATAAAACGATAGAAAAACCTCTAAAATCTTCGGGTATATAATAAAAACAAAACAAAATGAAAAATAACATTCTTTAATCCAATAAAAGCTCATTTTATGTGTTTTTATAACCGGAAAAGGTTTCATAAAATGAGCCACATACGTTTTTTCCATTAAAAAATTTTTTTAAAGTGTGGTTTTTTATTTTCTCAATTAGTTTTTGTTTAGTTTTATTAAATGAATTACTCATTTACTTGATTTAATTTGTTTGAAAATTTTATTTCATTAGCAGTCCAAAGTATATTGGAAAAAGGTTATTCTAAACTCATTATACAGTGTTTTTGTAGATTGCTTTAAAGACATATAATTATTTATTTTCTCAAACATTTGCACTACTGCTATATAGTATTAGATTTTGGTCGCTGCTTATGTTTTTCAGAAATTTAACAATAAAATTATATCTCGCGAGCTTGTTTATTTGAATATATCAATTCAATTTGGTCGCTGAAACGTAATTGTTTGGTCAAATTTAGCTTGATAATAACAGTAGTAGCTTTTGAAAAACAACATTGAAATGATTCTAATGAAGATATAATATGCTGATTTCATTTTTAATTTTATATTTTTTTATTGATATTTGTTTCTATTTTAGAAATCAATTTATTTATTTAATAATACATTTTTTGTTCGGTTTTTCATCTAATTTGTTTGATTAATTGTAATTTTAAATCTTAACTTTAAGGAAACTTAGTTGGAATGATCGTTGGGATTACAGTTGGTTGTTTATTTGTGGTAATCATTATCATAACCGTTTTTGTCGTTATATATTTCAAGAAATGGAAGGAAACAGAACCAAGTGAGTTTGTGCAAAGTTTAACAATTTATTATCACAATTTATTTAACAATTTATTATCACCATCATTACCATCATCATCATCATCACCACCGCCATCATCATCATCATCCTCATCATCATCATCATCATCATCATCATCATCATCACCACCTCCATCATCATCATCATCATCATCATCATCATCATCATCATCATCATCATCATCATCATCATCATCATCATCATCATCATCATCATCATCATCATCATCATCATCATCATCATCATCATCATCATCATCATCATCATCATCATCATCATCATCATCATCATCATCATCATCATCATCATCATCATCATCATCATCATCATCATCATCATCATCATCATCATCATCATCATCATCATCATCATCATCATCATCATCATCATCATCATCATCATCAAAAACACATGTAGAATCTTTTTTGAGATATCTAAATCATTGCTTTTCTTTATTAAGGTTATTTTTAACGAATCACAATAACGTCAGAAATTTTTATTTCTAATTTCTATTCAATACAAATAAGACATATTAATGTGAAAATATTTCCAACCATTTTAAGCAACTGTTTCCCCCTGATTCCAATAAATGAAAAATTGAAAACATTTGTTTATTCATAAATATTCACTTTTAAATTACTAAATAATTCTATAATTATTTTATTATTAAGATGCACCAAAGGAATATCCTGCAGTAAGATCTTCTTATGAGGGTTAGTTTCTAAGTTATAAAAACATGGTGATTGTGAAAAAGTATTTTGAATGAAAAGTTAAAAATAAAAATAAAAATATTTCATTTTTTTATAACTATATGATTATATTATTTTAACTGCATTTTGTAAAATTTATTACTTGTTTACAAAGTGAAATATTTTGAAAAAATTATAAAAATGTTTTTGCTTATGAGTTTTTGTCTTTTTCAATTTTAGAAACAACTCCAGCAAGCCAGAGACAAAATGAAAGTAATAAATACACAATTTATTTTTTATACTTTAATTTTTTCACATTATCGTAACAAGTAGCGGCACCATAAATGTCGTCCTTCTTGTCGTCATCACCATCATCATCACCATCACGACAACGACGATGACGATGACGACGATGATGATGATGATAATGATGATGATACTGATGATGCTGATGATGATGTCACTTTTTTGCGAAAGTTCTGTATTGAACGCATCTGAAGTCCTTTCTTAACCAGATTTTCTATCTTCATCGTTGTCATCCGTTTTGCCTTCCTATCACGGTAACCTGTAGTTTTTATCATCATCATAACTATTACTCAATAAAAATCAGAAAATATCTTCTGTATTTCCTTTTGAAATGTGTTTGTGGCATGACGGTTGATAAAGGTGTCATGGTGTAGTGTGACAGATGTAAAACCTGGCAGCAGCAGCAGTTCTGTAGACCGATGCAGCTATCGTCTCGTGTTAAAGGACGTCCAGCTGACATATTAACCGAAAGACGGAGAACATGTTTGATGATGGGGGAAACATTTCAACTGAGAGTTGGTGATGCCTTTTACGTTTGCAAGGAAGAAGAACTTTTGTTTTTGTTGTGTTCGATGCTAAAGATGATAAACCTGATGCCATCTATGTAATCAGTTTCTGCCAACCATTTTGCTGAAGTTTACAAACAGCTTAATGTTGAAAACTTGGACATTTTCAAGATCGAAAATTTCTGGATTGATGAAAGCAACAATATAGAGAATGATGCTCATCATCGTCATCATATTCTTCGTCGTCGTCGTTATCAACATCGTCGTCGTCGTTATCAACATCGTCGTCGTCGTTCTCATTGTCGTCAACGTCGTCAGCATCATTATCATAATCATCATCACCGTAATCATCATCATCATCATCATCATCATCATCATCATCATCATCATCAGCACCACCACCACAACCACAACCACCACCACCATTATTATCATCATCATCATTTCATTACATTTATTAATTAATTTATTTTAATGTTTTTTTAGAACACGTCTACGAAAAATTGAACATAGAATAATTCAATTACACCAGCCTAATTATATTCTGTTGGGAGCAGTTTTTGGTCATATTTTCTGCTGACTTTCTAAAAGTAAATCGATTATAAGATGATTAAAGTGACGCATGAACACTGATTTATTTTATGTTTGATTTATCTCGCATTATTTTATGTTATCATCAGAAAACATTCAATAAGCACATAGAAAGTTTGCAAAAAAATGGTAGCTGAAGAATTATAAAATATAAATTTTTTTCAAAAAGCGACGTTTTTACGGTTCACTTGTCTGATGTCATCAATATTGTGTTCGTGCGAAAATAGTACAGTGGGCTAAGAAACGGTTTTTAAGAATGAATTTAAATACTTGGAAATGTTTAAAGTTTGAGAATTGAATTTTATAAATATTTTCTGTGAAATATTTTTCTATTTTATTTCAAGAAATGTCTGGGTAATAGAGTCTTTAGAGTCAGAATGGGTTAAAAACAGTTTGATCCAATACAGGTTATAAGTGTTGTGCCACAAGGAGCGTGCTAGGGCCTTTGTTCTTCTTGATTTATGGTAATGACCTGCAGGAAGTTTGTCAAAAGATACTACTAGTTGCTGATGACGTCAAAGTCTATCGGGTTATTAAGAATGATCGTGTATCAATGAATCACAAGAAAAATATTAACATAGTGCCTTGAGGTTTACAGGCCCCACTGAAAGAAACAATTTTACCCGTTAATTTTCCCGATAACATTGGCTACCAAGCAACGGGTTTTGGTCGAACCGTGAAGCATTCACATTCCAGGCTAACATTTTACCAATTCAGCAAACGCGTAGCCAGCCAAGTTTTTGTGGAGGGGGGGGCTGAGTACTTGCAAAAGAGGCCTGTATTAGAAGTTAATAAAACGTTTATCTTCTTCGGAAGTTTTTTTTCACTTTTATTATGATAAACGTTTTAATTTCTTTTTAATTCACTAAAACAATGATCTGCATACAAATTTTAATTTATGTACACCAACCACAAAAAATAATGTAAACAAATTTTTTCGGGAATCAATAAAGTTGAATTTTAAGAAATTTCATAGCACATACCTACTTGTAAAAAAAACTAATCTCAAATGTTTTCGTGTAAAAGCTTTCAAATGATATACAAAGTGCCAAATTGGCTTTTTCCTATGTTTATCCGGTATGGCGTCATCACTTGCGTCAGTGAGCTAAAAGACGCTTTGGAACATTTGGAACCGAATCTTTAAGTGAATAAAAGGTTTCTGTTATGTCCTGATGCAAAAACACCATGTTTTTGTCAAGAAATGCTAGTATTAGTAACTGTCCGCTTCTAGAGCTTTACTTTAAACTCCGCCTTGCATTTGCAAGCCAGTCCCAAGCCTGGAGAAAGGAAAAGTTAAAAGGATCAAATTATGATCCACAACAGGAGGTACGAAAAATTACAAAATTGACGTAGGATTAAAATATTTGCATAATCTAAGCTAGTAAAAACCATCACACTTAAAAATTTCATTTGAAGTTATATTTCAAAAATGTTTCACTACCTTGTCATAACAAAACTTCTGATAAATAAAAAAATATTGAAAATAAAAGTTTGACATAAACGCCGAAAAACCATTCAAACTAATAAAACTTTTTTTAATGCGTGGTCGAGCGTCCATGCAAGCTCACCTAATTTCCATGAATTCAGTTTTTCCTGCTAGCCTCTCTTCTTCTCATCTCGTGTGAGCAGCATCTTATTTTCTAGCCTTCTAACTTCATCAACATCTCTTTTTTCTCGATGTGGACAGACAACCTGTTAACTGTGTTAACAGCTTAAATTCTTTAACATATTACCTATAGCTCTTTCCTTCTCCAAGCGTTAGCTTAGCCTTCCAACTTCTCCGAAATCTTTCTCTCTCTCTCTCTCTCTCTCTCTCTCTCACACACACACACACACACTCATTTTCCATGTTGGCAGCTTATTCTGCTTGTTCTATAATGTGTGTGTGTGGGAGGGGGCGGGCCCTCGGGGGCCCCCGTGACTACGCGGCAAAACTCAGCTAACCTAGCGTTTGAGTGGAAGTGTTAGCGTTACTTTAGTAGAGATGTCGGAAATGAGAATGTTAGAAAATAAACATTCAAGTAAAAAATTGTTTATCATTTTTTCCTCAACAACTAATATTTGTTTTACATATAAATGTTTTTTCCTATCAGCAAATGTGTAAGAAAAGATATGGAAAACAGGTCCTGCACCCTGGGATGGTGTGCTAGCAATGAATGGGTTCATGTCTGCAATAATTATATATTTTAGATATAAAACACTTTATTTGCAGATAAATACTAAATTATGACTCAGTAAAACTATTCCTGCAGTCATACATGAAAGAGAAGCTACTATACTGCTCTATTCACTTTAATATAATATGTCAGCTTAAATAAAATCCTTTAGTCAAAGCTCGCTGCTAGCAATAACAATTAATGGTTTTTAAAAGCTACTTCCTGATAATAATACCAGGCTGGTTTTATATTCAACTTCTCAGTTGTGTTTGCTTTTATTCATGAATGTGAATTTTGTTTGTTTGAAATTATTTGTTATGTATATTTGTATCCAATACTGATATTCATTCATTCAACTGTTATTTCAAATTTTTACTTTAAAAAATGTTACAACTCAAATTTTGACATCCAGGCTGTTTTTTGATTATTGCAAAGCACGTTTAATCATTAAAAAAAAATAAACTTGTAGGGAAGCAGGACGTTTCGGCTCGACCGTCTTGGCGCCAAAACGTTTTGATGACGTAACATTTCAGAGTAAATTCTTTGTCGTTCTCAAAAAGTGGTAGTTTCAAAAATTAAATTTTGAAAAGAAGTAGAAATTTTATTCCACTAGACAGTTGCTAGCAAGTCATACAAACTAATAGTTATAAAAGCAAACGTATTCAAATAGAAAACTGTTGGTCAATCAATTAAAAATAATTTTTTTTTTATAAAAATGAGTTGATAGAGCAAATGCTTTCATTTAGTAAAGTTTTATTTCTACCTACAAAATTTATGCAACAATATAATATATAATATAAACTTCTGTGATAATCAGTTGTGAATTATACGCATTAGGCGATGGGTTGACCACTCTCCAGATGGGTGTACAAAGCAAAATTTCCAAAAAATTCCTTAAAAAATTTTTGAATTTTTTTTTGAATTGATTTGGAATTTTTGCGTTTTTTGGAATTTTTTTTGAAAATTTTCGGAATTTTTGGAATTTTTTAAAGATTTCTGAAATCTTTTGGAATTTTTTTAGAATTTTTGCGTATTTTGAATTTTTTTTAAAATTTTTGGAACTTTTTGAATTGTTTTTGGGTTTTTTTGGAATTTTTGCGTTTTTTGAAATTTTTGCGTTTCCGGAATTTTGTTGGAATTTTTGCGTAAATTCCAAGGGTGAACGAGGAATTTTTTGAGTGGTCAACCCCTCGGCATTAGGCTGGATAAAAAAAGATGTGCATATTTCGACCATTATATTTGACTGTATTCCCAAAATCTCAAGCTTACTCGTTTTAGCCTCACTGCAGTTTTTCAGTTGAAAAATAAAGTGGATTGTGTGAAATTCTAATTGCACAAGAGCAATGTTAAAAAATTCTTGCTCTCTACTGGGTTCATATAATAACTGTTTACATCAAATGACTCGTTACAAAAGTTCCATTTGTTGCATTCTATTAAAACTATTTGTACTAGCTATTTTTTTTATAAATTCACTTTCACTTTTGTTTGATTTTTTTGTTGAGTTTCATGCATTTTAAAAATTAGAAATAAATGAATTAATTAATAAACCAATAAGTTGTTAAGCCCGAACAATGGAAATAGCTCCATAGATATCAGATTGAGATAACTCAAAACTTTGGAGTAGTTGCATATATATATATGAATAATAGCTCCAATTTACAATTTGTATCTGTTTTCAATAAACTTACTGCATCTCTGGAAACCACTGTAGAACCCGTTGCATCTTGATTTTAGGTTCTCCAGAAGATCTTTGCAATCTTGTTCCACCAATAGAGTTTTCGCTTTTAATAACCCTCATAATCAAGCCCAACAAATTTTAAGTGTCTGAAAAACTTTGCAAACCTCTGGTGCTTTCCGTTCTTGGTTGACTTTTCTGCTTAATTTGGGCTTCTTGTAAACCAATATTAACCATTTCCAACAACTCCATCTCATTGTCCATTGTTAGATTCCACTCATTTAAAATTTCTAATAGCATGGCTATTCAGCAAACATTTTGTTGTCTTCATTCCTTATAGGTAGTTTAATTCGTTTTCGATCTTTCAATGAAGGCACAGCTTCACTCACATTTTCACATGTTGATTCATGGTTCAGATGTTGAGCTTTAGTATCTAATTACTTTTGGTACATGCACAAAACGTTTAGTTCAAAAAAAAATTCAGAAGATCTGTTGGTGCATGTTTTTCAGTTCCTTGTTCATATGGAGTGTTTTACTCCAATTTCTGTTAGACTAGTTCTATTTAAAACATAACTGGCTATATTTGCGGTTTCTGCCCGAGCGGCTTTCATCAGGATTCAAGTTTCTCGCTTCGCAAAACCATTATGTCCTAGTGTGTATTGCATTGATGTGCTGTGAATAATTCCATACTGCTGCAAAATATATGCCACGTGTTTGCATTTGTTATTGCTACAACCATCATTTGTGAGCTTTCTAACAGTGTGACCAGTAGAATTTGCTCCCACTAAAAACTGTTTGAGCTTAACTGATAATCTCTGGCTTTTGTTCTACGAAAAAACAATTTTTCATCTTGATAATTACTCTTTTAAAGTTACTAACTATCCAAAATCACTAACATTCCTCTTCGTCATTAAAGCATAAACACCTGATCTATGCGTGTTTTTATCCCTGTAAAAAAGGCTGTTGTTAACGCTGCTCCACTTCCAGCACACAAACTTCACAGAACTGTGGCGCAGAAAGGTTCAGTAATGAAGTCAATGCTTTCTTTCTTTGGGTATTTCTCAACAACTTTTCAATCTGATGACCAAAACGTTCATGTCATACGTGCAATGTTTCAATTTTATTTGCAATAAATTCTTTAGTTGTTGTAGGAAGTTTATCAACCCAAAACATCCCAAAACGTCGAGGCAGGTTTTTACTTCCTTTAATTGTTAGCATGCAAAACTAGTTGATAATAAAAAGAAAGAAAAGGTTGTTTTAAATGAATACTAAATATAGCTCAATAGATATCATATTGGGGTAACGCAATGCATTGAAATAACTGTAAATTTGAATAACAATAGTCACACAAATGTTTCGACTGAACATACACAACACAATTTTAGACATTGATGCTTTTAAGAAAAGTTGTCATGATGGACATAAAAAGTCTTTTATTTTTAGTTGTGACTATTTTGGTTTCTTCACAGGGTTAGTCTTATTTTACTTAACACAATTGTTTTTTTTAATATAAACAAAACAATTTTGATGTTAAAGACTAAAATATAAAATACAAAAATTGTTCGTTCATTACTATTAATACAAGAAATTCAATCAAGTGAGGTTCTAACTTGCTGTAAATGATTAAATAGTTTAGTTAAAAGTTTTCCTTGCTCCACCTGCTCAGCAATATCAAAAACTGTTTATTGCTTTATATTAAACCTTTATATTAAATTATTATAATTCATGTCGTGCATCTGTATGAGACAGCTTTATTATTTTGAAATGCTATAGTTTCAGAAGTAAGTCCAGCAAAATATTTGATTTAATTTAATCGACCATGGAACTATGCATAAAGATTTCCATAAATCAGCCAATAAAAATTCTTGTAATAATAATCTTAAGCAAATCTTTAGGATTAATTGTAGATTTCTTAATATATACCGAGGCGTATAACTGTTTTCACGCTAGATATCGAGAGGTCAATCGCGTTTTACTGTAATATCGTGATTAGGGATTTTTTGCTAAATATATTCAAATTTAATTTAAAATCACGATATTATAGCACATTGCAAGAAAAAATATTCATTAATAAACAATTAAACATCAGTTATTGTAACTTGATTTTGCTATTGGAGTAAATTTTTAGTTATTCTTGATTTAACAATTAAACAGTGATTAACAAACAAAATGCATTAAATCATCATTGTTGTTGCAAAAAAATAAAAATATAAAGTACTGACTCAATTCTATCATCTAGTATTGTTCTTTCAGCTATCTTTTGAAAAGGTTTCAGGTGATTATTGACAGTGAGAAATAAACCAGCACTTTGTCTATCATGTCTGTTATTATGATCAAAATGTTGTAGCAATACATCTATTTCACTTATAGATGTAGTGTAGAAGTAACTTGTAGTGACGCTATTGCTAATTAGATGATCTGATATCTTGTGTTGTTGTCTAGTTTTAACTGAATTCTTAAAACTTTGCATTAATGATCAAACTATGTATTATATTTGTTTTATTAAATAAAAATTAAATTGTTTTATTTTGATAGGTCAACAGAATATCAGTGTGGATTATGTGAACTTGAACAAAATATTTTACTTACCTAAAAATATGTGCACTGGTTGGAACACGCCTTCAGGAACCTTCTATGCACTTAAGAATAAGGATGATGTATTAAATGTAACAGCTTCAAATGAAACAGCAGGACGTTATAATTGTCCAGAGTATTATCTCATAGAGTTAATAATAATAGGTAAATTTTTTTATTCACAAAGTAGTAAAAAAAGTACTAAGTAGCATTTTTAAAATATATCGAACTAAAACTTAAATTTGCACTAACTTGAAAATAACTTAATTGAATCATATATATCTAACAAATTCTGTAATAAAATATTGTTGTAGAAAAGAATTTAACTCTTCTAACTTCAACAGCCGGTTCAGCATTAGTTGGAAAAAATATTATACTTTCGTGTTCCATGACTGCTTATTTAGGATTGCACAACGAGCCAAAAAAGTTTTTCATTTTTAACAATTCATCTATGAAAATTGAAAATCCTAATTTAAGTGAATTAACACGTGTTGATCCACGTTTACCGTTTTCACCAATGCTCAATATTTCATTCACTGCAAAAGAATATGGAGTTACAAGCTTCACATGTCAGTGGGAATTTGCTTTAGATAAAGTTTATAATTTTACTAGCAGTATTACTTCACTGGTAACTTTTGACTGTGAGTTTAAATTTTTTATCAAAGTTATAAAAATAGCTAGCATACAAAACTAGCAGGGTCACCCAGCATTGCTCTGGTTGGTTTTTGTCTTTGTAATTTTTCTCTTTTTTCCCTTTTTTTTACCCTAAAGTTTTATTTGCATCTATTGTGTTCTTTCATTTCTATTACAATTACTATAAACTGTTGGCAAACCACGAATGACCATTTGAAAAAAGTTATTTTATAGTTTGGTTTCATTTAAATTGCTTCTATATTTTATTTAATTATATTTGTCAAACATTTTGCGTTAATAATATTTTTTTTCTGCTTCCATAATTTCTATTATAACAATTATTATTTGACATCTTATATATCGCCGTAAATTTTTTTTGAAAATTTTCGCATAACTCTCGGAATCATTGAGTGCATTTGTTGGCGCAATCCAGATGCTGAAATGATATCTAATACAAAAAATAATAAGTCATTTTTTCAAAGTAAATTTGTACTACTATAATTTTTTGAGTCTTCATTTGTTGTAAGTCTAATTTTTTACTAATCGTTTTCATCTCATAATTTTAATTTTTAAAATTTTATTATTGTAAGAAAAAGAAAAAAACAAACAAAATAAAAAGTTTAGAAAAATTAAAAAAAACATTAAAACCAGGGTAACGCCAGGTATCCCAGCTAGATGTAATTTTGTCTGTAAAACTAACAAAATAATTTTAATGGTGGTTTTCACTGTGAAATTGTTTTTTTCAAATTTCAACTATTAATATTATTTAAATGTTTCAGTATTAATTAAATAATAATTTATGATGTTTATGCTACTAGTGCCTCCAAAATTACTCAACGATTCATCAGAATTGAATGTTGCTTGCAATGAATCCATTACACTTCAAGTAGACGCTCACCCTCCTCCATATAAATATAAATGGTCATGCACATTAAACAATCGTTCATGGAATGGGACTGAAAAAACCTTTAGGCTGAATGAATCCGGAATTTACAACTGTTTATTTATGGCATTTAACAGCATTAGCAACATCGATTACAATTGCACGTGGAATGGTAATATTACAGTGAAAAAGCCAGGTTGGTTAGTTTTCTTTATGAATACAACAGTTATCGTTGGCTATTTTACTAAAAATTAGTTCTATGAATAATTAACCATTGATTATAATTAATGTGTACTGACCATTTTGCGGTATTATTTTAAAGAAAAAAATTATTTTATTTTAAGATGAACAAAGTACAATAGTCTTTTTCTCCGTTTACAAGTAACAATCAGCAAATATAATTATTATCGATGGATGTGTATATGTATATAGGTTATGTATGTATGAAATCTTCGTTAACCAATTTCTATCATTTTGGAACAATTATAACTGACAAAAAGATAAATTGAAATCCGCTAATAGAACATGGCAAAACAAATAATGTGTTTTTCCATGTAAAGAAAACTTATAAATTGTTAGATTATTATAGAAATTTCAACGCCCCAGCAGATCTGAATAAAATTTGGTGCATCTGAAAAATTTAACTGAGAAGAATAAGTAAAATTTTTCTTAGATTAATTTTGAAAATCTGTATCTATCTCGAGCAGCAAAAAACTTTTGAGCAAAATTTTTTCAATTTGGTAGCCTAATCAATTATTGATAATAGTTGATTATCAACTATTGAGAATGGATGGCTGCCAGGACGGTAGATCATGACGAAGACGAGTCGAGAGGTCTTTATTAAAAAAGATAAGGCGATGTATTCAAATGTCGAGATTTCAGTGAAGTACGGTAAATCAAGGCGGCCCCACCTCTATAACTAGCCGTGCATGATGGTCGCTGAGAGGCTCGTGCCGCCTCAGGACACTGGTAGCCAGAAGGAATCACTCGAAGTAACGACAAATTTTCCGTGTCGATGTGCCTTTTCGGCCAGACCGAGAACATCAAATTTATGGCAAGATATTATTTCGAGAATCGAGGCAGCTTCACTTCTTACCGAGTGAACGTTAAGACTCGCAGCTCTAATGAGGTCTCTCCCGGACTGTCCAGTGCTAGCACGAGGCAAGGATTGGAGCTCTGTGTGTGTCGGTTGCATAGAGCACGCGCCACATTTGTAGCATGAAACCGAAATCGTTTAGGAGTCCACAACTACAGTTCGAATAACATTTTACGTGATTTTCGATCGATTGGAGAGACGCCAGACCTAAGCGTAAGCAAGTCTGCAGTAGTGTAATTCATTATCGGTTATCCGAGACACGAAATTTATTTTAAAGTAACGGTAATTATAGTTCTAATTAGAAAAAAAGTGTTTGCTAAAAAACTTGAAAAAACATGAAAATAATCCCGCCTAACTGACAGCACAAAGAAACGCCGAATCGGAAACAGCGTCCATAGTTACCATATATATATATATATATATATATATATATATATATTTATATTTTTATATATTTTTATATATTTGATAAAAACAAAAAGACCGTCATTTTTGACGGGATACTTTTAGTATATATATATTTATCTACATACATAATTCCCTGTGTCGGTATGTATGTATGTATGTTAGCAATTTCGCGTAATGCGGCGGCCGTGGTGGTCAGGAGTCAGCAGTTGATCAAATTAGTGCGCGCAGGTGTGTAATAAAATTTATTACGCAATTGTATAGTTTCAGTCCTAAGATCCATAACGTTTTCCTTAAGCAAAAAACCGTAATTTTTGACAGGAAACTTCTTGTATTCATATAATTGCGTTAAAAATGCTACGTTATGAATCAAGTTACAGACGAATTTAGTTAATTACTACAACAGAAAAACTAGAAGATTTTTGTAAAACCTTTATTACGATCTAATATTGTAACAAAAGTTTATATATATAAATTATTTTTATTACAGAAAATGTGGTTGAACCAAATAACAAAGGTATTTTTATATTTTGGTGATAAAAAACTCTGTTTTAGTAATTTTTCTGTTTTTATTTAATATTTTGTAACTTAGAGGCAGTTTTAGTTTGTTTTTATATTTTTGTCTAGATCCAATCTATATTTTTAACAACTTAGAATAATTTATGCACAAAAGTTAAAATGTATATTAAGAAAAGTAACATACTCAAATAATTGTGTGAAAAATGCTACCGACGTATTAAATACTAAATATTATAACGAAGATGACTTATTCAGTATCGAGTCAGATATCGATTTAAAAATTTTGCGGTTCAACTGTGCCTCGAATCTTTTTTTAAAAAAAAATTGAGTTAAACTGAGCAGGTGAAAGTCAGTGCCACCAAACATTAAGGAACCAATCTATAAAAAAATTATTTACATCTAGTGATTACGAACAAATAAGTTGCATTATTTTTTTTTGAAAATAAAAGTCAAGAAAAGTTTATTGGAAGAATTTTAAGATAAGTTTTCAAATTAACAGTTTGCTATATAAAAACTAAAAATAATAGGCATTCTTTCACTGCAAACAATAATAGCTTTACAAGGGTTAACATTTTTGGTTTTCGATTTTCATGGTGAATATTGTTTTGAGCCTTGTGATCTGTTTTTATTATTAGTTTATATATTTTATCATAATATTATAAGCTTTCTATAATAATAATGCAACGATACAAATTTATTTTTGAAGGTTTAAGATAAAATAAGTTAAGTTTTAAAATTTTAAAATCTTGATTATCAGAGTAAAAGCAAGTGAATCCTAGAAACTTAGTTTTTCCAAAATTTTCTATATTTTTTTAATTTGCCAGTTTTTAATTAAACAACATTCGTTCAATAAAATAAAGTCTATAACATAAAAACTAAAACATTGACCACAGTTTTCTAAATGCTTGATAGATGAAGTATGTGAAGATGGACAACTCAAAAAAGTTAAAACTGAAAAAATCAAAGTTTTATTATAAGTCTTTCATTTGAAAAATTAATTCCCGTTTTCTTAAATAAACTTTAAAATAATAGTTAAGTTTACTAAATAAAATTTGGAATTTTTAAAATTTTGATTAGTATTATTCTGGGCCAAAAGTCTGTTAATTCAATCAACATTAAATGTTGTCGAACTGATTTTATTTGATTATTTTACATTTTAATTAATTTGTTTTTTAAACCAATCTGAAAATTTAATAGAATTTAATGTTATTGACGACAATGCAATACATCAAATTTAGCTCTATTGGATGACGGGAAAAATGTTTATAAAGCGTCACAAGGTGACCAACGTACAGCTCCCAGAAACAAGAAAACATGTTAAAATTAATATAGATTAAAAAGCTAAATAAATGAAATTATGTAAAATGTCTACATAACTGAAATAACTTAAAACAAAAAGAAACTACAACAGGCATTTCTATACTTTACGTGACTTGTTAGACATGCGTTCCTAGCCAACGTTGGGTGATAAGCAACTTTAACCCCCTCAGTCACTCACTTTTTTGTAGAAGGGTCATCACCAAATACCTTGCCCCGTGTGCGGAACCATATTGCTATGCTTACGCGTTGTTGAATAAGGCTGAGGCATTAGAATTGAAATAATTTTAGCTACCAAGCGATGGCCCCGCTCAAAAAGTTGATGTCACTATTTTGACAAGGTGACCAAGATGAGGGAAAATGTGGGCAAGATGAATTTTTTTCTGAGTTGACTGGGCATATTATTTGAAAGAAACAGTAAAAAATTTACAATAGTACATCTAGAAATGAGTAGTAATTTCTATAGCTAATGGTTATTGATAACGAACAAAAGAACTGAATTTTAGAACCAACTCACGCTATCGGCACCGGAAAAATTTAGAAAACCTTTAAATAATTTTAAAAATAACTAAAATCTCCAGAAATCGAGCTTGATTGATTTCTATATGAAATATCGGCACCGCTTAACATATCTCAAGCAGAAAAACGGCAATGACCACCTTTTTTTTAGCAATATCAACTTTCATTTTATCGTGTTTTTTAGATTTTAATTTCCGTTTTTGTTTCTGCTTTTTTATTTCTTTAATAAAATTAGATTTTTTAATATTTCCATGTTTAATTTTAAAAATTATGACAAAAAAACTATGAAATTGTACTTACGTAATTGTCCAAATTTCAATGAATTAAAAATTAAATAAAATACAAATAGAAATACTTTACAACTGTACTTAAATATAAGTAAAAAATCATCTGGACTGAATGTAGTTGAAGCTTCAAATACAATATTTTTAAGTACGTTTTAGTGCTTAATAACTCGGTGAAAATCATAAATTATTTTTGCTTTAACTTAAGTACGTCATTAATGATTTTTAGTCGGTGCTATTGACAGTGCGAGTCAAAATTGTAAACTCATTGTAAATAGGTACAGTACACGTCAAAATTGTTGCATTTGCTGCTGCAAACAAATTTGACTATCCTCTATTAAACCAGCTTCCTAACATTATTTCTATTGCTTAATATTTTGAGAATAAACATTAAATGTTTCAAACTTTATTTAATTTATCTATCTGTAAGGGATGGATTCAGGTCATACGCAATTTGATTACTGCAAATTATTGATCTCATTGCTCTGAAATAATTAAACCAAGCTTCTACAATATTTTCAAATTTTCGAATTGTTTTTCGAAATATTTCAAAACGCCTGTCAATGATTTTTTGTGGTATTAACCAAGTGCACGCAGGTCTGATTCTACTTTTGTTTTTATTTTCTGTTTTGCGCAACACAAGCTGGAGCAATCATTGGCGCGGTAATCGGCACTTTGCTCCCGATAATCATCATCATCATCATCATCATCATGTGAGTTGTTCAAAAATTATTTGTTATTATTAAATATTGCATGTGTTGAGGTGTGATTGATATGAATAATATACTTACAAAGTGCAAATAATGTAAATAGTTTTAATTTCAAATTGAGTTTTTTTTCAAGAATAATATTTGCATTTGATTGAATGTTATGTTGTTGAGAAATATGAATAAGCATATTGGGGATTGTTGTGATGTCCGAGAATTTTAAATTAAATGATTTTGAGAAATCATGATTAACAACCTTTTATAATATTGTAATGTCAATTTATGAATTACTAATATTTAACAGATGTTGTGCTAATAAACCTTCTGCAGTACGTTTTGAAGAAGGTTAGTAAATGAGACATAGAATCATAAGTGTGTGTGTCTTTGAAAAGGTTTGAAGGTTTGTAAAAAATATTAGTTGTGAGGTGTTTAAAATTATTTGTTATTATTAAATATTATATATATGTTGAGGTATGATTTATTTGAATAATATACTTACAAATTGCAAATAATGTAAATAGTCTTTGTAGTTTAGTCTGAAATTAGATCGACTATCCTTGATACCCACCAAAATCAAGAATACCCGGGTAATAGGTCGGTTACACGGTCGAGCATAGTCACGCATACGAATCATATGATATCGTGTGGATGGTTTTAATAAATCAGTAAACAAGATTGGCTGAAGTGTGCCTGGTAATTTTCCCAATTGAATGAATAGATGACAGATGGTGATGATGACAGTAGCACAAACAGTGACGCCCTTTGTTTTATATTCTAGCTGAAATTAAAGTAAAACTTGAAGAAACCTTGCTAAAAACATTGTTGAGTGTTGAACATATGCCTTTTAGCTGGAAAAAATGTTCCTAATAGTATCGAAAAATTCTTTGGCAGAGTTAATAATTTGCATGATTGGATTATGTTTTGCAAGGCATCAATTTATTTTTTTCTTTATTTATTTACAATTAAACTTTTTTCAATTTTAGGGTATGATGCAACCAATCCCTATTATAAAGAAGGTAAAAATCTGTCAAATTTACTTAATTATTTGGCTGCTCTAATTTACTTTCAACTATAATCCAGCACACACCTGGAGAAATCTAAAAAAATTAATATCGGAGATTATTTTACTCAGCAAAAGCCTTAAATCAACCTATAATTGTCCTTATCCTGCTCTACCTGTTGTCGTCCTTCAAGAGTCAATTAAAAATCTTCCTCTTCAGCTGGAGCCACTTTCAATAGTAACCTCACCTCACCTGCTAATCAATTTTATGTATCTATATATATATATACAAATGAATGTTTGTGAGTTTGTCTGTTTGTCCTTTATAGAAATCTGAACCGCTGGAGCGATCTTGATGAAATTTGGCAAGGAGGTAGTTCTCATACAGGGGAAGAAAGTTAAGAAGGTTTGGACTCCCTACTCCGATCCCCCAGCTCAGGGGGGCCAAAAAACTTCCCGGGCCAAAAGTGCTTTTACATGATCATTGCATAAGTTTTCGAAGCACTGTTTACAATTGCGTAACAGGCATTACTTGCTAATGGACTTCTTAATATTAAGAAATCCATGACTTGCTTCCCAGTCTTGCATAATGTGACCGATTGCGTGTTATTACAAATGATTAAGAGATAGATGGAAGAAAAATTTACGATTTCGTAACACGTATTACTTGCTGAATTGACTTGCCTAACACGATGTTGTGCTATACAGTGGAAAGATATTTAAAAAACGAATCCAAACATTTTGGAATTTGTCTAAATTGACACTTAATGAATGCATTTTGCAAGATTGAAAAAATAATAAAATATATACAAATTATTTTTAATTCAATACTTGTAAACTAATGTACTAAAAGGTTACAAATAATATTTAAGTGTACATATTGAAATTTTTTGAGCTAAACTTTTTGTTTGGAAGATAAGAGTTGGGCATTATCTTTCTATATATACATATTCGATTATCGCCCAACGCTTTTATCTATCAAACGAAAATTTTAGTTCAAAAAATTTTAATATGTTTACTTAAATATTATTTTTAACCTTTTAGTACATTAATTTACAAGCATTGAATTAAAATATTTTATATATATTTTATTATTTTTCATTTTTAATGTTTAAAAAATTTGTATACATTTAATTACATTTCATTGAAATTTTTATTTAAAATAGCTCAATGTATTTAACCTAATAATGGTCACTACTATACGAAAATACTAAAAATCAAGTTGCATTTTCGCAACCGTAACCGTTAATGGGTTAATGTCACCCACCGAAGTACTAACCGAGCTCAACGTTGCTTAACTTCGTTGATCGGAAGAGACGTGATGTTTTCAAAAACAACGTTTGCGCTGAAATAACAAAAAAACAACATTGCAAGTTAATATAAGCGTTGTAAAATACAACTAATCGGTCATAACCGATGATAGGCCAATACTGATTATTGGCAAAAGGGTAGATAATCAGCCAATACTGATAACATACCAATAATCGGTATACGTCTACTAAATAGGGTTATTAATGATGATATTATCATCGTTGTAATCAATGTTTGCATTTTCATGATTATTATTTTCATAGTTCTTTATCATTTAAATTTATTATTTCAATGTTAAATTTTTATAGAGCAAATGGAAATTGTTGAAAATAAGCTTTATGGGGAATCGATAAAGTCACCAGGTTAAGCAATTAATTTAATTGATTTTAATTTCATATAATTTTTTATTTGACATAATCAAGAATGTTATTTTCATTTCACTCTTAAAAATTATCACTAAGTTTATAAGGGTACTTTTGAATGTTTAAGTGTTGTTAACCTTTTTCTGACCATGTGATGTTATATATTAGCAATTATCAAATAGTTTTAAAACTTGTTCAACCATTATGAAATGAAGCCAAAACTATAATTTTTTGTTTATTGCATTAAAAGTGTTCCTGTAAAATTCTGCTTCTTTCTTATTTGCTGATTTTGTAACCATTTAACCTTATAAAAGTTAAAATGTTTTGATTTATCAACAATTAGTAATTTTGATATGTTCCTGTTATTTCTGGTTAAAATTTACAGTTTTATCATTATTTTTATTATCTACTTCATATAATTGGTTAACTCTCTGTAATTTGATATGATTTCTTTTTTAGCCTTGTCGTCCGACAGGCTTTGATGCTAGTTATTTATAATTTAAATATATTATTTAAATGTTAAACTTATACAGAAGAACACCTAGAAATTGTTGAGAATTCAATTTATGGGGAATCTCAAAAGCCAAAAGGTTTTTATCTCAAGACAAATTTTGGTACTTCATTTAATTATTACTTCCAAATCACAAATAATTTATTTGATTTTTATTTTAATTTGTTTTTTACTTATTCATGAATGATATTTGCATTTCATTGAATGTTCTTAAAAACTATTTACAATGTTTTTGAGTTTTACAATAGACATCTTTTATAACTCTGTAATGTTAAATCATAAATTACTTATGTTTAAGCTGTTGGACCTAGAAAAAACGCGTGAGTATATAAGTATTTCAAAGTAGTTATGTGATTTCATTTATATATTTAAAATATGTAGAAATATCTGTTCAATTTAATCAAATCTGTCACAGAATTAGATATATATTTGAATGTAGTTAAAAGGATCACAGAGAATTAGATATAGAGTATAGTGCATTCACATTTGTATACTTCATTTATGTTCTGCTGGAATTTCTGTCACGGGCTAATATTAGATGTGCTTAAGATTAAAGTAATTGTTTGAAGATAATTTTCACCACTTGTTCAATCTTATTTGCATAAAAAAATTAAATGAGAAATCTTGTTTTATTCAACCATTTTTAATTTGATGATGAATTGAAAATTATAAATTAGTGTTTACAATTGTTTGCATAGAGATTAATGTTACTTGTAGAACTCAATTAGAAAAACAACATTGAAAAAATGGTACTTGATTTTTTTTCATATTCAAGTTTCAAGCATTGTAATGGTGTATGGAATTTGTAGCTGGAATTCTTTTGAATTTCAGTTTTATTGTTGCCCAAGTTTATTTAATTAACAGGGGTGGATACAAAATTCTGAAAATAGGGGGGGTTCTATGCATTTGCACAAAGAAAGTATGTGTTGTAAATCTTCACTGCACAGAAGCGTAGCTAGGAGGCAGGGGAACACGTATCCCAGGGCACCGTTTGGAAGGAGCACTAAAAGCCTTTTGGAAGTGGTGCCAACATTTTTATAAATAGTAGCTATGACTACCTCCCAGTTATAAGCTATTGTTCAAGACAAAAGTGTATGATGCTTTGTAAAATGAAAAAAGTACATGTGACTCTGCCCCGGTCATCAGCTATTTTTAGAGGATAATTTACAGATGGGAATTTCTAGGAGCTCACTTGTTAGACCTTATTCCCGGGCTCCGAAAACCCTAGCACATGAGGTATGAACCACTAATTGAGAAAACCTCGGATTACTCTTTGCTAAATTTTATGTTTTTCTGAAGAAAATGCATTATGCAACCTTCCTGCTTATACAAACAATTTTATACGGCAATAGAAAAGATGCATAAAGCTATATCAAGATATCCATTTTTTTTTTATAAATAATTAAAGAAGTTTTATTGGAGGGCGAAACGGGTGGGCGCCCCCTTCTTAAATCCGCTACTGATTAAAGTCTGTTGAGAAAATGATGCAATCACATTACTAAATAAATAATAAATTATAGGAGTACTAAAGATGATATTATGAATTAGAAAAGTATTTTAACTGTCCTCGATGTTTGCATTTTTATCATTATTATTTCTATCATTTATTATAATTTAAATGTATTATTTTAATGTTAAACTTTTTGCAGATGACTGTTGAGAAATTGCCAATGCCAAGATTTAATTCTTTTTGAATGCTTGTAATCTTTTCAAGAAACTGCCTTCGCTTTTCAATTGTTTTGTTTTTTTTCATCTGTTTAATAATATGATTAATAATTTTGTTTAATTGTTTAATGTTGTCATTTTTTTTAAAAACAGTGAATTTGTGACAATGAAACTGGCTTTATTAGTTGTACCCTAAATTAAATTTTTGGCATATTGTTTTCTACCAGTCATCACTTACCTTTAACGGGTATTTGTATTGCATTGAACATTTGTAATAACCATGATTTTTGGTAGAAATATTTAAATAAGACTTGAATAACTGATGGAAAGATATGTTTATTTATTTGAATTTATTTTCAAACTGCAAAGCAAATTACTTATAAAAAAAAGTCATTTAGATTAGACCAGCAAACAGCAAACAAGATCTTGAGATCTACTATGACTGGCAATTTTCTTCTACTTTGTTTGATAAAATGCCACAAGTTTCATCTCATCATGTGTTTTTTTTTCTGTTTCGTGTATTTTGAAATAAATAACTTTCATGTAAAATCATTAAATTGTTTTCGGTAGTCAAATTTTATTACAACCAATCATGCTTAGCCTTTATTATATTAAGATTTTGAACGATTTTGTTAACTAAATGTCTGCTTGAATGATTCACTAAAGTGAAAATCTGCTTCTCTTCGTTTATTTAATTAGTTAAACTGTTATGTGGAAAAATTGTTTTCTCTTTTGAAATATTGAATTGTTTTTCTGATGTGCCTAAGGGTTAAAACAGCTTATAATGTACTGTCTATCCTTTCGACTCTGTTCTGGAGCGTTCAAACTTGAGGTTTTTTTGGTCTTTTAATGGCATCTATCTGAATGTTGTTGAACACGTTTTTGTACAATATGTATTCATATAACCACATTCCTTATCAAAACATCGACATTGCTTACTACTTCAGCTATGACCTGAATGTGCACTTGTTTCATTGCTTTCTAGAAAATATTTACCAACATCTATTGGGGATTTAAAAAGCTATTCAGAAATTCTATTATTTCTTTCTTGGTTGATTGCAAACATCTTTTTTGTTTTTTATTTGAATTACATCTAATTTGATATACGAGGGCTGATTAAATAAGGTGAATTTGAATTTATGTTTTATATTGGTATGTATGGGTGTAAGACAATATGATCTTTTTTTTTGGTTTGTTCTCTAGAGACACCTGTTTTGTTTAACTTCAGTCAATGGTTTCTAAAATGCTATTATTTGGAACAACTTCTTTATGACTATATACTTTAGATTCTAATGTATATATTGTTTATTTATGGTTTGTTATTTGAGATGTTTATATAACTTTATTCCATTTAGAGCTATTTTTATATTGATGTTGTCATAATAATTTCTTGATATTGAATTGGCAATGCTTTGATTTTTGTTAAATTTTGAGAAAATGGCTTGGTACATGTGATTTTTGCAGAGAGAAGAAGTAACAATTGAGAAAAACTGTGTTTTCACTTTTCACAAATATCCAGGATGTACCTTAAAAATATCACCGCTACCAAATGTACACTTCTTTCACCAATATTTCACAAATATCCAGGATGTACCTTAAAAATTTCACCGCTACCAAATGTACACTTCTTTCACCAATATTTCACAAATATAAAAACAGTTTATAAATTGTTTAATTACTTAAAAGTTTCTAAGAAAGTAAATGTCTTATATTATACATAGAAAAAAACTTTTTTTAATTTGTTATTTTTCAATAAATGCAGAGGGAGTTATTTTTTGGTTATTTTTTTTTAACTTAATGGTAGTTTGAGAAATTAATGACACGAATGAAATGTTTTTCAACTCTCATATTTTTTACAACTGAAAATTTTTTACAGAGAGCCATCAGTTTATTTTTTTAAAATTGAACATTATTAGTTGTTGATTTGTTCACAACCATGTAAATATAGCAGCTATAAAAGGCTGATTCATATATCATTATTAAATTAAAAAAAATAATTGCTCTTTCACATTTAATAGAATCCATTATTATTAATATTCTGAAGTTATGACTAATGCAAGTAATTTGGTACTTGGAAAGTTTTGAAAATTTTAATGGGTTAGGAGTGGGTTGTGCTGAATTAAACGATTTCGTGTAAAGTTTACAGCATTTCCAGTTGTATTCTTTTTAAATGGTATCGATACAAATGGTAAGTTGAATAGATGATGAAATTGTTCAGTTTAGACCATGGGTTCTTAACCGGTGGGGTGCCGTTATAATTTAGGGTGTTGCAAAATAAACAAAAAGTACACTTGTATCACCTTTAATTAATTAAAATGTTATTCAAAATTTATTGCTTTGACCAGTACACCTGTGTGTGGTGCGTGTGTGTGTGTGTGTGTGTGGTGTTTGTGTTTGAATTTTGTTTTAGCGAGTGAGAATTGAGAAGTGATATATTCAAATTCAAGTCTGGCACTCTATTTACGAGGAAGCACTCTTGAGGTTGCACAAATGTGAACAAGTTGCAAATTGAAGGTATACTTGATAAAAAAATTCATTTTTACTTGCTCAACCTCAGAAGATGCGCTAGCAAAAAATGTAATTTTTGTCTCTTATCTCTTGGTTATTTTGTTAGATTTGTTGATTTAATTTTGTTGAATTTTTCAATTATTTAGTATAGAGCACCTCTACAGAGGCGCTGATTTTTTACATGCCCCACTGAAAGAAACAATTTTACCCGTTAATTTTCCCGATAACATGGGCTACCAAGCAACGGTGTCGGTCGAACAGTAAAGCTTTCACATTCCAGGCTAACACTTTACCAATTCAGCAAACGCGTAGCCAGCCAAGTTTTGTGGAGGGGGGTGCTGAGTACTCGTAAGAGGGGCCCGTATTAAAAGTTAATAAAACGTTTATCTTCTTCAAATGTTTTTTCCCTTTTATTATGATAAACGTTTTATTTTCTTTTTTAATTCACTGACACAATGATTTGCATACAAATTTTAGTTTATGTACACCAACCACAAAAAATAATGTAAACAAATTATTTCGGGAATCAATAAAGTTGAATTTTAAGAGATTTGATAGCACATACCTACTTGTAAAAAAAACTAATCTGAAGTGTTTTTGTTTAAAAGCTTTCAAATGATATACAAAGTGCCTACTTGGCTTTTTCCTATTTTTCTCCGGTATGGCGTCATCATTTGCGTCAGTGAGCTAAAAGACGCTTTGGAACATTTGGAACCGAATCTTTAAGTGAATAAAAGGTTTCTGTTATGTCCTGAATCAGGACAGGACTCCTGATGCAAAAACCCCTTGTTTTTGTCAAGAAATGCTAGCATTAGTAGCTGTCCGCTTCTAGAGTTTTATTTTAAACTCCGCCTTGCATTTGCAAGCCAGTCCCAAGCCTGGAGAAAGGAAAAGTTAAAAGGATCAAATTATGATCCACAACAGGAGGTACGAAAAATTACAAAATTGACGTAGGATTAAAATATTTGCATAATCTAAGCTAGTAAAAACCATCACACTTAAAAAATTTCATTTAAAGTTATATTCAGTTTTCCCTGCTAGCTTCTCTTCTTCTCCTTTCGTGTGAGCAGCATCTTATTTTCTAGCCTTCTAACTTCATCAACATCTCTTTTTTCTCTATGTGGACAACCGACCTATTAACGTCTTAAATTCTTTAACATATTACCTATAGCTCTTTACTTTTCCAAGCGTTAGCTTAGCCTTCCAACTTCTTTAAAATCTCTCTCTCTCTCTCTCTCTCTCTCTCTCTCTCTCTCTCTCTCTTTCTCTCTCTCTCTCTCTCTCTCTCTCTCTCTCTCTCTCTCTCTCTCTCTCTCTCTCTCTCTCTCTCTCTCTCTCTCTCTCTCTCTCTCTCTTTCTCTCTCACACACACACGCCACACACACACACACACTCATTTTCCATGTTGGGAGCTTATTCTGCTTGTTCTATAATTTTTCAGCATCTCTCTTTTTGGGGGGGGGGCCCGCGACGATGTGTGTGTGTGGGATGGGGCGGGCCCTCGGGGGCCCCCGTGACTACGCGGCCAAACTCAGCTAACTTAGCGTTTGAGTAGAAGTGTTAGCGTTACTTCAGTAGAGATGTCAGAAATAAGAATGTTAGAAAATCAACATGCAAGTAAAAAATTATTTATCATTTTTTCTTCAACAACTAATATTTGTGTTACATCTATATATATAAAAGAACTTGTCCTGACTGACTGACTGACTGACTAACAGATGACTGACTGATAATCAACGCCGAGCTCAAACGCCTCATCCTAGGAACGTGAAATTTGGAACTTATATTACTTTTATAGCGTAAACATCCGCTAAGAAAGGATTTTTGAAAATTTTGCTCCTGAGGGGAAAAAACTGGAAAACAAACTTTTTTCTAAAACATTGTATATCTCGAAAACCAAAAATGAGGAGATTTTGAAATTTAGTATATTATTTTTCAACTGAAAAACTGCAGTGAGGCTAAAACGAGTAAGCTTGAAATTTTGGGAATACAGTTAAATATAATGGTCGAAATATGCACATCTTTTTTCATCTAGCCTAATGCATATAATTCACAACTGATTATCACAGAAGTTTATATATAAATTATATTTTTGCATAAATTTTGTAGGTAGAAATAAAACATTACTAAATGAAAGCCATATGTAACATTTGCTATATCAACTCATTTTTATAACATTTTTTATTTCTCATTGATTGGTTCACAGTGATCTATGTGAATAAGTGTGCTTATTGCTTTTATAACTATTAGATTGTATGACTTGCTAACAACTGCTAACAACTGTCTAGTGGAATAAAATTTCTACTTCTTTTCAAAATGTTATTTTTGAAACTACCAGTTTTTGAGAACGACCAAGAATTTACTCTGAAATGTTACGTCACCAAAACGTTTTGGCGCCAAGAGGGCCGTGCCGAAACGTCCTGCTTTAGTATTTATCTGCAAATAAAGTGTTTTATATCTAAAATATAAAATTACTGCAGACATGAACCCATTCATTGCTAGCGCACTATCCCAGGGTGCAAGACCTGTTTTCCATATCTTTTCTTACACATTTGCTGATAGGAAAATATATTTATACTAGCAGTGCCCGTAGCGGCTTCGCTCGCATGAAATTAGAGAGTTTGAACCGTGCATCCATAGTAGAGATCATTTTTTTAGGTCTCGGCTCGGCCCGTCGACAAATTAGCCCAGCCCGTTTTAAAAACCCAAACTCCTGGCCCGGCACAGCCCGTCTGAATTAGGCCCGGCCCATTTTTACAGGCCTAGAAGTTCTATAAACTTGATGAAAAATTTCGGCCCGTCCCACCTTGACCTCAGGTTTGGCCCGGCCAAACTGAAGACCCTAAAATCACTAAAATATCTATATACTTAGTGAAAAGCCTCGGCCCGTCCCACTTTGATTTAAGGTTTGGCCTGGCCCGTGTGAAGACTCTAAAATAACGGCTTGGCCCGGCCGATGATAAACTGGACTTAGCTACTTTTAACCGGCACAAAACTTCAAAATACTAATTTTTTCATTTGTAGCACTTACAGTTTGTGAGTAGCAGTTATTTTGAAATCAAATAACCCTTATTTCCACCCCACATTTGAGGTCCTGGAAACCAAATTTTCAAAAAATGCTAAAACACGTATTTCATTATTTTTGGAGTAGAAACTAAATACTAATTTTTACTTCTGTAGCATTAACAGTTTTTGAGTAGCAGCTACTTTATAAACCAAATAACCCAAAAAATGATGAAACACGTATATCTTTTTTTTTGAGTAGATACTAAGTATTAATTTTTACATCTGTGGCAATTACAGTTGTTGAGTAGCAGTTACTTAAAAAACCAAATAACCCTATTTTCCACCCCACATTTGAAGTCCTGGAAACCAAATTTTCAAAAAATTGTGAAACCCGTATATCATTATTGTGACGGGATTCTGCTCGGGTATTGATGCCTGACGACGAAACAACTGAGATAAACTAAACAAGGCTTAACAGTTTATTAAAGTAACACAAACGACACTAATCGGACAGTGCTTCACCTCTCAAAATCGCACGAAGAAGAGAACTAAAATTCCAAACGCAAAATTTCCTTATATAGCCTAGCACACGTGTCAATTTCAATCCACAAAAACCACCAATCCGAATCCAGCCTGAATTCCACGTGACCGTTTGACTAACCCCACGTGACCGTTTGACTAGCCCCACGTGACCGTTTGACACACAAAAGTTTACAAAGGCAATATACATCAAAATCACCGCAACGAAGTAATAATATTAAACTAAACTCCTTTTCCAAACAGATAATTCGTTTTATAATTTGATATACTAACAAGTTTTACATTAGCGACGATACAAATGGCTAGAAACGACACTTAGTCAAAAGGAGTTATGATAATTACCTAACGAGCCAATCACAACGCAGAACGAAAGCGCTTACGTCAGCACTCAACAAATTTACAAGAAAGTGTGCTTAAAATATGTTACATTTCACGCTACCGAACTTTTTTCGCTTCGTGTTGATGTTGTTGCCAGCTCTCGGAATCTCTGTTATCGTTAACTCACACGTGTTGTGAATTTTCGCTCAGTGACATGGGGCCAAAAAAGAAGGCCAAGTTTAACAAGCCTTCAAGGGACATCGTCGAGGAAGCATGGAGACAAGCTTCCGACAGTGAGGAAACCACTCCTCCACAGAGAAAGACGTTTGCATCAGAGCAACCGCCGACACCTGCCGTCAGGACAACACCATCGATAGATGTTCAGAAACTCATTGCCGAAACCCTTACTCCTGCCAAGATCCTAGAAAGCTTCAGGAGCATAGCTTCAGCCAAAACAGGACCCAGCCAACAGAACTTGCAACAACATCCGACAGCTGAAAACCATCCTGAAGAAACTGTGGAGTTTATTCTACTGAACGAACTGAACAAGATCAACCCTTTCAAAATTGAAGAGAGCCTTTCAGGTTTTCTCAAACGACAACCAGAAATTACGGCCAAAGGAAGAAAATTAAAAATCCTAGCCACCAAAAGTGAGAGGGAGAAACTAGAACAACTGAAAGAAATAGCCGGTTACAAGGTCAGTTTCCTTAAGCCTTTTGTTAAGAAAACAAAATTGATTATTACCGGGGTTCCGACAGAAATCTCATTAGAAACAATTATCGAAAAATCCGGGTGTGCCGCAGCTGTACGAATTAAGAAAAAAATAGATGGAAGATTTCAGGAATCCACTGCGGTCATCCTCACCTTTGAACCGGACCGGATCCCTCCGAAGCATATCAGAATCTCATTCTTAATTTTCAGACTGAAGGAATACATACCGTACCCGGTAAGATGCTTCAATTGCAATCAATACGGACACGTGGCCAAGTATTGTAAGGCCAAAACTTCTTGCCCTAAGTGTGCCGGAGAGCACGAGCTAAGAAACTGCTCAACACCAGAGCTAGAACAACCTAAAAAGATATGTGCCAGCTGCCAGACTCCTGACCACAGGACAGGCAGCGAGGAATGCCCCAAGTGGCAGAAAGCCAAAAAAGATATCGACACTGCGACATCAAAAAAAACATACTCAGAGGCGCTGAAAAGCGGTTCTAAACAAATTACAGAGACCAAGATCCAAGACAAAACACCTGAAATCCAAAATCATGTAACCAAGATTGCCGAAAGGACTAACGCTCTGAAAAAGAAAGCCACAGGAAAAACACCAGAAGCAGACACGGTAGCCAAATTGCTAACCATGATTGATCAGATTTTGCAGGTGCTGTCCAATTTGGTCAACCAAAAAGACGAACACCACAACCAAGAAATTGCAGCTTCAAAGACTGCAGCAGCCATTCTCCCTGGCTCCGGGATTGAGGAATCAGCTGGAGGATGGCAACAATGATGTTCAACCAAAGAAAGAGAGGGAAGAAGAAGAAGATAAAGAATTTTTTAGATATATTTTCTGACATTTTTCTTTTTCCCTCTCTAAATGGACACATTGATTTTTATTTTATTTTTTTTTGTATTTCTTTCTTTCTTTCTTTTTTTTTTTTATGTTCCGTCTAAAAATACAATGTATAAAGACGTTAAACAATAATAAAAAAAAAAAAAACGCTACCGAACATTCAACGACGACGCTGGGTTCAATCAATCATGGGAGAAATGAATTCCAAGGAGTCAGCGGATTAGGTTTCAGCCCTTCCTTCTCCAATGACAACCGAGGATGACATGACAATCATGATCGAAAGAACTCAACGTCACTTTACAACAGGTTCCAATACACACGAGCTCTTCAAAGCGTGGACGACTGGAAATCGGAAGGAAATCATCGGAGGGACGTGATTTATGCCAGCCCTATAATGGACCGATGAGGACCGATAAAGACGACCTGACCCCCGCTACGATGCAGTTCAACAAGCTACCTTGAATTGAACCTTGAAGCTACCTTGAATTGAACATTCCAACACAGGAAAAAATGATCCGGATGAAGCCACGATGAGGACCTGGACTCTTCAAAGATTGGAAGAATGGAAATCCAAAGGAAATCATTGGGAGGGGTGTGATTGATGCCTTCCCCTCGGAACACCCCAATGAAGACCGATAAAGATGACCTGACTCCCTCTACGAAGCAGTCCAGCATTCATCAACCGACCAGAAGTGTTCCGAAAGAAGTCATCTTCCCTGATCCCGGGATTAAGGTTTCAGGCTGAAGATGGCGAAAATGACATGACAAAGGAAAAGAAGGGAAAAGAAGAATATAAAGAATTTTCTAGATATATTTTCTAACATTTTTCTTTTCCCTTTCTTAAAAGGACAATATCTCTATTTTTATTTGTTTTAATTTTATTTATTTATTATTATTTTTATTATTATTATTTTTATAATTTTTTTTCCCGTCTAAAAATACCATGTATAAGGACGTTAAACTATAATAAAAAAAAAAAAAAAAAAAAAAAACGCTACAACTTATTTAATACTCATCCGAAATCGATAAAATTAGGTACAAATAAAGGACTACACAATATCTATACAACGTACTAAAAATTATTATCAAAAACTTAATAGGAAAGACGCTAGAACTAAAAGCACACCAAAAACGAGCAAGTTTGATTAATAAGCGAACCGACGCTACCTCTCTAGTCGGCGTTTTTCATCGCGCTATCAACCTAGTCCGCGCAATAAAGTTATTCACAAAAGAAATTACAATCGACGATGGAGACAACCGTGACATACCTCCCTTCTCAAAGACGATAACGGATTCTTCGTTATCGGCTCACCTTGTCTTCATCGTCCGTCCTGGGTTCCAGATGAATCGAGACACCGACGTTGATTCTTGGTTCATCGTCAGTAGCGCGTGAGAGGAAGTCGGCGATCGTGTTCCCTTTTCTCTCATCCAGTCTTCTTCGTCTTCGCTATCTCTGAAAAACTGCTGCAACTTGACTGCGTCTTTTAACTTCAATTTTCTCAACTGCATGGGCTCCTGAAGAGCAACATAACTCTCTGCAAGTTGCAACTGTTTGGCCTTGATATTATCGGCATCAAAGTGTCCCGTCTCGACGAATTGCTCAGCTGCTTGTTTTATTCCATCGATTCTGTCCTGTCTTGCTGCAACATCGGCCTCCAAAAGGGCATGCTTCTTCTGCAGGTTCTGAACACTTGTGAGGTCCTTTCCATAATCTTCAGATGTCAGCTGTCCTTCGATCTCGCCTAACCAAACTTCTACATCTTCAACATTTCTATTGAACTGCTGTTGGTCATTTGCTTCTTTCAATTTTGATCCTTTTCTATCACTCTGATCAACAAGTCTCTGCCACAATCCAATAATATCACCGAGACGTTCTCTGATATGTTCCTTATTATAATGATCTTCTGCGATGAGTTCCTCTCCAGATTTGGTTATTGATTTAATTTGAGCTTGGTTGGCTTGCAATTCTGATGCAAAGTTTTCATGTTTCTGCAACTCTCCTTGCAAGTTAGTAGGGTCAAGATATCCTTCATCCGATGCAGCTTTCAGTTTTTCATTGATCCAGAATTTAGTTTCGTCATAATCTCTTTCGAACATCTGGGTTTTGAATGATTCTTCCAAAGCCAGACGACGAGCCTTGGTTTTTGCATTGAGAAGATTTCTTCTCTCAAGCAGCGCATCTCTTCTATTCTTCACATCATCGGCAGCGTAATGTCCACTTTCAACCAGTTTTCCAGCGATATCATCGAGAGCTTTTATCTTCTCCTCCTGGGCAGCAAGTGACTTTTCAAAATCATCATGCTTCTTGATCAGTGCCTCAACCGAATCCAGTGAGTCTCCCAAGTCATCGTTAGCCAGGAACGCCTCTTGCTTGGTCATCCATGCGTCGGCTTGTCCCGTATCTCTGTAGAATAGCTGAAGATCCATGCATTGCTCATACAAAATTCTTTTCACTTCCCACAACTCCAGCAGACTAGTCTTTTCATTGGCAAGAGTCACAAGCTTCTCCTTAACTTTTTGCACTTCTGGATGATTTAAATCCAACAGCTTCTTACCAGCTTCAGCCGTGCTTCTGAAGCTATCTTCTCTATCATCAATCTCCCCCTTGTGTTCCTGATGTTTCTCCAACAAAGCTTCAGCACCAGCCACATGCTTCGCAAGCTCATCAGCTGAAATGATAGCTTTGGTATCGGAAATCCAACTAATCAAGTCTCTGTAATCAGACAGGAATCGGTGAAGGTAATACGACGAAATCAAATGGTTTTTTCTGTTGGAGGCCTTCTCAATTATTCGCTGCCAGTTGTTCAATATGTCTGATTGCTTCCCAGTGATGTCGTCACTCTGAACTCTGTGAATTTCTGTATGTCTGGCCGCTTCTTCTTGTAATGTTTTCACTTTTTCTTCAACAGCTCCGAGATCCCTTTCTAGAGTTTCATGCTTGCGTTGAAGCGCTTGGACTGAGGGAAGGTCTCTACCGTAATCAACAGCTGACAATGTGTCTTTTTTGATCATCCATGCGATTGTTTCCTCGGCAGCCCTATTAAAGTTTTGGATTTCATGAGCTCCATATAAGCTTTTCTTGTGGTGAAGTAGGCCACCTTCAATGTAAAAACCCTTTTTGTTCCTTTCTGCTAGCTCCCAGTACTTTAGAAGAGATGGGCAATTCCTTTGTTCAGCTATCAGTTCACTCACGTCGGCCGTCCTATTAACCTTTTCAACCAGCGGGGTCTTGATGTCGGTAGACTCCTTGTTCACATCCACTATTGCTGCGACTTCACAGAATTCCTGCTCACTGTTACTCTGGTCTTCGTTTTCAACTTTATTTGAAATTACTGTTGATTCGCTTGAGAGAACATTGTAGGTCTTCATACTGTCAAGAAGTTCCACTACCGAAGGTGTTAAGATAACCATTTCATTCAAGTCCGGCACCACAGCAAACCATACCTTGACCATAGGACTAATGTTTACTAAACGGTTTTCGTCTTCATCACCCGGCTTTATTTTCAAACATACCACGTCTACCACTGTTGATTCACCCTTAAACCCTGATATAGCAATTTGTTTTTGTACCGGCACATCTAATGGCTCGACGAGATTGGTGTGGATGCAGCAGATTTCCGCTCCTCCATCAATAAGTGCTGATTGCGGTTCCAGACCCTCTATTTTTACTTGGACGAAAGATCTTTTGAAAATTTCGTTCGCCTTAACGCAATGTTCTTGTTTATCATTCGATGGTTCGATTACGTTTCTATTTGCTTGACTAATAACTGAACATGATGATATCTTGGCAGCATTTCTGTTTGGACAGTTCTTTGCCAAATGTCCTCGACCTTGGCAGGTAAAGCAGAGACCCCTTTTCATTGCTTCATCTTTTGCCTTGTCCAATGTTTGACGAATCGGCCTGTGATCGATTGCTCTCTCCATCATTTGTCGAACCGGTCGGTTATCGTTTCTTGGGTAACTGTACTCTGTTCTTGGTTTGGGTTCTTTTCTTGTAAATTCATCTCTTTCGTGAGAGGCCGTAAAGTTGTCGGCTGATTTGGCAAGCTGATCAAAACTCAACCATCCTTCTTGTTCTTGAGATAGAATGTAGTTCAAACACCCACGTGGTAATAATTCCTTCATACGATCAGCAACCAATAAGTTTACCAGTTTGTCGAATTCATTCTTTATGTTCCGGCTTTGGAGATAATACATTAACGAATTTCTTAGCTTTGAAGCAAATAGTTGATAAGTTTCATTAGCTTGTTTCTTTATAGTGTAGAAATGTTCACGCAGCCTTATCGGACTTATTCTAAATTCATCTAACAAAAATTGTTTTACGGTTTCATAATCATCCAAATCTTCATATGACAATCTCGAAATCAAAAATTTTGCCTTTTCATTAAGACACATTTGAAGAAGTTTTACTTTTATGACTGTATCAACTTCATATATAACAAAACAATTTTCTAAATGTTCGAAGAAACTCGGAATCTCACTCGGATCATCAGGCAATTTCCTCATTACATTTTTCATTGCATCACCATACATCTTAATTTTGAATACTAACGAGTCCTTTTCAGCAGCTCTAGTGTCATCTCTCTTTTGTTGAAGCAGTACATTCTCTTCTTGTAATTCTAACTCTTTTTCGCGGAAATGTCTATCTTCTTCAGTCTTCTGTTGCCATCTTGATAGTTCTAATTCTCTAATTCTCAGTTCTTGTTCTTTAAATTTTAACTCTTCATCATCTTTCCTTCGTTGTCTTTCGAGTTCTTCTTCGTCTTTCTTTTGTAGTCTTTCAAGTTCTACTTCGTCTTTCTTTCGTAGTCTTTCGAGTTCTTCTTCCTTGAGTCTTAGTTCTTCTTCCTTGAGTCTTAGTTCTTCTTCCTTGAGTCTTAGTTCTTCTTCCTTGAGTCTTAGTTCTTCTTCGTCTTTCTTTCGAAGTCTTTCGAGTTCTTCTTCGTCTTTCTTTCGTAGTCTTTCGAGTTCTTCTTCGTCTTTCTTTCGCAAACGAAGTAATTCTTGTTCTCTTATCTTCAGCTCTTGTGAAATCCTCCATTGGTCAAACTTTGATGCTTCTGTCATAAATTCTTCGGTTGGAGTGACACTACGCGATTCTGCTTCAATTTTTCCTTTCGATAACATTTCGGCCCATAAATTTAATAACTGTGGTCTTGTCAGGTTTTCTACTTCTTCTTCAGATTTTCCTGCTGCCTTGAGTTTGATAATCAGACGTTCAGTCGGAATTCTTTTTATCTCAGCTTGTTTCTCTGCATCAAATTTGTCCATGTTAACGTAACTAGTCGTGTCTAACTTCAACGTTTATTCGAAATGTTCGATTCGTTCTTAATATTCAGTTCGTCGAATAAAATGTTCGGTTCGCTCGATAAAATAATCGGTTCGTTCAATATCGTTCACTATAATATTCGGTTCGTCGAATATTGTTCACTAAAATATTCGGTTCGGTGAATATCGTTCACTAAAATCAACACGATTCGCAACAGTTTTGAACAAAAACGATGACCCGATCCCACTTCTGACACCAAATGTGACGGGATTCTGCTCGAGTATTGATGCCTGACGACGAAACAACTGAGATGAACTAAACAAGGTTTAACAGTTTATTAAAGTAACACAAACGACACTAATCGGACAGAGCTTCACCTCTCAAAATCGCACGAAGAAGAGAACTAAAATTCCATTTTTTTTTTTTTTTATGATAGTTTAATGTCCTTATACATAGTATTTTTAGACATGGGGAATAGGAGGGAAGGGTAGGGGTGGGGAGGAAAAAAAAGGGAAAAAGAAAAAGGGAATAAGAAAAGCCAGAAAATTGCTAAATAATAACACTTTAGGAAGAGGAAAAATTCAGTAGAATATGAATCTAGAATATTCTTTTTCTTCCTTTTTCCTCTTCCTACTATAACCGTTCCTGGATTACCGTCCTGCTGTCATCCTCAATCCCGGATTAAGCTGGATGGCCGGTCGTTGATCACAGCGCGATGTTGTGATCCTTGATCCAGGAGTAGATGACGTCCTGGCATCGTGGAGACTTTAAGACGACTGGCAGGGTGGGTTCTTGCTTGAACCGTCTGCAGATTCTTCTCATCTTGGCTCTAGGATGACCTGTTGCCCTGCAGTTGAGCACCCAGTGTTCAACAGTTTCCGGACTCCTGCAAGTTTCGCACAAACCCGTATCATGCAAGTCCAAAATTTTTAAATAATGGTTCAGTCGACATTTACCTAGACGGAGTCTGGTGATGGCAACTTCCTTGCACCGGGGCGTTGTGGCGAACTTGATTTTTTGAGAGACTTTCGACTCAATAGACCAGTAGTGGCGGCTATGGGATTCCTCATCCCATCTTTTTTGCCACTCACGCATTATCTCTTTCCTGATGGCCCTCTTGAAGTCTACTAGTTCTCTCTCGATCACAAGTTCGACTTCTGCATGCTTGATCGCACTTTTAGCAAGTCGATCGGCAGCTTCGTTACCAGTAATGCCCACGTGACTGGGAACCCAGATCACTGTTACTTCTCTACCTTCACGCATAATCGAGTCGATTAACGCTAAGGTTGAAGCAACTAATGGGGATTTGTTAGCGTTAGCGCTGTTTTTAAGAGCAAGTACAGAACTGTACGAGTCAGTGAACAGCGCCAACTTGGCTGGACCGTCAGGTCTGGCCATCCACTCGATTCCTTTTTTGATCGCTGTCAGTTCGGCTGTAAAGATCGAGACATCGTCCGTCACTCTAAGGCTGAACCGACAGCTAGATCTCGGGACAAACCCACCAACTGCGACTCTGCTTCCAATTTTGGAGGCATCGGTGTACATTCGGGTGTGATCCCGGTATGTATCCAGAAGTTCCAGCGCTCTTGGTAAGAGCGTTGGGTCTTCTTTGGTTAACCCTACAAGCCCTTCGTCAAAATGAGGAGGGTTGTATTTCCACGGTGGCATCGCAGGAGTTGCCAGCTCCTTTGGTTTCATTCTTGCAACCATTTCGTTTAGTACCGACACCCGTTTGGCCATCGGTGCTTTGGAAACTTTTTGCTTTCTCCTGAAGCAGTATCGATGGAAAAATTGTTTCCATTTCCGTGTCTGCTGTTTCCCGACTGGCTCACAAATCTCCCGCGCCGAGTGGTTTGGGATGATTTTTGTTTTGGTTGCGAAATTGGCTATCAGCATTTTGCGCCTCAGGTCTAAGGGTGGATCACCACACTCGACCTGTAGAGCGGCCAGCCCTGTGCAGGTCATTGACCCGCACGCCGTTCTTAGGGCAGCGTGCTGTAGCCTGTCAAGTCTACCTTTGCAGGTAGACGAGGCACTATCAAATGCTTCGCAACCGTACTCTATTACCGACCGAATCGAGCATCGGTAGTAGAGCATTAGGGTCTGCTTATTGCAGCCCCACGTGAGACTAGTTAATAGCCTCATCACGTTCAATCTTTGTTTGCACCGTTTGACTATTAAGTCAATGTGACGACCCCAGTTCAGTTTACTGTCGAATATTACTCCGAGAAAACGAACTGATGTGCTCCAATCCAGGGCGTAGCCACCTATATGGATTTTCGGAGAGTTCTGACGGAACTTTCGAGAGTGGGTGAAACAGACCGCTACAGATTTTTTTGCTGATAGCTTGAATCCCCACTTTGCAAAGAAGTTTTGAACCTGGTTCATCCGTTCTTGAAGGTGATGCTGCATATCGTGGGAATTTTTACCGGTAACCCACACCGCAACATCATCAGCAAAAACAGACGTTCGTAGCCCATGGACCTCTCTGCTTGGTAGGTCATGTAGCATTATTAGAAACAGGAGTGGACTAAGAACCGAGCCCTGGGGAGTGCCATTTGCTATCTGAACAGTGTCAGACAGCGTGTTACCAACTCTCACCCTGGCTACTCGATCGCTCAGAAACGCCTGGATCCATTTTAGCATTCGTCCGCCTATGCCAAGGGTAGACATTTTCCATAGCAATCCATCTCTCCACACAAGGTCAAAAGCTTTCTCGAGGTCGAGAAAAACCGCCAGTGTGCCACCTCCTTTCCACATCGATTGCTTCACGTCGTTCTGGAGTCTTAGGATGTGGTCTGTGCATCCTCGTCCTTTTCGAAACCCGGATTGCTCACGGTTAATCAGGTTGGATACCTCTAGGTAGTGCCTTAGGCGATTTGCTATGATTCGTTCTGCCAATTTGCACAGAGCCGATGTTAAAGAAATTGGTCGGTAGGAGTTTGGATCCGACGGATCTTTCCCGGGCTTGAGTAGAGGAACGACCGTAGATTCTCTCCACATGTCTGGTACCTCTCCTTTCGCCCACGAAAGGTTGATAAACTCCAGTAGTTTATTCAACCCACTACTGCCGATTTCCTTCAACATTTCATAGCAAATACCGTCTGGCCCCGGGCTTTTGCCTTTTGAGCACTTAAGCAAAGCCTCCTCCAACTCTTTCCGTGTGATGTCGGCATTCAAACCATGCACGTCATCATTTTCCAGCACACTAGCCTGGAGAGCATAATGGATTCTCTCTTTATCCGCGGCTTTAAGGTCCACAAACTCGGGCAACAGATTTGCGTCGGAAGCATTCCAGCTGATTGTCTGAGCAATCATATCGGCTTTGCCTTTATCGGTAAAAACGGTTTCTCTGCCATTTTTCAACGCCGGAACGCTGAATCCAGACTGAGTACCGTTAATACTTTTAACTGCCTTCCACATATCTCCCAACTTGGAGTGTGAGTTCAGACTGGAGCAGAACCTACGCCAGTGGTTTATTTTAGCATCTCTCACTGCGGCCTGTGCCTCTTTTTTCAACCGTCTGTAGGCCTCGACTTTATCTTGCGAATACCCACGTTTAAGGGCGTTGCACGCACGATTTCGAGCCTTTATGACCGCAGCGATCGCTTCATTCCACCACGGTACAGGTTGCAAGCCTTCTCTCCCACGCCGTTTCAGCGGGATAGATATGGAAGCTGCCTCATGTAGCGCTTCCGACATTGCCTTCCAGGCATCCTGGCACCTAGCAAAGGATGGGAGTTTTTCCAGCGCAATTTTGGTGACACGCCGGTACTCGTCCCAGTTTGCTTTTTCGAGATTCCACGACTCTCTAGTGATCCTTTCCCGATAAGCTCTACCGTCGAACTTGATAACAATCGGGAAATGATCACTCCCAAAGGACTCCCCTAGGATCGACCACGAAGCTTTTTTGGACAAACCAGATGAACACATAGATAGATCGATGGGCGTTGTCTGTCCACGTGGAGTCATGTGAGTGCCAACTCCATGATTAAGACCAACTAAGCCATATCGATCCATCAGTTCCTCGATAAGTTGTCCCTTCTTATCAGAACGCTTTGCACCAAAAACGACCGAGTAAGCATTAAAATCTCCCAGAATGATTGAGTTTGGGTGATCGAATGATTTGTATAATGAGTCGCGTAGTGTATCGTATGTAACTGAAGGTTGACTGTAGACGTTGATGATGTTTATGAAGGCACCTTTCCTTGTTTGGATAGTTACCCTCAATGATTCTGGCGAATGACTGATGATATCGCTAACATACGAGATACCACACCGGATGAGCGTCGCTACTCCCCCACCCGGCGTAGATACACGATCTAGTCGAGCGATGTTATAGCCTGGGAAATTTAATCTTACTTTTTCCGTCAGCCAAGTTTCTTGTAGGACGAGTAGGTCTGGAAGTTCGGTGGTCTCCGCGAGGTAGGCTTTGAGTTCATCCAGCTTTCCTCTCAGACTTTGGCAGTTCCACTGTAGAATCAGCAGGTTGTCTCCCATTGTCGGTTTGGAAAAACTGTTGAGTGTGAACCTGAAACGACTAGTTGAACTAGTTAACCCTAACTGGAAAGGTCTCAGAAAGTGCATCTGAGTATCTTTCCAACAAAAGCTCAGGAGCGACTTGTAGTGCACTAATGCAACTTGCCATGTTACCCCCACAGTTATTAATCAATTCTATTGTAAACTTAACAATACAGTTAATTAAAACAATAAACTTGGTTTTTTCGGTAGGGGTAGGCAAGGTCTTTCCTTCCGTTGATGGGACATCTGTCACGTCACCGGTAGCCTTGCTCACGACCGACTTTGCTTCCTTGGTCCTGCTCCTTGCGGGGTTGGGCGTAGGAGTCGGTGTCGGCTTCTCCACAGAAGGCGTCGCCTCCGGTCTTTTCGCAGCTGGGGTCGGGGAGTTGGAAGCTTTCTTTTCCTTCGCAACCATCTTCACCGCAGCAGCGTACGTGACTGCTTTTTCCGCGACCGTCTTGTTTACGGCAGCTGAAAAAACAAACTTGGGGCACTTTTTATCACCTGTATTGTGATTTGATTTGCCGCAACTGGCGCAGGTACGGGTTCGATCCTTGCGCTCCTTCTCCTTCTCCGGACAGGCGTTCCAGTTGTGTTCTTTCGCACAGATCGAACACTTGACTGCATTTCTGCAGTCCTGGGCCCGGTGTCCGTATGCCTGGCAGCGAAAGCAGCGCATAGGCTGGGAGACATAAGGCCTAGTTCGGAATGAGTGATATGCTAACTTCACTCGCTCCGGAGCTTTCCCATACGGGAAAGTAAGGACTACCGCGTTGTCGGGGCGGTTACTCCGTCGACCCTTTTAGAGATACGCTGTGCCGATAGGCACATCGTTTCTCGTTGGAGGGTCTCCATATCAATGGTCGGAGATACTCCCACTATGACAACTTTGGTCATTGTCGCTATCTTTTTAACGGCCTTTACTCGGTAATCAGCCACTTTAGAGAGACCGAAAAACGTTTCTCTTTCAGCGGTCGAGATTACGTCAACGATCAGGCGTTGCTTATTTGCTGATATGCTAACCTTACGTGCAAATAGCGTATCAAAAAACGATTGAACCCGAAAAGGATCCACTAACCTCTGAGCTTCGATGAACCGAAGCTCGACTTTCTCCTTTCCCTCGGAGATTCCAGCAGTAGCAGGTGAAGAAGCCTCGTTTCTTCTCTTTGCTGCCGGACTTGGTAGCACGTCAGATCCACTTGGCTTCCTCTTCGTCTGTCCCTTGTTGGGTCTCTTCCCTCCTGGTTGGAAGTCTGACTCATCCTGCGACTCCTTCTCTTCAACAGTCTCAGACCCAGTAGTATTTAAAAATACTCCACTGGGTCCCGCCTCTCTAACTTCGTCGTTCACAAAAGTGATAATACCAGTGTTCATCGTGCTGAAACAAAACTGTCCAAGCTAGTAAACGTACTATTAACTAAAATTCCAAACGCAAAATTTCCTTATATAGCCTAGCACACGTGTCAATTTCAATCCACAAAATCCACCAATCCGAATGCAGCCTGAATTCCACGTGACCGTTTGACTAACCCCACGTGACCGTTTGACTAGCCCCACGTGACTGTTTAACACACAAAAGTTTACAAAGTCAATATACATCAAAATCACCGCAACGAAGTAATAATATTAAACTAAACTCCTTTTCCAAACAGATAATTCGTTTTATAATTTGATATACTAACAAGTTTTACATTAGCGACGATACAAATGGCTAGAAACGACACTTAGTCAAAAGGAGTTATGATAATTACTTAACGAGCCAATCACAACGCAGAACGAAAGCGCTTACGTCAGCACTCAACAAATTTACAAGAAAGTGTGCTTAAAATATGTTACATTTCACGCTACAACTTATTTAATACTCATCCGAAATCGATAAAATTAGGTACAAATAAAGGACTACACAATATCTATACAACGTACTAAAAATTATTATCAAAAACTTAATAGGAAAGACGCTAGAACTAAAAGCACACCAAAAACGAGCAAGTTTGATTAATAAGCGAACCGACGCTACCTCTCTAGTCGGCGTTTTTCATTGCGCTCTCAACCTAGTCCGCGCAATAAAGTTATTCACAAAAGAAATTACAATCGACGATGGAGACAACCGTGACAATTATTTTTAGAGTAGAAACTAAATACTAATATTTACTTTTGTAGCAAAAACCAAATAACCCAATTTTCAACCCACATTTGAGGTCCGGGAAACCAAACTTGTAAAAAAATGGTGAAACATGTATATCTTTATTTTTAGAAAAGAAACTAAATAATAATTTTTACATCTGTGGTATTTACTGTTTTTGAGTAGCAGTTACTATAAAAGACAATTAGCCCTATTTCCATCCCACATTTGAAGTCCTAGAAACCAAATTTTCAAAAAATGCTAAAACACGTATTTCATTATTTTTGGAGTAAAAACTAAATACTAATGTTTACTCCTGTAGCATTAACAGTTTTTGAGTAGAAGCTACTTTAAAAACCAAATAACCCAATTTTCCAACCCACATTTGAGGTCCGGGAAACCGAATTTTCAAAAAATGGGGAAACACGTATCTTTTTATTTTTCAAAAAGAATCTATATACCAAATTTCAAAATCTCTCATTTTTGGTTTTCGAGATATACATTGTTTTAGAAAAAAGTTTGTTTTCCAGTTTTTTCCCCTCAGGAGCAAAATTTTCAAAAATCCTTTCTTAGCGGATGTTTACGCTATAAAAGTAATATAAGTTCCAAATTTCACGTTCCTAGGATGAGGCGTTTGAGCTCGGCGTTGATTATCAGTCAGTCATCAGTCAGTCAGTCAGTCAGGACATGTTCTTTTATATATATAGATATATATATATATATATATATATATAATCATTTCAAACTTTTAAAATTATTTCAAATTTAGCAAACTTTATTTATAATATAGATGATTTAATTATGCAGAAGTTATTAATAACTCTATTCTTGCTAATAATTAAAAAATGTTTTTAATGCATTGGGTTTGTGCCATACAGTGAAAAGATGTTTAAAAATCGAATCCAAACATTTTGGAATTTTTCTACATTGACACTTAATAAATGCATTTTGCTAGATTAAAAAAAAATAATAAAATATATGAAAAATATACTAAAAGGTTAAAAATAATATTTATGTGTTCATATTGAAATTTTTTGAACTAAACATTTTGTTTGGAAAATAAGAGTTGGGCATTATCTATCTATATATACATATTCAACTATCGCCCAACGCTTTTATCTTCTAAACAAACTGTTTAGTGCTAAAAATTTGATATGACATTTATTTAACTTTATTTTTTCACTCAAAAACCTAATTTGTTATTTAATAATTTTTTCATTCAACATAAAAAAACACGCATTTCCAAGTTTTTCTTTAACCTAGCTCCCAGTTTGGCTTCTCGGATCTTTTATGTTTATTTTTTGATAGCTTTTTAATTTTGACATTTTTAATTCAATTCCGTTTTTTACGACCTGCTTATAATTTCGACAAGCTTGTACTAGTATTTCATATTTCTCACCAAATATTGACAAACTTAAACGCGACAAAACAATGTTACTGAAAAGGGCGCATTGTTTATTTTACCGGATTCATTTGACAGGCAAAAACACCTATTGCTCCAGGCTCACGCCATTTAACGCTTTACTCTATCAATTGATTCCTACTTTGAGCAGGGGTTATCGGAGTTAACCCCGGGATCCAATAGCACGAGCAATTTAACAACACACCAAACGGAATTTGAAAAAACAAAACCAGTGCAAATATAAAAGCACCATAAAGGCAAAATTTCACTGGTTAAAATTGCAATATTTTTAGTTTTTAGTTTTTTCTATTTTGATCTCGTTTTAGAGAATTAGTTTTAATTTTTATTTTGGTTTCGTTTTGAAAACAATTTTAGTTTTAATTTTGCTTAGCGTTAACAAAAAATAATAAGTATCGTTCTAATTTTTATTTTCGTTAACGAAAGCATTTCTGATACAGATTAATTATGTTTGTTAAATTTAATTAGAAAAAATAACATTGAAAAATTTTAATTGATTTGTCTCCATATTTAAGTTTCAAATATTAGTAACGGTGTATAGAATTTTAAATTTTTTTGATGTGGAATACTTTTGAATTTCTGTTTTGTTGTTACCCAAGTTTATTTAGTTAAAGTCTGTTAAGAAAATGATGTAATCGCAATACTAAACAAATAGTAAATAATTGGAGTACTAAAAATTATATTAAAAATTTAAAAAAAAATATTTTAATATTTCTATAATATTATCATTGTCCTCGATGTTTGCATTATAATCATTATTATTTCTATCATTTACTATAATTTAAATGTATTATTTTAATGTTGAATTTTTACAGCAGACTGTTGAGAAATGGCCAATACCAAGATTTTATTCTTCATGACACTGACTTTGCTTTTCAATTGTTTTGTTTTTTTCATCTGTTTAATAATATGATTATTAATTTTGTTAAAATGTTCAATGTTAAATGTTGTCATTTTTATAAAGACATCGACTGTGTGACAATGAAACTGGCTTTATTAGTTATACCCTAAATTAAATTTTTGGCATATTGTTTACTACCAGTCATCACTAACCTGTAAAGGGTATTTGTATTGCATTGAATATTTATAATCACCATGATATTCTGGTAGAAATATTTAAATAAAGCCTTACTGACTGATGGAAAAATGCTTTTGTTTATTTGAATTTATTTTTAAACTGCAAAGCAAATTACTAATAAAAAAGTCATTCAGATTAAACTAGCAAGCAGCAAACAAGATCTTGAGATCTACTATGACTGGCAATTTTCTTCTACTTTGTTTGATAAAATGCCACAAGTTTCATTTCATTATACCTCGAGCAATCTACAAGTTTTTAGAAGACATGATTGTAAAATACAACAATTTTATTCGTCACATACAGTAAATAAAACAACTGGACAAGAAATAAAGTTAAGATCTTAAGTTCAAACGAGCAAAAGACAATTGAATAAAAAGTTTAAATAACTCCCTTTAACTGTTTGTACAAACTGTAGGTATATACACACTCGAACAGCCAGATACCATAAACCTCAAACCATCACTAACACCCGGTCTACCACTTCTGCCAAACTTCAAAGAGACGCACACGCTCGCTTTAGCGAGGTCAGGAAAGATTCCACATTTCAAAGAGACGTTTACGCTCGTCTATAAATCAACCAGACTTAGATTTAATGCATACTTCAAATATAAACTAATTACATTGGAAATCATTTAATTGATATAAAAACCTTTTTTGTTTTTGAATAAAAGTAGCGGTAGCGAATAGCGCCGAGAACAGCTAAAAAAATGAATCGGCGCTGTCATCAATGATCTTGTCAGCTAATAGTACTGTTTTTAACCCTGGTTGCTATCACTAATTTTTTTAAATTACTGATATGTTTAAAATTTATTTTATTAAAGATGAAGATTTGTCTTTTAAAAATACATCAAATTACTTTACGCTGAAAATATCTTGGGTATATATTGATAAAGGTTGTTGAGGAGTGGCTTCAAAAGTAGATGAATAGTCCTCTTGATGAACAGGCTTTAGTTGAACGGTCTTTATGATGAACCGTCCTCTTGATATTTTTAGTTTTTAGTTGATGAACAGTCCTTGATGAATCGTCCTTTGATGAAAAGTCCGCATACCGTACTGGAGTCATAGACAAACAGCAATTCTGTTGTTGCTAAAAGTAAAAGCAAAAACTCTTGGAAAACACTTTACTATAAACTAAACAAAAACTAAACAAACTACACAAACCTTGTTAAAATTACAGATTTTAAAATATCACCATATTTTTTTAATAGTTAATATTTCCTTACACCAGGTGTTTTAAGACTGTTGAGGCATTATGTAGAAAATACAAAATACTTCCTGTCGTGGATCAAAATTTCACCTTTTTAACTGTTCCTTCTTCGTTTATCCAGGTTTGGAACTGCCTTGCAAGAGCAAGTTAATTGTTTTGCGATTGCAGCAGCTTCTAACAAATTGTACAAAAAGTTATAATTTACATATCCCCATAAACATATACATACATATACATATATATATTATACATACATATACATGCATAAACATACATATACATATATATTATACATACATATACATACATATACAGACATGGAAATTATAAATTCTGATTAGGTATGACAAGGAGTTGTCATTTTTTTAACGTTGAAAAAAGAAAGTAGACGTTTTGAGTTTGTGAAAATAACCCAAAAGTAAAATTCAAAATTGCTTATCAACTGAGGATGAAAATATTAAAAAAGATAAGTTAAAGAAATTGATTGGTAGCAGCCAGTAACACTGCACGCTCAGGTGCAAGCAACTGGCAGCCACAACAAAGCTTACTCTACTGATTATGTGGCGGTGGCGGTAGTAAGATTTGTTGACAGGGTTTTACCCCAATTCCTTCTTCTTATTTTTTGTAAAATTTCATAAATGTTGCACGATTTCAATGCCAACGATTTTATGATTTTTTTTTTAATTTTTTTAGGCTTTGGTGAGCAGTAGTCTAAATTCAAACAATAATTTATTATTTTTATCAACTTAGGGCTAAAATAAGTCAATGTTATCTTTTTTTTTAATTTGGCAGCTTATAATTTTTGCAATTAATTTTTTTTATAATAATTAGTCTCTATAATAGAAAAACAATGACTACAGTTTTTTGAATACGTAACATTGGCTGCTGGTCTGTTATGTAAGCGACACTAAGAAATGACTGCTAATAAAAAAAATATAAATGTGAAATATGTTAAAATTGAAAATATAAAAAACTTTCAAATCAATACGGAAGAAAAAAAGTTTCTATTAGAAATTTTTGAAGTAAAAAATTTAGTTTTGCTTTTTTTTTAAATAAACTAAAAATTTATGGTTTATTTTTCTTTTTTACCAAAAGTTTGTAATTCTTTTAAAAATTAAAAAATTATAATTAGGAGGTGTACCCATTCTAACACAACCCCAGAACGCGATTACTTATTTTCCTTTTTTCAAATGTTAAGTTTGCAAATCTGGAACCAGAAAAAGAGAGAGAGAGCTAACAATAAAGAGATTGAAGAAGTTGTTTTAATCGAGAAGTTCAAAAGAAATCACAAAGTAACACAATACATTGGAGCAGCTAAACATTTAAATAACAAAAGCTATTTACATATTGTATCTGTTTTGACTGAACTTACAAAGCAAGCAATTCTGGACATTAAAACTGGTAAGGATAAAATAAACACGATGGACAAATATAAACTGCTGTTTTTTGTAATAACATGTTTGCTGTCTTCACATGGTGAGTTCTTTCTTTAAGTGTTTTTTGAGTATACAAAATATCATTTTGATGCTATAAGCTAAAGTCTAAAATCGGATGATACATAAAAAAAAACAAAAATAATAACTGCCTCTTTATTATCAAACTTTTAAAAAAAGATATTAATAATTTTGTGTTGTAGCGTTGATATATTTGACACTCTTGACTACTAACAATTATATTAGTTATAGAAAGTCCATTTAAAACAACGTAACGAGTTGCAACAATTTTAGAGTTTGTTAGTTTTTACAAACTTTTATTTAGTTTACAATCTCTGTTAGTGTGTGTGTGGCTTTCTTTGTACGCAAATCTTGCAAGTAAAATTTAACCAGCTTTTTGACTAGCTAGGAAGCTGAAACTTTCAGCACAGCTTTATATTGGATGACAATAGTGACAATACATGATTCAATTTAAAAAAAACTCAATTTGAACATCTTTCGTATTTCTAAATAGAGTGTATTTGAAATCAAAGTTTGTGTTGAAAAACTCGTTTTTCCTTTACTTGTTTTAAAATTAGCTGCCTTACAGCATTAGAAATTTCATGGCAGCTGAGCTTTGTTCTTACTTAATCTGATTGTGGCGTTGTGATTGATAATAAATTGAAACATTATTAACAAAGACTCTTACTTCATTGATGAAATTTTTTTTTATTAATGTTTACTTCAAAATGTGTACTGTTCTAAGTCACAACCGAAATGAGAAATGAACGAAAATATTATTAAAAAATGACACACGACTAAAGTTTGATGGTTTCAGAAAAATACTTGTCAGCTGGATAAGTAAATACTTATGACTGCATGGAATGCATTCCATGCCACAATTTATTGCAGAATCAATGACACCCATCTTTAACAACAGCAATAGTTACAGTTCAATAACTACTATTGTGAACAGCATATGATTTAAATGGGCAACTCTGCAACCTGTTTTGTCAAAGTTTATAAAAAAGTTTTAACTAACTACATATAATTGTGGGTCACGCACTTTCTGAAAAACGTTTTAAGTTCTGCTGTCATTTTTCAAACATTTTTCACTAGTCTTGAATTAGCTTGCTTATGATAGCGCTTTGCAATTTCTATGTTCATGTTTTTAATTATTCAAAGGTTAAATTGTTTTATTTTGACAGGTCAACAGAGTGTCAGTGTTGCTTACGTGAATTTAAACGAAACATTTTTCTTTCCTAATAATGTTTGCACTGATTGGTTCACGCCTTCAGGTTCCAGAACACCCAAAAATCAAGTTGGTGTATCATATGTTGTAGCCTACAAAGAAGCAATGGGGAACTACTATTGTGATAAATGCTTGACAAATTTAATAATTATAGGTAAATTAATGTTTATATAAAATAGTTTTTTTTGCTTTTTGAAAAAAATACATTTTAATTTTTGAAGCAATTGCGCTTGGTATTTTAAGCTTTTTTTTAACTGATTTAACCAACCGATTAGTGCAGTGTTTTCGAGTTCTGCAGCACCTTTTGTTTTAGTGGATCACAAAAGTTCAATGTGGACAGGCAGGAAGGTTATGAGATATAAAATACGAAGAAGAGCTGAAGTAGTACAGACGCTAAAATTGTTATTTGTAATTTTATCTGTTAATTTACAAAAAAAACGTTTTGATTGTTTTTTAATGCTGTCATGAAGCAACGGTAATAATGTGTTTTATGTCTCACCGAGTAGGTAGGTATAATTTGGAGCTAACTAGTTCTATTTTATGTATAAAACAAATGGTCATAAAATCTGAATTAGTTAAATATGTTTCTATTTTACTACAACCGACAGCAGAATAATTGCTAACAGCCAATATCATGTAAAAAAACAATTTAGTGATTATATGTTCCTTATAAAATAATTATGCATTATTTATTATAGTTTAAATGTTGTAGAAAAAATGTCTATGCAGTTATAACTGAAAAAACTGCACACACATCGTCCGGTAAATGAATAACTAAATGAATATTATTATGCTTTTCTTGCGAAATATTAATGTAATAATTTTTCACAGAATTGAAATTATGACTACGTTTATAATGCATTTATTTCAAAAATAGATATGACCTGAAATGTTAATTAAAAAAAAAAGCAAAGACGGTTTTGCGTGGATTAGAATCTAGGTCATTAAACTCAAAAGATACAGCCTAACTGTAAACGCCAAGTTTTATTGGTTTATTATTAAGTTTAATTAAACAAAACACAAATTAAATTGAAAAGAAAACTTTGAAAATGTTGAGAAAAAAAAGTTAATGAAAAAAGTGAAAAAATGTTCAAAGATATGATTGTGTTTAAGAGCAAAAATGCTTGGATTAAAAGCCACAAAGTATTTCGTGTTGTCGTTAAACATGCCGTTGCTTGAAGTTAACTTGAAACAGTTTTGTTTGTTTTAAACATTTAAGTTATTTATTCAATTTACAAGATTTTGAAAAATACCAAAGTTATAAAAACAGTAAAATTACAATATCGACTCAGCGAAGTGTCTTACGCGGCTGTAAGGGTAACATTCATCTATCCATTGACTTGAAATAACATTTTTAAGATTTATTTAATTATTTTAAATTACATTAAATTACATAATTAAAAAAATGTGTTTGTTAACTAACAATGTTTGCATTATGCTATCTTTTAGAAAGAAACCTAACGCTTCAGAGTTCAAAAAGTGGTTCAGCATTGATTGGAGAAAATATTACACTTTCGTGCTCCATGACTGCTTATTTAGGATTGTTCAACAAACCCAAAAAGATTTTTATCTTTCACAATTCATCCATGGAAATTGGAAGCTTAATTTTTCAAGATGTTAATCCACTTTCGTTTTCACCATTACTCAACGTCATATTCAACACAAACAACTCTGGTGTTACAAGTTTAACTTGTCAGTGGGATTTTGTTGTGAATTTTGTTAGCTTTACTAGCCAAACTACTTTACTGGTAATTTTTTACGGTAAGTTTTGTTTCAAAATATAGTTAATATCAATATATATATATATATATATATATATATATATATATATTTTATGTTTTTTGCGTAACTCGGCAGTAGATTTTCTTTCGTGCATGCTCCGTTAAAAATAACTGCCCATTTTTTGTTTATAATTTTTTTAACATAAGATTCTAATCTACGGACAACAACTTTGTTTTTTAAGTAAAACTCTTTATTAATTTTCGTAGGGGGCTTACTGTACAGTTTCGGCTCGAAGGCCATCATCAGAGCCCTTTAAATAGAAAATAATAAAATATTCAAAATGGACGAATGTGAAAGTCGAACTGAAAATGGAACAATTGCGAAACATATTTACTTAAAATAGACGATTAGGAAATAAATATAATTCGAACCGATACGGTTGGGATAAAACCAAGAAGAGATAAAATAATGTGAGATAAAATTAAACTGAGGTACAAGAACAGAAATACTACTGTAAAACCAGAAAACGTGAAGTGAACTTGAGTTAGATATTGATAAATGTTTGATATGGAATGAGAATCCGTTTTAGAAAGTATATAAACTTACTAGAAATCAACTTCGAAACGGCAGAGCGACCAGCGAAACAACAAACAAGGCAAGCGGAGTTGTTGTGTATGAAAATTAAAATATTGAAGTATAAAACCGGAATGAGGGTATAAAAGTATAAAAAATTATAAAAGTATAAAAAATTATAAAAAATTATAAAGAATATAAAAAATATAAAAGGTATAAAAGTTATAAAAATATAAAATTATAAAACTGAGTAAATGCGCTATTCACTTTCGTCTGCGGAATGTTATGTTGCCGCAGTTAGTTAAATGAGGGAATGCTGACGAGCAGTCCACACGCACGGATCCGCTGTCATCGCCGGGCGGAACCGCTCGACCAACGCCGCCGGATACCGACGCCTCGACGCCGTGGCCCGGGGTGGAGCGTAGGTTGGCCTCGCCGGACCTCGGCGCGCCGATGCCACGACTCGGGTTAGAGTGCAGGTTGGCTCCGCCGGGTCCGCCGGACGCCGGCGGAAAGACGCGAAGAATAGGAGTAGAGTACGTGTCGTCGGAGTCAGACGTCCGCTCCTCGACGCGATGACCCGGAGAGGCGTGCGGGACGGCGTCGCCGGACGTCGAAGAGGCCGCATCGACGTAAATTGGAATGTCCGGAAAACTGACAGATTTCGGCTCTCCATATCTGTAGCCAGGTTTAAAAGCCCCCTACGAAAATTAATAAAGAGTTTTACTTAAAAAACAAAGTTGTTGTCCGTAGATTAGAATCTTATGTTAAAAAAATTATAAACAAAAAATGGGCAGTTATTTTTAACGGAGCATGCACGAAAGAAAATATATATATATATATATATCAGAATAGACGAATTTCAATTACAGTTGATGAAACTTAAAATAGTCTAATTAAGTTTTTCCATTATATTTTGAAACCATTTTAAAGAACCCAAATACAGTGGTCGGTCAATATTACAATAATATCTAGAAAAATAAATTACAATTATTATTTTTATGTTACTAGCACCAGCAAAGTTACACTCTCCTCCAAAGCTTGTTGTTGCATTAAATGAACTTTTTAAAGTTGATATGGAAGCTTATCCCGCTCCTTATAAATACGAATGGTCATGTACAATGGGAAATCGTTCATGGATTGGAATAGAAAAAACCTTTAAATTACCTGAATACGGAGTTTACAATTGTTCTTTTGTTGCAATTAACAACATTACCAACTTCGATCATAACTGCACGTGGAATGGTAACATTACAGTGAAGATACCAGGTTGTTTGTTCTGTTTGTTCACTTTTAAAACATAATACAAATAAATATCGGTCTATTTTCACAACGCTTATATTAACTTGCAACGTTGTTTGTTTGTTTGTTTTTTGTTTGTTTCATCGCCGAGTGCGATTAAGAGCGACGACGTCATTTGTTTGTTTCAGCGAAACGTCGAGTGCGAATAAGCACAGCGAGTTCGAATAAGACCATCGAGTGAAAATAATAAAAAATTGAAACAGCAAGAAATAAAAAAAAATAATTAAAATTTAGTTTTATAAAAAAATTCACACTAAAAATAGAAAATAATATAAAGTATAAAAAATATATTTTTAAAGACAACGCTCGTATACTAATGTACTAAAATGTTAAAAATAATATTAAAGTGTATATATTACAATTTTTTGAACTAAACTATTTGTTTTGAATGTAGGAGCGGTGGGCGTTATCTATTTAACCAGCACTTGACGCACGCTTCGCGTGCGAAGCGTGTGAGTTTTTAAATATTAATAGTAAAGGTAGTCGCACTCAAATAGCACTCTAAGCTCAAAAACAGCATCAATGCGCTTATATAGTAATAACTTAACGAAGCATGTGACTATTTCAGCCAGTAGCAGATGATTTTTCACTTCAATACGTTTTGGAATGGTCTTATAATTGATTGGATGATGTTGGAGAAACTGCCTACGAAAAAAACCTTAAATGGGCGATATTGGAAAAAATATTTACTAAAAGTTCCTTAATGAATTAAAAAATAGTGTTCCTTGAGAAATAAATTTTAATATTTTTTCTATTTCATTTAAAATATTGTTTTTAATTTTTTTTAAATTAAAAAATGGTTTATAAATAATAATAAATTTTGTTTATTTTGAATAATATTTAATTTACTATAATTAATCAGATTAATCGTTTTAAACGCAAAAATATGACATTTTTGAAAAGGTACACCTCGAGTTGAAGTGGAATACGTTAGCCTAAATGAGACATATAACTTTCCCAAAGATTATTGCGATGGAACATGGCAAGGGCCTAATGGACTTTTTTCATCTCTTGTAATGAGTGAAAAAACAGCAGGAAGTTATTCTTGCGCTGGTTTAACAAGACATTTAATAGTTTTAGGTACGTTTTTTTCAATTAACCAAATTGATTAATATAATTGTAAAAAAAAAAGATTAAAACAACTTTCTAGAACAAAATCTCACGTTTTTGGCTTCACATAACAGTTCAGCAATGGTTGGAGAAGTGATTACAATTTCATGTTTCATGTCTACCTTTATTTCAGTGGAAACAAACAGACCTAAAATATTTTCCATTACTTACAACTCATTAGAAGAGTTAACTAGCTGTGGTTTTGATAATTATAAATCAGCTTCAGTATCGCCTTCGCTTAAGACTACATACACTTTAGGAAAAACCGGTGTTCAAAACTTTACTTGCAAATGGGAATTTGATGTGGTAACGGATACGAATGCTGCATATGGTTTTTCTCTGGCGACTACGTTGTCGATTACTATTATTTGTGAGTTTTGTTTACCATGTTCAATTTTTAATCAAAAAATGTTATTTGAAGAAGGTTATATAAGTAGCACTGCAGCAAACTTGAACTTAAAAAAAAATTATTGCTCCATCATTTTCATCCACTTATTTGCGATGTTTTTATAAAGAATTTAAAAATGAAAATCATTTACTTGTTTTATAATATTTAATTATACAAATTAATATGAGAACAATATTTTTGAGTTTTTTTTGGGTAGACTAGTGCAAATAGACTATTTTTAAACTGTTTTTCAGGGCATGTACTACTATCAGATAAAACAGTAGAGGTTTTCAATGTTTGTATACCTGACCACATAAGACTGCACGGCCCAAATGTTTGCAGTGGCCCCGCGGCAATTCGGCCTGGCCTGGCACGGCTCGTCAGTAACTCGACCCGGCCCATTTCATTTACCAAATTTCCAGTCCCGGTTCGCTTTGGCCCATTTTCATATATAAAAATGTTCATCGAGCTAAAATATTTAAATTTGTTCAGTGAAATTCAGAAAAATTAAAATAATTGTCTTTGAATAGCGGAACCAAATTCAGGTGAAACAGGTTTTTTTAGTTTCTTAACATTTTGTTTTTATAGTTTGCTTTATTACATTTAACATTTCAAATTATTTAGCCGCTTATATATAACTTGTTATTAATTAAAGTTATTGAATTGTTTAATGTTATGTTCAAGTAAAACATAAAATGGTAATTACAAAGTGGCGCAGGAAAAGAACTGTGCTATAAAATTATACGAAGACCGGTGAAAAAGTCAAGAAACATTTAAAAAATAGTTGGTTTAGAAAAAACACATGAGATGTTAAAAAAACTATTAAATTTATTTGAGCTTATCAAATGAATGAAAAAACTGCCCATCAGAGTTGCAGTATCAGAAAATTGATTATCGAGCAAAACCTGATGCTTTTTATAACAAATATAACTCTGTCAATTGTAAAAGAAGCACTGATGCACTTCCAGACAATTTTCGAAAGTAATTGAATATTTTCAAGTGCTGTGATAAATTTATGAATTGTCATTGAAAGTCTAAACACCAGCAAAAACCTAACTCAACCTAACTCAGTGAGTGAAAAAATGGAGACAATATTTACAGTTCACATACATAAGAATTAAGTTTAATAAAAAAAAACTACTTAAGAGTCTTCTAGGGCTTAAGCGACACCCTCAAGACAGGATGCTAGGAGCAACGAACACTTTTTTAAGGAACGAAATTTCTTAAATCTGTACATGGCATATAGTAGTTTGTCTCAGAGAGAAACGTGGACAAAAAAGCTAGCACTTTTTCTCTTCCTCCAGGCTGTCCGCTCTTCAGAACATATACTGCATATAAACTTATGTATCTTCGTTTTTTCGTTTAATGACGATGGTTTAGTCATTACTTATTTTGTTACTAACAGTTTTGGCTTACCAAGTTAACTTTCTGAATGCCTTTTTTTCTGAACTCTCATTTTATTTTTAATAGTCTCAAGTTATTTAACATTTTATCTTTGCTTTTTAAGAAAAATCGAATTTATTCATTTTATATATATATATATATATATATATATATATATATATATATATATATATATATATATATATATATATATATATATATATATATATATATTGTTCTTTTTTTGTTTTAATATTAAATTTAAGTTGTTAAACAATCTTTTCAAATCTCAATTTGAAGGAAACTCAATTGGACTGATCGTTGGCATCACACTTGGTTTACTGGTGGTAATAATTATCATCACTGTTTTTATTGTTCTTTACTTTATGAAATGGAATAAAAAAAGTGAGTTTTTTTAGAAAATGTATTAATTAAGATACTTGGAAATGTATTTAATGCGTATGTTGTTTTAAAGGTGTTTATTATTAAAAATACTTAATCGCTTATGTTTCTATTTATGCATGTTTGATTTCCGTTAAGCTGAAAGGTAACCCAGCAGTCGCAAACGTTTTAGTGAATGAGTTCAAAGATACAACAAATTACAAAAATGCTTAAAAAACAATTACACAATTGAAATTGGGAATTATTTGATATTTTTTAAAATTGTGGGTGAAAATTAATTATATTTTTTTTTATTTAAAAAAAGTTCAAATATTAAAATTAATGAATAGATACAAAAACAAATAAGTTGGGTTTTATCTTCATGAACCAGATTTTGATTATGACAAGCTGTTTGCAGAGACGTTGCCATAAGAACAGAGTTGAGAAGGCAATTGAAAGTTAAAAAAAGAACAAGAAACTAAACGTACAGGTTGAGAATGTTTCACAATATCTTTAAAGTAACGCAAAATTAATGTAAAAATAAAGTACAAAACTGACCCAAGAAGCACACTGCAAAAAATTATTAGGCAAAAATAAACAGTTGTTTTATTCAACATTTCAACTATGCATATTATTTTTCTCTCAATTATCAAAAGTTAAAGCTAAGTTTTTAAAAAGTTAAAAAATATTGTCATATGAATACATAATCCTGTTTGTAAACTAATTTCTTTGACTGAGTTACAAAATATTCAACCGATGTAAACATAAGGACATAGTTAGATTTATAAACTTCGAATAATTGGTCTGGTGATTTTTAAAATTAATTACATTCCTATCAAATCTTTTGTTCATCATGTTTTGCAGTCTATTAACGGTTTTTTAAATTTATTTTTTCCTATAGCAAAATAAGTAACATATACAATCAACACGAATAAAATACAAACGCTACACCAAATAATTTTTTTTTCAAAAAACCACGTGATCTAATGAATATTCATCTTAGTGTCGCTTGACCGTTATGTTATTGCCTTTACCCATTTTTCTTTCAAAACAAAATGCATACCGCTTATTACTAGCAGAAAATTTGGTTTAATTTCAATTCATTCATAAATAAAGACTAAATTTATACAGCCTGTCGTGTCATCTAGAGATAATAATACTTTGAGGTCACTGCTAGAGGTTTTTGGGTGAAAAAAATAAGAATAGTAAGAAGAGTGGTTATTTTCTGTTTACATTTGTTTTTATATTGACTTGATTGTATGGCGTGGTGGTTTTTATCTTGTTATTTAATTTTTGATAACAATTTAATAAACAAATTGAATTAACTTATTGTTTATCAAATTATTGATAAATTTTTACGATGTTTTAATTATTAAGATACATCCAATGAGACTACAACAGAAATAGTTTATGATGGTTAGTGGCTAAATTATATATATATATATATACAAATATATATATATAAATATATATATATATATATATATATATATATATATATATATATATATATATATATATATATATATATATATATATATATATATATATATATATATATATATATATATATATATATATATATATATATATATATATAAGAGGCGCTGGTGGCAGAGCGGTAGAGCGTTCGCCTGTAGTTCGTTCGGTCATCAGTTCGAGCCTCACCGGCGTCACCAGCGTAACTCCCTTAAGCAAGGGGTTCACTCGCATTGCTAAAGGGGTAGGCGCCTATAAATAGCTGCCTCTGCAAGGACCCTTTCTCGCCTTTGTGCAAGACTTGTCTTGAAAAAGGCGTAAGCTAAATGTTAGTAAAAACATAGTTTTTTTTAAATGTATTATTTTTTGTACAGAGGCTGGTTCTCTTTATGCCGTTTTATAGAAACAAAGTCACTGATAAAATAATTTTCATACTCTTATTTGCTTGCATATTCCGGCTTAGAAAAACATTATTTTTTGCTTTAAATTTAATAAATAAATTGAACAAACTTTTTTTTCAAATGACTAATAATTTTTTATGATATATTATTAAGATATACCAAACGTAGCTCAATCAGAAATAATTTATGATGGTTAGTGGCTAAATTTATTTTTGTTAAGTCCTATTTTTTTGTACAAAGGCTAAGACTGTTTAAGCCATTTTATAGAAATAAAGTTACTTATACAATATTTAATACTTTATGATTTTAAATTTTAGCAACACTTTCTCACAGCCTGAGACCGAGCGAAAGTAACAAAAACACAATTATTAATATTCTTTAATTTGTTTGAAATATCACCATAATCTCAGCTATCAGCACCTTATTCATCATCATTCTCGTTGTCATCATCATCCTCATCACCATCGTAATTTACATAACTTTTTTGAGTTATTTTGAAATTAAATCATTTCAGAACACCACTATGACCTGCTGATCCACTGAATACATTATAAAAACCAAAATAATATTTTTTGAAAACATTTCTGAATTTCTGTTCTTTGTGTTTTTAATTTGAACGTTTGTTTTTTTTTAATAAAATATTTATTATTTAATAAAGATAATGTAACTCGTTATTTTGATTATATATATATATATACATATATATATATACACACATATATATATATATATATATACATATATATATATATATATATATATATATATATATATATATATATATATATATATATATATATATATATATATATATATATATATGAAGTTGAGACATTTATATTTGCGTTATTTCGTGGTGGATTGTAAGCCATCCAACTTTCTGATATATGTGGCTCGTAAAAACATATCAACGCTATGTTTCCTTATAATATATATATATATATATATATATATATGTATATATATTTACTAGCTTCACGTCCAGTATTTCTATCTAGGAGTCTATGATACACATAAACACGCACACACTACATGCCAGCAATCGCATTCATAAACACACACACAATTTATTGATAGTATTATCCACGCAAACACCCACACACATATAAACGTACAGACAACATACACGCGAACATCCACACACAACATTCAAACCGGAATATGCACGCGAGAATTTAGTTGAACTTATCGGCTGCAATCCGTGGTCGATGTAGCAGCCAGGCTTGTGATGAGGAAAATGGATCACATCACTCCCATCTTTATAAAATACTACTTGTTGAGAATTGAACACATGATCGAGTCTAAGTTGGCACTTCTGGTCTTCAAGTGTACAGGAAAGATGGCTCCTCCGTATCATTCTACGCTTAAACAATATGCAGAATCAAAAACGAATCAGAAATTCATTTTTGCTGCTCCTCCTCATTCTGGCAAGCCATTTCAAAGATGCCGGAGATGGATTGTTTCTGGTCACTGAGCCTAAAATTTGGCATAAACTTTCACTAGGGGTCACCTCCGCAGTCACAATTAAAAATTTTAGGGAGTTTCTGTAACCGCACCTGTTTGGTTACTTTAAGAACTTTTTATGGAATAATCCAACTTTCTAAGATAATTCAATTTTTATTTATTTATTCAAATAATTTCAACTTTAAGAGTGTAAGAGTTTGGCAAAAAATCAAATCCACTGACCGAGCTATGCAAGAATTTCAGTAAACACTATAATAATCATTTGAAAAATATTTTAAGCTAAAAATTGCATTTTCTGAAAAGTAATAATTTTTTAAAAGATTAAAAACAAACTTCCTTTACGGGTATTTTGCGCAAAGTCGTTAATAATGACATCCTCATTGATTGAGTTCAATGTCTTTGTGCACAAACATTAAGAGAAAAGCATTCAGTCTGTTTACGGTCATTTTATGTAAGTACTTCTTTGTATGGTTTTCACAAATTTTAAAGCGGAACTTGCACCTACTACACCAGCACATGTAACAGGTAAAAACAAAATTAAATATAAACGCTTAGAAATGTTTGGAAATATCTTGACATGACGTGACTTATTTCGAAAATTATCTTTGATCGTGCATGATTAGAAATCTCACATTAACATTACAATTTTTGGCAAATGTTTACATGTTTTTTAAAATATTCATGACGGTTTTTAAAAAATAAAAATTTCAATAAAAAATTAAATAATAAGACAGCTACATAAGTTTATAGCCCTATCCGCTTCCATAATCCTTATTGTTGGTCAAAAGTAGCAAGTGACAATAAATCAGCTTCACTGTACAATTTAAGCATATTGTCATGCGTTTGTGGCCAGTAGAGACCTGCAGCCAGTTTGAAGAAACAAAGTATTAAGTTTTTCTTTAAAGTCGACATGTCTGAGCTTAAGCTGATACAGATATTTTAAGTGTACCTACTAGAAATCTGCTGCTGATAATTCAGCGTCGCGGCCTAACGGTAAACAATGCCGATGGTTATAAAAACTGTCTGCACATGGGTATGATATTGCGCATTTGCAAGTACTGTTGACAGTCGTTTGCAGAAATAACACGCTCTCTTTAATAACCCGACGAGCAATGCATTCTAACAAACAAACAATGAGTGCTGCGCATTTAATAACAAATGGAAAAGTGTTGCTGTCCGATTATTTTCTATTTTCGGTTCCAATTACATATGGAATCAGAGTTTTTTTTCTGCATTATTAAGATAAATAAGTTCAGAAACAGATTTATAATCTTAAAAATAACTTAAATGAAAGAATGAAAGCTTCTAATAGCAGTATAGTAATTGAATATAAATTTTTTTAAAACAGTGCTGTGAATTAAATTATTTTTAATTACATTGGTTGTGCAAGATAATGAATGTGTTTATTTAAACAAATTCTTTTAGCTTCACTCGATATACGGTTTCGTGTATGTATATGCGTGGCGGCGGTAGTAAGACCTATAGACAGGTTTTTACACTTTTTACCCACTTCCTCTTATCCGATCCATTTGACGTTATTCTTAATAATGTATATCGTGGTAACCCTACATTCAAATATATTAAATTTGAAAACAAATTTAAACCATTGATTGGTTTGCATGTTCAAAAACATTAGTAAATTCTAAAATTTAATTCGCGTTGAACGCTTTTGATGTCATGCATGGTTGGTAGATTTCAATCCCAATTTTGGTACTTTGATTCGACATTCAGACTTTTTAAATACTATTAAAAATTATTATTGATCAATGAATCGACATTTCCGTCAAAGATCGGATTTCCATTTGTTAATTTCTATTAATTCGATGAAGTTTATAAAATATTATAACGTCTTTGTCGCTAAGTCTTGCTTAGTGTAGTGGTAGACATGCTGATTGCTCCCCTAATCGAATTACGCCTGGCCGCAACCGAGATTTGAACCCACGACGGCAGGATGATAGCTAACTACTTTCGCCATCACCACTGTGCTACTACGGCGCCTCTGAAAACAGAACAAACTGAGAATCAGTAAAAAGCTATTATTCTACAGCATGAGTTTCAGAGCTATATGTGGTCGGAAAGTGGTCAAAATGTCCACTCCATGATATAACTTCCACTTTCCACCGACAAACAGAAAAGTGAAGTTAAATAAGTGCATTTAAGATAAAATGTTTCTTCCAATGCAGCAAAATTCAAGTTTGCAAATATTACGTAATATTATGAAAAATGTAATTTACGATTGTTTATTGCATTGTTTTAACACTTAAGTACCATTGAACTTTTGTATTGCAGGATTTAGCTTTTGTTTTTCTGGTTTAACTGAAAATCACCAAAACGTGTTTTTACACTCTTGCACTATCATTGCTAAAATTTAAAACGTTACTTCCTACTAGTATATTACTCAGTTAATAGTACTAGTATAGCTTGAAAAATCATTCTATTATTTCTATTATGTGAACGTGCACGACTGACGAGAGCACAATCGTCTGAAACTTTTGTAACAATTTACTTGTGTTGACGAGCCTAAGCAATTAGAAATTATTTTCGAATTTGAGGGAAATAGCAATGAGAAACTTTAAATTTATATTTTATGTTTTCTGTCTGATAACGATAATTATAAGTCCCACTCACTGTCAGGGTTAGTTATGAAAATTTTACAATTAATAATTGTCGTTTTTTGCGTTAAACATTGTTTGAAACAAAAACAACAAAGACAATATAATTAAACAAATTGAAAACACGTTTTCAAGACAGTGATACAATTTCAAAACGAAATCTTATTGTAAGAATATTACTCCGGCAAACAAGTTTATAGTTACTAGGTTAGTCGCGGGTACGACTTTATGGCTTCGTTTGGAAAATAAGAGCGTTGGGCGATAGTCGGTTATAGATTTATATAGACAACGCCGAACCCCTTTATCTTCAAAACAAAAAGTTCAGTTAAAAAAAATGTTAATATGAACACATTAATATTTTTTAACTTTTCAGTACATTAGTATACGAACGTCGTTTTTAAAAAAATATTTTTTTCATATTTTGTATCATATTTTATTTTTCAGTGTTTAACTTTTTTGAAATTTTTTATAAATCTAAATATTTTTTATGTTTTTATTATTTTTTATTTTATAGTGTTCAATTTTTTTTTATAAATCTAAAAACGGATTAATGTATTTAATGTCACCCATCGAAGTACAAACCGAGTAGTGTTTTCAAAACAACATTTGCGTTGAAATAACAAACAAACAAACAAACCACATTGCAAGTTAATATAAGGTTTTAGTTAACACATTGACTGCTAAGTACGAGATATATCGTATTTCAAAATTCATTTTTCAGACGCTAAGTACGAGATTACTCGTACATCAATCAAAATAGTCTTCCAGTTGCTAGCGTCACAGTAACGCAATTTTATTCAAACTATCGCGTCTAGCGAATATGTAAGATGAAAATTGCCAGTAAATTTGAAATAAATTTCATAATATTTATTTATTTGTAAATAAAAAAATAGAATAATATATTTTTCGGCAACAGTTTCGTTTGTTTTCCCGGGGATAATTATAATGACCACGCTGATTCCTGACTTTATTTTTGACTGGTATCAAGCAAGTAGCAAATTTATAGTTTATTTTATATTATTAATTTTATTATTATTTAGGTATTATTATTATAATTATTTTAAATTATTATCTGTGTGGCAATAATCCGCCGGCGCTGGTTTTGACCTTATTTTTGACTGGTATAAAGCAAGTAGCAAATTTATTATTTATTTTATATTATTAATTTTATTATTATTTAAATATTATTATTTTAAATTTTTATCTGCGTGGCAATAATCCGATGGATTATTATTATTTTATTTTATTATTTGTTTTGTATTATTTATATTATTATTTAAGTATTGTTTAAGTATTATTATTTTCAAATTTTTAGCCGCGTTGAAATAATTCCTCGCAGCTGTCGCGTGCCGCGCGACGCAAACGTTAAATGCGCATAGTCAGCCGCAATCAATGTGTTAAACAAGATTCCCCCCTCTCCCCACCCTTTGTTTCGTTTTTGCTTCATCGAAATATAACAAGATAGTAGGTTAATTTCAAACGTATGTAAGCGAGTCACAATGACAAGAAAATAACCCATGCAATGGCTCATCATCATAAAGTTGCAATCAACAAAAACCTTTATTTCAAACACACTCAATTCAGAAATACAAAAGATATTCAAAATAACGATCGTAACATAAATAAATAAATAAATAAATAAAGAAACATAAATAAATCGTGACGTCATGAATGTTACGCGATCTTCAGATGAATCACGTGCTCACTTTGCTGCAGAATAATCACACTTTTTATCTGTTTAGTTTATTGACATATGTCGAAATTAATTGAATTATGTATTGTCATCCAATATAAAGCTATGCTGATAGTTTCAGCTTACTAGTTAGTCAAAAAGCTGCATAAATTTTACTTGCTGGATTTGCTTTCAGAGAAAGACACCAGCAAACAAACAGAGATTGCAAGTTAAATAAAAGTATATAAAACAAGTAAAGGAAAAACGAGTTTTTCAACACACACTTTGATTTCAAATACACTCGATTTAGAAATTCGAAAAAAGTTCAAATTAGGTTTTTTTAATTGGATCATGTATTGTCATCCAATATAAAGCTATGCTGAAAGCTTTAGCTTCCTAGCTAGTCAAAAAGCTGGTTAAATTTTACTTGCAAAATTTGCGTACAGAGAAAGCCACACACACACAAACAAAAATTGTAACCTAAATAAAAGTTTGTAAAAATGAAGTATATGTAAGTCGGCGTGGTTCGTCGTGTAATAAATCTGCATGATTCTATGTTCATGATTGTTGTGGTTGTCTAGTCTAGGAAGCCAGGAATTTTAAATATCCATTTTTAGTTAAAACTATTTTTATTGTGCTAATAATTTTTTAAATTTAATTTGTTATACTTTATGTAGATAATTTTGAAGTTAGATACGTGGACGTAAATACGACATTTACTCTTCCTAAAGGAAAGTGCAGCACATGGACTAAAACATCATCTACATTAACTACAAATGGTAGTAAGGAAACAATTGTACCAGCAAATAAAGACACAGCTGGAACATATCATTGTACAGAATATGGAATTAATGTGATAATAATAGGTTAATCATTAGTCTATGAACACGTTAAAAATATGTGTTGTTCATACAAAATTAATTCAGTAATTTATTTATGATGCAGAAAAAAACATAACTCTTTCGACTCCAGCAAAAGGTAGGATAATGGCTGAAGACAATATTACTCTTTCATGTTCCATGTCTGCTTATACTGGAACAACAATTTCAAACAAACTTACAAGCGTTTCTATTTTTGATAATTCATCAGCCGAATTAAAAAGTATTTCTTCAGGTGATGGAATTATTGAGGGAAACCTAATAACGCATATAATGCCAACACTAAATACTGGCTTCATTGCAAGAGAAGGTGGATATCAAACGTTCACTTGTAGGTGGGATTTTGAAGTTGAATGGCAAGGAAATTGGTTTAATAGGAACAAATCAAAAAACATGTTGATTTATTTTGCTGGTAAATATTTTTTACTAATTATAATTAAAACAAAGGTAAATAAGATTTTTTTTCAATTCTAGCATCACTTCCAAAAGGTTGCTACAGTAAAAACAAAATATTTGCAACACCGAATACATCCATCAGAGTTATAGAAAAAATGATTGAACCTCCTCCAGTTACATTTTCTTGGTCATGTATGCTGGAAAATCGTTTATGGAATGGAACTGATGAAACCTTTCAATTACCTAACAACGGGATTTACAATTGCTCTTATATGGCATCTAATATATATAGCAATTGTACCTGGAATGGTAACGTTATAGTAAATAATACAGGTTGGTTGTTTTATCAAAAATGATTTATTTACAGCTTGTTGTTTTGCCAAGAAGAACACAAAAATAATAGTGATAACCTTTGTATCTATTTTTAGTTTCTTTAAGTTCCATTTATTCACAAGATTTCAAAACAACTAAATGTAAGCAACAGATGTTTTTTAATGATTTTTCAGTTCAACTACATTTTGTTTTATAATTTTAAAATTTTTAGGCCTTCAAAACTTGATGAGAAAAAAGTTTGCTATTGTTTTGTTAAAACAAAAGTTTTAGTCAACTCATAAACCAAAAATAATTACGTTGAAAAAACTGAGTTATTAAATAAATAAAATAAATCCGTTTTTTTATTTGAAATTAATATGAGTAAATAATATAAAATCTGATTACAAAAACTGCTGTTTTTCATTAATACACAAATGTTGTAGAAGGTTATAGCACTTATAAAAATAAATGAACGTTTTAAAGAAGAAACAAATTTAGTTTATAAGCCAAGCAGTGTCAATCGTAATGCAAGAAAATGTTGCGGTTGCTTCCTGGCCAATGTATTTATGTATTTATTTATTTATTTACTTATTAATTAATTTATTTATTTATTTATTTATTTATTTATTTATTTATTTATTTATTTATTTATTTATTTATTCATTCATTTATTTATTTATTTATTTATTTATTTATTTATTTATTTATTTATTTATTTATTTATTTATTTATTTATTTATTTATTTATTTATTTATTTATTTATTTATTTATTTATTTATTTATTTATTTATTTATTTATTTATTTATTTATTTATTTATTTATTTATTTATTTATTTATTTATTTATTTATTTATTTATTTATTTATTTATTTATTTATTTATTTATTTATTTATTTATTTATTTATTTATTTATTTATTTATTTATTTATTTATTTATTTATTTATTTATTTATTTATTTATTTATTTATTTATTTATTTATTTATTTATTTATTTATTTATTTATTTATTTATTTATTTATTTATTTATTTATTTATTTATTTATTTATTTATTTATTTATTTATTTATTTATTTATTTATTTATTTATTTATTTATTTATTTATTTATTTATTTATTTATTTATTTATTTATTTATTTATTTATTTATTTATTTATTTATTTATTTACTTTATTAAATTATTTATTTATTTATAATATTAGAATAAAAAGAAAAAAAAGATTAAAATATTAATAATTTGTTATATTTTGAAATAATTTAAGAAAGGTAAATATTTTTAATTTATTTAGTTAAATGAAAATATACAAAAAATGTATTTATATAATTATTTATTATATATAAATTAATTTCCTATAGATAGCAGATCGTCATACAAAAACGTCTTACACAGACATGGTCTATTATATATATATATATATATATATCTTTTTATTCTAATGTTATAAATAAATAAATAATTAATTAAATAAATAAACGACCAAGAACGGGAGAGCAAGCAGGAATGGAAAAACAAGCGGGGAAGGTAACAAGAGAAAAAGAGACAAGCATTAGAAAAACCTCTAAAAACCCCGGGTAACGCCGGGCACCGCGCTATTCTCTTTATAAACAACATATGAAGACAGGTTGAAAAGTTTGAAGCTTCCCTGTTTAAAGTACAGAAGACTGCGAGGGGACCTGATCATGCTCTATTCAAGACAAAGAAGGACGTTTGTGTTTCCCGATTATAAAATTATCAGAAGAAAGAAAAAGAAGAGGACACAAATTCAAACTGGAAGCACAAAGATTCAACGGAATTTGCAAAATTCTTAATAACAGTATTAGGCAACCAATTTTTAATTAAAGTTTATGTAGCGGCATTCCAGACGGTGCTTGTTCATTGAGAAACTCAATTGTGTAATTTTGCATGTTTTCATTATTTGCATCATCAATGGAGTCTGCACTAAGACAAGTTACTCGTTCGCCTTCAACTATATCTAACACGTTTTGATTGATTTCGTCAACTTCCGAGTTTTTTGAACATAATATAGCTCGGCTGGAATAGCGTTTAATATCTGAAATGGTTATTCTATGCCCAAAGATTTTATTAATTAAAGAATCTTTGCATATCATATTTTGAGGAATTTTAATTATATCATCAGAAAGCCCATAATTGTTATTTAAGGTGCCATTACCTAATTTAGCTATGTTAAACTCAAGAAAACATGTCAAACTCAAGCAAAAACTTAAAGCTTTTGGCATTAGTGGCAATTTGACTGCTTGGTTAATAGACTTCTTATATGATCGCACGCTTATATGATTGACGTATTCGCTAAGTACCGCGGATCGCTTTCCGAGTCATAGAATGTTTCACATGGTGTTCCTTAGGGCAGCGTTCCTGGACCAACCCTTTTCCTCATTTACATTAATGATGCATTGGAAAATATCGACAATGAATCTGTTTATGTGAAGCTTTTTGCAGATGATGTCAAATTTTACTCACGCTTCAGCTCGGCTACCACCGATCTACTGAGCTCACGTCTTGGAGAACGAAATGGCAACTAAACCTGGCACTTGATAAATGTGTTGTGTGTTCTGTCTGTCGAGATGGGGGGGGGGCAGCTGGTCTCCATCAGTAATTACCAATAGGATGTTGTGAGGCAAAAGCAACCTTAACTTCAAAAATCAATCCATTCTGTTTTTACATGTTCACGCCTTATCCACAGGTCTTTTGCATCCAAGGATCGACTTGTGCTGATTAAAACTTTCTGCGTCTACGTTAGGCCACAGATAGATCGAATTGAGATGGTCCAGAAACCCTTTACCAAGGCAATCCTTTTGCTCCGACATGAACCTTACCTTACACGTATTTGAATACTCAAACTACAAACTCTAAAGCACAGAAGATTCCTGTTGGACCTCTGTTTGTGCTGCAAAATACTACATGGAATCGTGAACACTGACTTAGCTATGCGCTTTCACCTTTTCGAATATTCATCAACCAGATGTCATTGCTATAACCTGCGAGCCAACTTGTTCTCTGTCGATGTTACCAAATATTTTTTCTCTAACCGGATTGTTACTGCCTGAAACTCCCCACCTGAACATGTGGTGTTATCGAGTACTTTTTTGAAATTCAAGTGCTTTGTTGCTCAAGTAGACCTAACTCGTTTTTTGTCTGTCTTTGAAACTGTGCGAACGTGATTATTCTCCTGTATTTGATGGTGATGATGATGATGTCAGAGTGGTTGATGACAAGGATATTGTTGTGCAATGATGGTGGTGTCGATGAAGAGGATGGTGATGATGATGATGGTAGTATTGTCGATGATAATTGATCTGATTTGCCTGTTTGTGTTGTGTGGTTGCTCCTCGCTTTTGTTGTGTGCTTAAACGTTGAACTAAACTAGAATTTTGCGTCTTTTTTAACCCTTTATATTAACTTCACTTTTATGTCAGTCTGTCGGAGTACAAACCTCTTTCCGTTATTAAATCGACGTGAAACTTGGTCGATAGAATCGTGAGGACCAAATATTAGTTTTGAGATGTTCAATCACAAAAACAAAAATGTCTTTTTTAATTCTCCAGTTGAATGCAATGATAAAAATTCTACGCAATATTGCGTCATTGTTTATTTCATAGAAAGATAACAAATTTTGAATTCCACTTTTAATCATTTTACGTATTACTATCGATCTGAGGCTTTTTATTTCTACTTTTATTTATAATGGAATATTGTTTTTATAACAATTTTATTAAAATGATTGATTATCAGATTTTCTTTTCATGATTGCAAATATTAATTTTACACTAAATATCTTCTTTTCATTTATGTAGTTTTTAAAATTATAAACTTATATCTTCATGAAAAATAATTGCATTAAATTGGTATCTTTCTAATTTTATAACTATTAGACATCTGATTAGCATAATATAATGGAATTATACAAGAATTTGATGAGTTATTGGTATTAGGTTTTGAAACATGTAATACGTGACAAAACATTTCCTACATATAGCCATTTTAATATAAAAAAAATAATATAAGCAAATTTGATTGCCTTTCCGAACCAAACATTAACTTTATCACTTTTAAGGTCCTACGTGTCAATCTTTTTTGTTTTTCATTTTTCCTTTTAGTGTTAATTTTGTTACAATTTATCAGATAGTAGTATTAATTATGAAGTATTATAATCACAGAACTTCTTCTGCACTTATAGAATAACTGCGGTGTAAATCAAACTTAACAGGATTTTTAGAACAATTTAATTTTTTTGCATCAATTTTAGCAAGATAATAAAATTGTTTTTGTTAACTTTGATAAACGCAGCCACATTAAAAAAAATAAAATATTTAAAATTTGTTTGAATTTATTTAATTATGCATGTAATTCTTTAAAACTTATTGAAAAAATATTTTTTTTATTAGCTGTGACAACTTCAGTGTTTGAAGGTATTTAATATTTTATTAATAGAAACAAGTTTTTTGTTAATTTTATTTTAAAGTAGAGTCAATTTTATTAATCTGAAATGTTTAAACAGCTAGTAACTTGTAAGTTTTAGCCGTTCATTGCTCTGATTGCTCTTAATTGTCTATTTAATTAGCTTAGCAAAATTTTTAAAATGTTTTTGTTATTTGTGATGCTCATAAAACAGAATTATCGTAATTTGATTTTTTCAATTTATTTTAAAATTTAATAATTTTACTAGCTGTGACACCTTCAGTTGATAAAGGTATTCAAAATTTGTTTCATTTTAATGTGACTAAATGTCAATAATTTCTAAGCATGAGTGAGTTTTCAGTCGTGTCCCAATTTCAGCCAAATTTTGCCAAAGTTTGTGACTTGGTGACTCTATGTGTAATGAAAAGTTGATTTTACTGTTATTGGTCAGCAAATACAAAAATGCAGTTTTCAGCGGTCCATAGTCTTGTCCTTTGAATGAAGAAAATAGCCAGACGATGACTTTTCTTTACCTGGTAGGTTAGACAATTTGCAGAAAAAATAAGATAAATAGGCTAGAATCATGCCCTTGATGGATTTGTATACATAAACAGCTAGTTTAAAATAGATTTTTTCTACCGTCAACCAGTGCAAACTAGACAAGATTTGAGTAATATGGTCATTCTGAGTTTAAAACTAATCTAAAGCACTTGAGTTAGTTTTTTAGTAATCCAGTCAGAATGAATTGCCATAATCAAGCCTAAATACAATAAAAAATACAAATGCTTGTAAAAAGAATGTTACAAAAAAGACGATCCTCACGAAACAAATCCTGTATACGCCCTGCCCGTGACATCCGTATTTGCTTCCTGGTTTCAATTTTGACATTTTTTCGCTATATATTAAAAACCGCATTGATAATATCAATAACAAGATTCAATAAAATTACAATAAAAATTAAATGTGATTTTTTTCATAATAGTTTGGTGACATTTTCCATTGCAATTTTTTTTATAATTTTTTTCACTTTAAAATTTATTGTATATTTTTTATTAATGTGTTTGTTTTGTTTTTAACATTATAAAAAGCTATTTCATAAGAGTTAATTGTATTTGTTTCCTGTTAAAACGATCATATTTGTTGAAATAACCTGAAACCCGATTTTGCTTTTAAATGTTTTTCAGTTATTACAACGTTTATTTTAACTTGTTTTGTTGTTAGTTAGTTTGCTCGTTTGATTTTTCACATATATTGGTTTTGTAACCCCCCTTTTTGTCCGATCTCCAAAGTTAAGCATCGTTGAGCCAGGTTAGTACTCGGATGGGTGACTGTACTTAGTCTTTTTATGATCTTTTACAACACCAATTTTATCAACGTTTTTGTTTCTTTTTTTTGTGACAATTAATAAACTTAAAACTTTAGTCAATTTTGTTTTCATAATGATACGAAGTGATTTCAGTTCATCTTTTATTTTGCTTTTCAACTTCAAGTCAAACCAACTGGAACAATTGTCGGCATCATAATCGGCTTGCTCTTGATAATCATCATCATCATCATTGTACTTCTATATCTTTACAAACGACCAAGTGAGTAGTTAAAAAGTTGTATATTACCATTGAAAATCACAAATAATTTAGTTTATTTCGATATCACACTGTTTTCTTTTTAAGTTGTCCAAGAGTGGTATTTGCATTTTACTATTGAAAATTATTACTTAGTATATTATTGTTTTGGTAAATTTTTACGCATTGGAGGGCAAATTATACAATTGCAATAAAATGCTGCGGCTTTGGCTGCTTTTTTCTTCTGACCAAAAATTACAATCATTACTGAGTAAAACCAACCAAAAACTGAAATTGTTCTTCACCCCAGGGTTTTTGCAAGAATTACCTTATAAGTCCATATAACCTGCCATAGCTTATGTTAGGTAAATGTAAATCTGTTGGGTGCATGAAATCTAACAAAAGCCAAAAAACTAGGTCTTGAATGGGGTGTTGACAACCAATAACTTAACGCTCGTCCAGACTCTTTTGTTTAAACTGTTTCTGGAACAAACAATAACATCATTTTTGTAAATTGAATTGATAACTGTGGTGTCAGAAATAATTATTTTGACACTCTACCATGCCTTTTATTCGTCCAGTAGGGCTTGGAGTAAGATAAAAAATGTTCTCAGCTGACCCCCTGCCACAAGCCTAAGCGCCAAAAATGAGAGTTCTTGCAAAATTCTTCACATATATTACCTAATGTTTTTTCATTTTTTTCATCAAAATTTGACCAGAATTCCTTTTCAATGATAACATTTTCAGCTGTGCTTTGATTATTCTATACCAAATTCTTGATTGTGATCTAGTATTTCTTCAAATAAGTTTTGAAAAACATTAAATGCTGTATTTGTTGATAAGGACACTTTTGACATCAGCTTGGCTGCAGATTTTTTTAATTGATACTTTTTTCAGAATTATTCCGTAATAAATGTTTTGAGCTGAATTTTGCTGTTTTCTTATAACGATCACTACAAAATTAAATGAATTTTGTGCTTTTTAGTTTCATAAAGTTTTCTAAAAAACATTGTACAATATTTAGATTATAGTATGCATGCATGAATTAATTTGCCATTTCATGCCATTGCCCTGTACATAACCAAACAAAATAACACTAGAAAACTAACATACAAGTAAAAGTTTATGAAATGCAACATAAGTTATTAGCTCCACCTTGCTAATTGCAAACTAATCCCAAGCCTGGATATAGGAAGAGAGGTTGTTAAAAATATCGGATATGCTCTTCGACAGGTAGTACTTAGGTGTAGTTGCATTTGTATAGAAAACAGACAAACAGACAGTCATTTTAATATACGCTTTTATTTAATTTCAACTGTTTATTGTATATTTATTGGTTCGTATTTTTAAATGGAATTTATGTTCACAAGTTTTATCCATTTGAGCGGAAGCTTTGAATAAAATCCGTTATCGATGTCAATGCAATATTTTACTGAATTCAAGTTACACAAATGTTGAATGAGAAGATAATTAGGAATACAGTTTTTAATATAGGTGATATAACCCAACGTAATTTACGTACGAAAAACATATATAGAAAAATTAAATAAAATGTACTTTAAAAAATTTACAATTGTTAAAATTTGCGTAATTGATGTAATTTTGTAATTTTTTAAAGAAATGTATAAAAATATGTATTTTCTCATATTTCTCTTTTACTAAAGTTTTGGTCCTTAAAAATCGATTTCAAAAACCAAAAACTAAAAAATGAATATAACACTATTGAATTTTTTTAAACATGTTTTTATTTAAATGCACAAAAAGATAGAATAAATTGTACACATAAAAGCGTGGGAAGCAATAGTTGCGATTGTATGATTGCAAAGGAAAGCGCCTCACGCTGATAATGATACAGAGTTGTGATGGTGGTGATGACAATGATTATATAGAGTTGTTATGGTAGTGATGATAGTTTTTGTGGTAATAATATTTCCTAAATGCTAGTAATGAAAATTGATTGAATTATTAAATATTGAATTTAAAATTTTTAATTAATAGTTTAAATGTTAACACCCGACAGGTTTACTTGTACTGCTTACTCATCCGTCGTTTAAATCTGACGACATTTATGAAAAAGTTTGTCAACACTTTTCAATTTTGAGTTTTCTTGTTTGCATTGCAAGTCATGTTTTTCAGTTTGTTTTTAACGCGAGGGTTATTGTGACATGTGTCATGAGAGAAAACTAGAAAAGTTACTCACAGCTGATGTTTATTGGGATTGAGGAAAATTAGAACATCATTATGATATCTTAAAGACTGATAGATTTTATTAGCTGAATTACTTCCTAAAACAAAAAAGTCATGTAAGACACTGCATCATGTCTGACATGCAAAAATTTTAATGAACTGACAAGGGTGTCCCCATCAGTGAGTGTATGTGCCGCTTCCTTGTTTACAAAACTATTTTGCTGTTGCATGTAAATCTACAGGGCAAGCTCCTCCATGCAGTGGTGCATAAATTAAAATCCACTGGTTTCATCACACACACTCTTACCATGGGCAATACAAAGTACATGGTTGGTTATTTTATTTTTATTCCAGCTATTTACTCTCACACACAAAAGTTATAATTTTGAGTTGTTTTAGACAAATTTTGAAATTTATATAATTTATTACATTGTTATTTATTCAAATTTGTATTATAAAAATTGTTTTTAAATCAGCATTAATGTTGATTCAGAATTTTAGTTTATTTATATTCCTAATAAAATTTTTTTTAAGATGATTATTTGATTTGTAGGGTGTATGCCAGCTGCCAAAGAAGGATAGCAAGACATTTTATTATCGGAAGCTGGAAATCATGTAACAAAAAGACTTATTGACTAAGGAATACATTTTTATTTTAATGCTGGAAATAGAAGGTTATTTATATTTTTCTACCTACATTTGGCTCATCTACCATTTATTGACAGGCTATTCCCTAGTGACCAGTATTTTTGTGCCCTGTTGTACTACACGAACAGTATTGAGTTCAACAAAAGTATGCGCACACACGCTTTGGCAAAAGGTTTCACCATCAACGAGTACTCGATCAAACCCGTTGGAGACACAGGTCTGTGATTGTTTTGCTAATAATAAGGATTGAGATGATGATCGCGATGTGTGGTGATGTGCTTGTCATAATGGAATTATTGTTATTTCCGAAGGTGTGCCAGGAGAACCGCTACCTGTTACCTGTGAGGAAGATATATTTGATTACATTGGAATGAAGAACAAGTCACCTGACCAACGAAATGGTTAATTAAAAATGTTCAAGAATTCCTTGTTGTTGATCTGATGAGTGTAGCACAATGTGTTTAACTTAACTAACCGAAAACAAATTAATTAAGTATTTATTTAAAATTAATCTATGAATAAATAAATAAACAAAGCAGTTTCTATATATCAAATGTTTATACTTCAATCTTTGTATCTTATGAATAAGTTTATCCATATGGATAACAACAGTTTTATACCATAATTGTCATTTTCATTTAAATAGAGTAGAGACTCAAACTATGAAAATTTAAAAATGTTTCCAAGTTAATATAGACACTTTTATGCTTACAATTAATTTTATCTTTTGAGTGCATTTAATTAAAAGCGTGATTTTTTTCTAAAATTTCAATTCCGTATATGTATATATATTATTTATATATATATATATATATACATAATTAAAATTTTGAAGCTTGATAAATCCTATTTATACCCTCTAATATAAAAATAATGTTAATAAAAAAGTTCTAAATCCTGTAAAGTTGATCAATCGGAATATATATATATATATATATATATATATATATATATATATATATATATATATATATATATATATATATATATATATATTAATAGCTTATATTCCTTTACATCAGGTGTTTTAAGACTGTAATGGGTGAACGTTGGAAGCACCTAAGTATTTCCTGTCGTGGATCATAATTTAATCTTTTTAACTTTACCCTCCTCCTTTGTCCAGATTTGGGACTGGCTTGCAAAAGCAAGGCGGAGTTATATATATATATATATATATATATATATATATATATATATATATATATATATATATATATATATATATTCCGATTGATCAACTTTACAGGATTTAGAAAATTATTATTAACATTATTATTATATTAGAAGGTATAAATAAGATTTATCAAGCTTCATTTATTATCATCAATAAACTACAAAAAAACATCCTATTGAGACCGGTATACGATTTGGCGATATCTTAACATTGGTGTCAGAAGTGGGATCAAATAAATAGTTTTGAATGCATTGGATAAGCTCTTGATACTCGATTTGAGGCGGGAACTTAAAAAACGAGAGCTCACTAATACAGAAAAAAATCTGAGCTCGTGGACCGCCACCGGACGTTATTGGAAGACAATGGGTTTGACCCAGAAGAGTACGAGTTCGAAACAGAAAATGAATTGATGAAGGCTCTAAACAAGATGTCGGTGGAAGACAGAGCAGCACGTGAGGAAGACAGAGCAGCACTGGAAGAACATAGAGCAGCCATGAACATAATGCGAAAGAAAAACCAAGCGACACAGCAGAAAATAAAGAATCTGATTCTTGGTGGTCATGTCGATCCTGAGAACAGAGTATCAGAGGCTGGTGTGGCGTTGCTGTCAGGAAACAACAACAGAGAAAATAAAATTGGGGGTGTTTCTAGCAATGATTTGCCTGGGTGTAGTTTGAGCGGTACGATTGTTGAAAGTTTGGTCGCAGGAATGGCTGACGCAATGGTGGACACGTTGCTGGTGAAAAAAATGATGTGGGTTGATGCGCAAAACCCAGTTTGAACTGGACTCCACCAGCTCTGTCTCACAACACGTGACAGATGACTGCCGTACAGACTGCACAGGTCAGGTGGTTCATGAAGAGGACAGTGAAAGGACAAGTTGTCCAGTTTTGTGCTGGAACGCCTGTGTAAGTGATGCTAATCAGATGAGTCGGCTAAGAAGGTTGCTGCCTCGGATGTTGTAGAATAGTCTGAGTGTGTTTCTTCGAATGCTAGTGAGACTGAGGCCCATAGCGGGTTGGTTAAAGATTTTGTGTTTTGGTGGTAGCTCGCGGGAGGAGCTGGAGCTTGGGAGCGTTGGACAGTTCTGCACTGACGATAATCCTGTGTTTCGATTCTTGAAGAGCGGTGAAAAGTTTTTAAACTGACTGTGGCGTGCAATTGCGGCTTCGGTTGGGTGGAGCCGTCAGTGGCCTGGTGTCGGTTCGCTGTGATCGACATCGTGTGTGAGGAGATTGGAATGTAGCGATTTGACGAGGTGTTCAAGCCCACAACGCCGAATCGGGAGATCACACAGGCTCCAGCGAAACTGGAGGAAACCGCGTCAAGCAGTCAAAAGACTTGACCAGGTTGTTTGCGAATTGCGCTCAAGGTCACAAGTGAAGATGAAGGTATTTTGTGCGACTATGCTGTTTGGGACGAACAGAATTAAAAGGGATAATTAAGTAATATCGCTGATTTTATGATCAGTTTCCGATTGATAAACTTTAAAAGATTTAGAACATTATTATTAACATTGTTATTATATTAACACTAGAGGTTTTGCCCGTCCCCAGGAGGGATGTTTTAAAATTACGAAGTAGGTACATTGGATACATTTTATAAAAAAAATAGTGAACAAAAACAAAATGACATTTGATAACCATAAAAATTTTTTTGTATATATAAGCAAGTTCAATGAAATGTTTTATTGTGTTTAAATTTTCAATTTACTAACGTATTTCATATAAATTCAAAGGATGTAAAAATTAAAGAGTGCAATAATTAGTTATTAAAGAATTTCAGTATACACGACATTTCTTGTGAATTGACGGTCATCCTTGAGAAGTGGTCCTTGCTTCTGAGATTTTTTTAAATCTCATTATATAATATTTTGCGCGCAATAAATTCTAACGTGCACACCGATATCGTCTATACGACTAATTACGTAAGCGTGACAGAATCAGTGAGTGAGTGACGTGGGATACTATAATATAGATTGTTATATATATATATATATATATATATATATATATATAATATATATATATATATATATATATATATATATATATATATATATATATATATATATATATATATATATATATATATAGATATATATATATATATATAGATATATATATATATATAGAAAGAGAGAAAGAGAGAGAGAGACAGACAGACAAGACAGAAAAGAAAAAGAGATTTAAGAAAAACGAAGTTTTTAATGGTTCACTTGTTCATCAAATTTTATCGTGTGCAGACTGTACTATATACGATTTTTTCAGAAATTTAGATTATTTATTTGTTAGTTTAAAGTTTTAATTTTATCATTAAAAAACAATTAATTAAATTAAACCTATTTTTTTGGTTATTACAAAGGATTTAAACAAAGAATTCTAAAAGAAGAAATGCTTTTGTTTGAGGTCAGCACAGGGTTCAAATTTTGTGTTTTAATTTTTTTTCAATAATCTTTTTAAAATTGTTATACATAGGTAGCGATTCTATCAAAGATAAAAGATCTGGATGAAGAGAACATTGCCAATATTTGTGGTAGTTCCACGCGAGGTGAGAGTATATAATGATTACAAAGTTGTGATTGTGGGGATGATGGTAATGATTACTGAGTTTTTATAGTGGTTGTGATAATAATGATTATATAGAGTTGTTATGGTGGTGATGATGATGATAGTTTTTGTGGTGATGATATTTTTCAATATGCTAGTAATGAAAACTGATTGAATTATTAAATAATGAATTTACAATTTGTAATTAATAGTTAAAAATATTAACATCTGACAGGAGTGCCGACATGTGTATTACTTACTCATCCGTCGTTTAAATCTGACATTTCGAAAAAAGTTTGTCAAAATTTTTCGATTTTGAGTTTTTTTCGTTTGCATTGCAAGTCATGTTTTTCAATTTGTTTCTAACGCGTGAGTTATTATGACATTTGTCATGATAAAAAACTAGAAATGTTACTCACAGCTGATGTTTATTGGGATTGATGAAAATTAGAACATCATTATGATATCTTACAGACTGATAGATTTTATTAGCTGAATTACTTCCTAAAACAAAAAAGTCATGTAAGAAACTGCATCATGTCTGACATGCAAACATTTTAATGAACTGACTTAAGCAAGGGTGTCCCCATCAGTTAATATATCCAGTGCCACTTTATTGTTTACAAAACTATCTTGTTGTTGCAGGGAAATCTACAGGGCAAGCTCCTCCATGTAGTGGTGGATAAATTAAAATCCACTGGTTTCATCACACACACTCTTTCCCTGGGCGATACAAAGTACATGGTTGGTTGTTTTATTTTTAATCCAGTTATTTACTTCCACACACAAAAGTTATAAGTTTGAGATGTTTTACATAAATTTTGAAATTTATATAATTTATAACATTGTTATTTATTTAATTTTGTTTTATAAAAGTTGTTTTTAAATCAGCCTTGATGTTAATTCACCATTTTAGTTGATTTATATTCTTAATAATACTTTTTTTAAATGATTACTTGATTTGTAGGGCGTATGCCAGCTGCCAGAGAACAATAGAAAGACTTTTGATCATTGGAGGCTTGAAATCAGGTAACAAAGAGACTTATTGACTATGAAATACATTTTTTTTCTTGTGCTGCTATCTGAAAGTTTTACCTACATTTGGCTCATCTTTCTTTGACAGGCTCATCCCTAGTGATCAGTACTTTTGCGCCCTGTTGTACTACACGAACAGTATTGAGTTCAACAAAAATATGCGCACACGCGCTTTGACAAAAGGTTTCACCATCAACCAGTACTCGATCAGACACGTTGGAAGAACAGGTCTGTGATTGTTTTGCTAATAATAAAGATTGAAATGAGGTCATAATGGAATTATTGTTATATTCGAAGGTGTGCCAGGAGAACCGCTACCTGTTAACTGTGAAAAAGATATATTTGATTACATTGGAATGAAGTACAAGTCACCTGACCAACAAAATGGTTAATTCAAAATGTTCAAGAACTCATTGTTGTTGATCTGATGAGTGTAGTACAATGTGTTTATCTTAACTAACCGAACCGAAATTAATTAAGTATTTATTTAAAATATATCTATGAATAAATAAATAAAGCAGTTTCTATATATCGAATGTTTATACTTCTATCTTTGTATCTTATGAATAAGTTTATCCATATGGATTACAAAAACATAATTGTCATTTTCATTTAAATAAAGCAGAGGCTCAAACTATGAAAATTTAAAATGTTTCCAAGTTATATAGACACATATGTATGTATATATATATATATATATATATATATATATATATATATATATATATATATATATATATATATATATATATATATATATATATATATATATATATATATATATATATAGAAGGATTTGAGAAAAATGAAGCTTTTAATCGTTCACTTGTTCATCAAATTTAATTGTGACTGTACTACATACGATTTTTTTCAGAAACTTAGATTATTCATTTATTAGTTTAGTTTAACGTTAGGTTTAAGTTTAACATTAAAAAACAACTAAATAAATTAAACCTAATTTTTTGGTTATTACAAAGGATATAAACAAAGAATTCCTAAAGAAGAAATGCTTTTGTTGGAGGTCAGCACATGGTTCAAATTTTGTGTTTAATTTGTTTTCTATAATATTTTCAAAATTGTTATACATAGGAAGCGATTCTAACAAAGATAAAATCTCTGGATCAAAAGTACACTGCCAATATTTGTGGTAGTTTCAGGCTAGATGAAGGTGATAATGATTACAAAGTTGTTATTGTGATGATGATGGTAATGATTACAGATTTGTTATGATGGTGGTGACAATAATGATTATATAGAGTTGTTATGGTGGTGATGATGACAAGACCGAGACCATGGAAAATAAGTCTCAAAACAGTCTCGTGACTCCCATTTCTGTTTTTAAGTTAGCACCAGTATTTTCTGTAATTTCATAATGTAGGTAATGTTCACGTGTGTGACGATTTAGTCAAAAAAGGCACACAAATCTAAAATATAATGCTTATAACTCGATTCTAATAAACATGACTAACTTGAAACAGTACGTCAAAAATTACAGATGTTCCAAAATATCACTTTTCTATTGCAGCGCCGCATTTTTTGAATCCCTCATTTTAACTTCACCGCCGGTCTTGCTTGCTTGTCTGCTTGCTTGCGTGATTGTTTGCAAAAACAACTTCTAACTCTCTCAATTCGATTAATAGTTACTTTAATTATCGAAAAAAACAACAGTTATAACTTGCAAAACACGAATCAATAATCAATAAGCACACGACAAAGTTTAACAAGTGTAATCTCAGCGAAAACAGGCGCAATCTTCTTTTCAAATTTCGAAACTCTCTTATATAACAATTTTGAAGAGCCGGTAATCTCCTGGCCGCAACCAAAGCCGCCAATTTGTCTGACAATAACCTTCGTCAAGATTTCAAGAAAGACAAGGCGAAGAAGCAAGAAACGTTTGCTACTGGGCTCGGTCGACCTCGACTACCATCTACAGAGGCAAACCAACTCAATGAGCCCCTCACGATGACGGAACTCTGTAAAGTGCTAAAAAAAAAACCAAGAGAACTACCCCTGATCCAGACGGACTGATCTACAAAATGCTGGCGAAACTAAAGAAACAAAATCGAGAGCATCTTCTCGACATTCTCAACGCAGCAGCTGGAAGGACTCCATAGTTGTTCCATTCCTCAAGCTGAAGAAGCCAAAGGAGCAGGCCAGCTCTTACAGACCAATCTCTGTCAACTCCACGGTCTGTAAAACTGTAGAGAGAATTTTGAAACAAAGACTTATGCACTTCGTTTCTCAAGAAGAGCGAATAGGGATGGAACAGTCTGGTTTCCTAAACGGCAGATCAACGCTCGACCAGATCGTACGACTCCAACACGACATTGCGTACAGCAACAGGATGAGGTCGACTACTATTAGGGTCTCTCTAGACTTGGAAAAAGCCTTCGACCTAGTCTGGAGAAGAGGTGTCCTTCAAAGGCTAGAGAATCTCGGAATCAACGGTCGATCCTCAGCTGGATAATTGACTTTTTCCGAGAAAGAACATTTCGTGTCAAAGTCGGAAACTCGATGTCACAACAACACACAACAGAGAACGAAATTCCACAAGGCAGCGTGTTGAACTCTTTGGTCTTCGTCCTCTTGCTCAATGTCATTCCGAAACCTTTAAAAGAAATCGAGTTATTTTTTTCTGGACAAGCTGAAAGAATGTCGATGTACTTTACTTCAAGATGCAGAAATACCTCAACAAGGTTGAAAAAGTTCTCATTGCGTGGGGCTTCAAGATCTCGGCATCAAAATCTGTCTCAGTCCTCTTCACCAAATCCGACGAGATTAAAAAAGCATCTAGAGAACACAAACTTCAGATTGGCGGTACAACTTTCCAGAGAACAAACAGCGTCCGATTCCTTGGCGTTATCCTAGATCAGGAACTAACGTGGAAAACCCAAATATTGGACACAATTAAAGGAGCAAAGAAAAAACTCAAGATCTTAAGAGCCGTGACAGGTCTCAACTGGGGCCTTCGAAAAAAGAACCTACTGATGCTGTACATAGCCACTATCAGGTCAATCCTTGACTACGGTTGTGAGGCTTACAGCCAGTCGGCCAAAACCTGTAAAAAAACCATTCGACCGGATCCAACACCGAGCTCTCCTGATAGTTACCGGGGCACTCAGATGCACCAGCCTTGCCTCTCTTCAAATCGACTGTGGTGAAATGCTATTGGAAACAAGAAAAAAACAGTAGATCGCCCTCTACGCTTTCCGGACAAGACAGACCTGTAGCCACCCGTCCAGAGAAATATTTTTTCCGTGGACGAGTGAAAGGTTCAGCTGAACAAAGAGAAATCTTGGAAAGAAGAGACAGTAAAAAACAGTGACAGCTGCCCCAAAGAAAATCATTCAGATTTTACGCAAACTCGATCTACTTGACTTTCCTGATGACCGTCCGTCTCCTACTCCTCCCTGAAAACTCGTCCCGTCTACCATCGACACGTTGATTGTAGTTTGCGACAAGAATTGTCCATCCATGCTGCCTACCGGATTGGAAAAAATTGCTAGTTATGAAGATACTCTGGCAATCTACACAGATGCATCGAAAGTCGACGAAAAAACAGCCATCGGCATGGATTCTAGAAACATGAACATTGACATCTCGCAAAGAACTCCTGATCATCTATCGATCTTTACTGCCGAGATGATAGCAATTATATCTGCCCTTGAGACCTTTCTTTACAATTCATCGAGAAGCGCTGAAACCAACAACAAACTAACCATATTCACAGATTCTTTGAGTTTGGCAACATCGCTCAAACATCGAAAGAAAAGCCATCTTAGAACACGTGCCAATGAAGCTTTGGCTCTTGTAAACAAAAGCAATAACAAGGCAATTGCCTGCACCATTGTCTGGATTTCCAGCTATGTAGGCATCCCCAGAAACGAAAAAAACAGACAAGCTCGCATCAAACGCCATCAAAGCTCTTCAGATCCAACTGAAAACCCATGCTGAAATGGCTCATGTCAGAACTTTCGTCAAGAATTAAAGTATACAAATCTGGTCTCAAGGGCTTGATAGCAATTTCTATTGCAGGATTAAACCTACAGTTTCAACGCGGTATAATCTTGATGTAAATTGGTCACGAGAAAAACAAGTAATCTTGAGTCGAATTTGTCTGGGAGAAACCAAACTAAACTATGAAAAGTTCAAAATGGGTATCACTGATTCGGCCGTTTGTACGAAATGTAACGAAGAAAAGAACGAAACAGTGGAACACTTCCTCCTAGAGTGTCAAGGCAGAAGTCAACTCCAAAATAATTTAAAAATTCTTCGAAAGAAAAAAAACTGAGATAAAGAAATTTTATTCGACTAAACAGCAAACGAATATATCTTCAAATGGATCAAATCAAATGAGACAAAATTACAAATCATCTGAAGTTAACGAAGAAGATGTAAATCAAACATGTTTTTGTTGTTTTTGTTTTGTTTTCTTATAGTCGGAAAAGGACTCTAAATAAAAGAAAAACGCAGGCCTTCCGCGCAAAACATGCTTGCGGCATCACGTTATAAAATTAATACGCGCACAAAAAATTATTCAAATTTAGAAGGCGCCGGTGCACGCACTTAAAATAAAACATGCGCCACGCACTATAGTACACTGTGGATCGGCATGCACGCTGTGTTTGAAACACGGACGCGTAAACTCCCAGAGACCTCTTCATAGTTACCTGCAAAATCTGGGAAAGCTTTTCTTCTGTGGCAAAGTTTTTATCAGATAACAATACCTATTATTTCAAAATTGCTAACACTGAAACATTTATATTCAAATAATCTATACCCAGTCAACGGGGGGGGTGGGAACCACAATTTTAAAGTTATTTCTAATCTGCTTTGAGCTGCTGACCGCAATAAGTTTTTTTCTAGTCCTTCTTGACCTGTCCGCCGTATTTTTAATCTAACCATTACAGTTATCCTGTGACTTTGTTTTAGTCATACCTAAAAAATCGCCTGTATTACATCAGATATGGCCATTTTTTTGTCTCTACTTTCAACTTGATAAACCAATGTGAGAAGCCAAATCTTTAATTTTTTTATTGCTCTAACATTGTTTTTTAAATCCCTTATATTAACTTCACTGTCGGTCTTGCTTGCTTGCTTCCTTAAGCAAACAATTGCTTAAAACAAAGTATATGTGATGTACGAAAGTTATTCAATATATTCAATATAATGATTGCCGCTTGCTTTTTATCTTTAACGCTTTTTCATAAGTTATGTTGTTGGTATTGGTAATAGCCGATTTTACGTTATGTTGCAGTTAGAACATCCCGTAATGCTGTTAGGTTGCCTGCAATCGCAAAACAAGATATATATATATATATATATATATATATATATATATATATATATATATATATATATATATATATATATATATATATATATATATATATATATATATATATATATATATATATATATATATATATATATATATATATATATATGTTGATTAAAAAAAAGTAATTAAAATATAATCTCATAGATTGCTCTAAAAATGAACATAACTAAATTGAGCCTCAAAGCCACACCAAATTGTTTTATGTATAATTTTTCTAAATTTTGATTAAACGGAGCCTCCATTCGGTCACTGGAAGTCCTTTTCAATTGAGCTTGAAATTGTGCAGCCCACTCTTTGAGTCTATTATGTTCTCCAGGACTCCAACCGCAAAATTAATGTTTATATGTCACTATAGATGACACACCATAACTTCATGTTTTGAATAATTATTAGCATTATGACAATTGATTTTTATTAAATACATTTTCATTTATTTCTGAAGATGCGCCAGACGCTGGAAATAATGGTGAGCAAGGTCCCGCAACAACGGAAATCAATTCAAGTACACGCTCTATTTTTTATTTAATTGAATTTGTTTTTTAAAGTACTTAGATTTTTATAGATTAACTCAAATAATTAAGTTAAAAGATAGTGAAAGTTTAATTCAAAATTGGTTTGCTCCTATCTTGGAAGACCAGGGAAAGACAACAATAAGTAAAACAGTGGTGGATTTAGCATCAAGCTGGAGAAGCGACTTGTTCCTCTTAGCCCACTTTAATTCTGAAAAAGTGCCCATTGCCTTTATTTTGAAATTTATAACATATCTAGTGAAAGCAGTTTTGAAAATTTCATCTCTATCACATCTAACATTTGTCAAGTATTTCCTTCTCACATTAAGCTTGGGGAACTGAACCGCAACCGATATTATTAAATTTTCGCAGCAAGGTGACATCTATTATTTTTAAAATTAGCAAATCGATTTTTCTTTAAATGAAACCGTGTTTATTTAAATCCCTTTGAGGAATTTTCAATTTTTTCGTTTGCATCTTTCTTTTATAAACAAGTTCCGTACATTTTCTTCAAAAATTGTTGCTTTCATTTTGATACAGTTTGCTTAATTTAGTTCAAACTTTTGAGGACGTTATTAATTAAAATTTAATAAAAAACGTCTTTGAAACTTTAAGAAATTTGGTTACTGGATGGAATTTTATGCAAATTCAAAACAATTAGGAAATGTGTCGCCACTCACGTTAACGTTCTCTCCGACTCAACTTTCCTGGACATAAAATACCGACGGAAATGCAAGCGAAAGGACTTTGCTTCCCTTTTCTGCTAAAAAAAAATATTAAATATTACAAAGCAAAGATTTACGACAAACATGCCATCCTATCATGAGATGAATCGATCAGAACAACACTTTCTAGGTCTGAAAACTCTCGCAGCCTCTGGCGCTCTCTCAACAACCTCCTCCACAGACAAGAAATACAAGATAGATAATTTGTTCAGCGTTTCCTTCACTCAGATAATTGAATCGCTTAACAAAAACATGTGTCTGTGCGTTTGTTATGACAACCATAACTTCAATCACCACTGGAGATCCAACAATTTTTTTAACTAGCTTTGAAGATGTGACTGAAGACCTTTTTCCTCTTCAATTTTTTATGCGTTGTTCCAACATACTTTCGACGGCAGTCTCTAATTTCTGTAATCTTTCTTTTGGTGAAGGTTGCTTTCCATTCACGCACAAAAGAGCTCAACTTGGTAATGTAAATGACACTATAAAAATACATGATTAATAATAATTATTAGCATTATCTTCTGCAAACTACACGACCGATTTAAAAAAAAAGGATTAAGAAAATAAAAATGTGTTTTCTAATTAACAAAATTGGAAAACACGAAAAAGTCTAATTTTTTTTTTTTTTTTTTTTTTTGCTGTTTAATTTTATATAACTAAAAATTTGTTGATTTATTAATATTTTATACTTTTCTATATTTCTGTTTTACGTTGTTAAAGTTTCAAATTAGTGCAAAATAATTTCCATTGCTATATAATAGGATACAACTTATATTATTATTATTATCATCGTATCGATTTTTTTCATTATAATTATTTCAATGTTAATCATTCAAAATACATCTAGAAGTTGATGACAACCAGCCTCTTTTGGAACAGTCAACTTCAGCAGGTAAAGAAAATAATGTATTTAATCTTGATTTTATTTGCTGGTTTTAGTGAAATTTTCTTACAAATAAATTATTAATTAATAAAAAAATATTTCAATTTTTTTCAAATAATATCTGCACAAACAACTAAAAAAACATTTCAGAAACGTAAAAACATATAACAAAAGATAGTTTCCATGAACCACTGTATAAATAGTTTAGATGTTAAAAACCACGATACTTAATTTTATAATGTTAATTTGCTAATAATTTTATAATGTTAATTTGTGAATTACTACAGATTTAGCTTCTTATACCCGTCCTGAAGTAACACCTGAAGGTTAGTAAATGAATAATATAATAAGTAATCATGAGTACTTGTGCTTGAAAAAATTAAAAAAAAATTTAAGTTTTTATTATTCGCTGATGCAAATATCACAAAGTTGTAGAAACATTTGCTCAATGTTGTCAAACTTGTCATAGAGAATTAAATACAAGACTTTGTACATGTATGTTTTGTATTCTGTTTTAAATTAATTAGATAGAATGTTTCTTAAAAACTAAAAAGAAATTAAGCTTTAATTTTTTGATCGGCTCATCGTATATTTAAAGATCATAAGCGCACACATACACACTTATTACCATACACAGTACACATATAGTAACATTTTTTTCCAAATAAATTTTTAATAGGTAATAAAAAATATTTTTTATTTTTAAATAACACATCCTCACAAACTGAATTTAAAAAAAAATTTTAGAAACGTGAAAACATATAACAAAAACTAGTTTCCACGAGCCACTGTATAAATATTTTAGATGTTGAAAACCACGTTACTTGATTGCTTCTTAGTTTATGTGTCTTTGCGCGTGTGAAAACAATGGCTAATGATATTTAACCTGGTTAATCCATAAGTGGGTTCACGAATATGTGCTCCCGGGCATTTTTTCCGACAGAATGTTGTAAAGTTTTTCAAGATTAATAATTTAAAATGTCAAAATATTTTAATGCAGTTTAATTACGTTTGATTTTAAGAAGCAAACTATTTCTATTAAGTTTAAGCACTCATATATTTTTAAACAGGTCAATTATATTTCATTATAGATAAACCATATATTTAAATAAAAATGTTAGTCTTTTGGTTTGTCAGCTCTATTTTAAAACATTACTGACAAACGTGTCTAAAAATGGTTAAAGTTAATGACGTTGAGCTATAATGATGAAGATGTTTTTTCAAGTCGGCAATGTTGACTCATGAATTACTATTATTTAAGAAACAGGCGATGAACATTATGCAGTACTGATTAAAAAAAGTTAGTAAATGATTCATAATATTGTGAATGTTTGTTTTTTGCAAAAGCATTGAAGTATATCGTTTGGTTCTTTTGTATCTGGAACATTAATGTATATAATCAGATTAACTTTTTGTTTCTATAGTTTGGTTTTAATCAGATTTGGAAAAAAATCTGAAATATTTTCAATAAGATATTAGAATCAGTTACAATCAATCAAACAAAAGCATTAATGACCTTCATTTGTAAGACTTTGATAGTTGGTTTATCAATCAATTGCCCTAATCTAGTTATTGTGATCGTCTGTCAAGTATAGTTCCTGATTCTATGATACGACGCAACAACGTGTCTTCAAGACTGCAAGCTATTTTAAAAGATAGGCTCTTTTTATATAATATTCTATATATAAGGACAAGACAGCTCGCATATTATCACCATCTTCCAATTGATTTTTTTGCTTAGTTTCCACATTTACCAAAACCAAAAAACTAATCTCACACCAAGAGGTGTTAACAAAACGAATGATGAATGACAGCACACTTTTGGCCAAATCTGGGTGTACAGCTTAACAACAGTCCGCTCATGCTTCTCCATTTTTAGGCAAATTAGAAACGTTCATATGTTTGTATCAATCTTTGGAATTAAATCACAACTCTCATTCTGCAACGGATCAACTATTGCAACTTCTTATTTGTCGGTCTACCAGCTTCTCAACTTAACCACCTTCAGCTCGTCATCAACACCGCCACTAAAGTGATATCCAACGCTAAGAAGTGCAATGACATATGTTTAAATGTCTGCACAATAAAGTCCCACTCTACCTCAGCCGGGATCTTCAACCGACCAGCTCTGTTGCCGGCCGCAGACGACTCCGATCTTCGTTTTCCGGACATCTCGTCGTGCCAGCTTCATGTCGAGCATCTTTGCTTTGGAGTTATTGGCCCCAAAACGTAGAATGATTTTTTGTTGGCAATACAGCTTGCTACATATGAAATGGAATTCTGCAGTCTGCTCAAAACAATTTTTTGTATAGTCTCCTACAATCTTTTATCCATAGGCAGTGGCCCCGTAGCTCATTCGACCGTGTGACCACTTTAGAAAAACATTGTCATACTTTATATATAAAAGCTAATAATAGTTACTTAAATTTTAGATGTTCTCAATAAAAAGCCTGCAGTGCAACCTAAACAAAGTTAGTAAATGAATACCTATTAAAGTTGTGAGTGTATGTGTGGTTAAAGTACTTGAATTTTAGTTGCTTCTAATGAAAATCCCACAATACAACCTCAACAAGGTTAGTAAATGATTAATAGAATAGATCGTATAATTGTAAACAAGATAGGAACTAATATAAGAGATGGTATGAACAACAAAATGAAATGTTTTGAACATATCTTTTTACATTGAACAGTTTGTATTTAATAGTTTTTTTTAGAAATTTTTGAGACAATTTTAAATTGACCCAACCCAAACAACCGCAAGTTGAAAATTCTCGACCCCTTCCAACCCAACCCGATCCAACCAAATTTAACCCATGGATCCACACAACCCATGGACAACTTTGCTTTACCCGCAAGTTGGTTCGTTTGCAAGCAGATGAATGATTTTTACATAATTGAATCATAAAAAAGACAAAATTGTAATTGATTTTGTGTTATTTTTTTCTTTTTATTCAATTTTCAAAAATGGTTTCAAGCACTAACAACGGTTTTTAAAAGTTTTGATTTCTGTGAAATGTCTTTGAATTTATTTTATGAAAGTCTATTGACAAATTCATACTAATTAGTTAGAATTATTTTTTGAATAAGAGAATAAATTTTTTCCTGAATAATATTAAATGTGGTTATAATTGAAGTTAAGTTTTGATCGTAGTTTTCATCACTAGTTACATTTTGTTTGCATGAAAAATTAAAAGATAAAATACGTGTTGTATTAAACCATTTCTAGTTAGACAATACACTGAAAAACAAATTACATTACGTTTAAAATATTGCATCACAGATACAAATTTTTCTAGTTCTTAATTTAATTTTGCAAGTTCAGAAACTAAAATTAACTAATTTTCCTTGATCCAACCAAGCTTAAATTTAAAATATAAACTTGCTCTCCATTTTAATGAATTTGTTTAAAGTTTGAAAACTTTAAATTTTTGTTATTTCTTAATTAAAATAATTGTGTGTTTCATAAAAATACAAATAAACACATTTATTTAAAATAACTTGCATCAAATAAAAAGCCTGCATGTCCTGACATTAAAAAGAATTGTGAAAAAGCTTTGATTGTTATATCAAAATATCCATGGTAAAAAATTACAGATTTTTTAGGGTTTTTATCAAACAGTCAGATATTAAATAAAAATAATGTTTTTGTTTGACAATTAATATATTAAGTTCAATCAAATTAAAATTTTATTTGGTGTAAATGATTAAAACAAGTAATTAACAATCATCATTATTTTTATCATTATTTTTAGTTTAAATATTTTATTTTAATGTTAAACGTTTACAGGTCATTTAGAAATCGTTGAGAATTCATTGTATGGAAACTCGCCAATACCAGCAGGTAAAGCAATTAATTCAATTAAGTTTTATTAAGATTATGTTAGAACATTGCGTAATGCTATAAGGTTGCGCTGCAATCACAAAACAATGATAAATATATGTTGAATAAAAAAAGTATTTAAAATAATATCTCATAGTTGCTCTAAAAATACATGAATAATAATAATTATTAGCATTATCCTCATTGGACCAGTTTTATGTTAAATACAATTAAATTTTTTTGAAGACGCGACTTCTTCTACTGTACCCAACCCTGAAATTAAAGGTGTGCCAGGTAACAGCTTAGCTGCTGTTCCTGATTCTCCAAATACGGAAACAACGGAAATCACTTCAGGTAAATGCACTATTTTTTTGGTTTAGTTAAAAGTTAGTTAAATTAGTTGCAACTAAATAGTTTAACTTAAATTATTTAGTTAGGATTTATTAAACTTTTAATTCAAAATTTAGTTTTTGCCCATCTCTAAACACGAATGAAAAACAAAAAAAGCCAAATAGGGGACTTATTTCATAATAATGCAAATAAAAATTAATAAAAAACCAAATCAGTTTGAAAAATTTATTATGGAAAACCTTTGTTTTACTCATAGCTGTATCCGCATTCTGCGAACGACACGGCTGATTCAATAGTCTGCAAGAACACAGATGATCGTCCTATATTTCGTTGTATTTTTCTTTATTAGATCTTGATCATTCGAAGTTCCTAATTGGTCGCTGAACGCCTTATGCACTCGAGGTAGCAATTGTGCAGCACACTCATTCTCTCATTCCGTAATGCTTTTCAGGTTTCCATGCACAAGGCATGGGATCATCTATGCATGTCTATTTTTTGCTAGAATATCATTAGTTAAAATTTTTTATTGTTAACAAGAAAAATTTATGATTTATTAAAACTTTCTGTAACGGACTAATTAGGAATTACAATTGTTTTTGCCGGGTTAAAATTTCATTAGATATGCTATATATGCATATTCAAATAATTTTTAAAAAGTTTTTTTGTTGATTATAAAAACTAACATCTGCTGCTAAATGTTGTGTTTGCATTATGGACGAGCGCTGATGATATAACCGTAAACTGTTTACTTGTATACCTAAAAATCGGTGTTTTGAATCTCGCCGTTGTCAGCCGCATCCATGGGATGTGGGTAAGTGCTTAAAAATGGCTGCATTTGGTTGTTCTGTAAATTAGGCCCAAAAACGAAAAAACGATAAAAAAGTGATTCGGAAGGCTTACGGGTAATACCACGTTAAAAATTAAATTTTATTTTATGGGAAAACAATTATGATTGTAAAGAAAGAATTTTTTAAGCACCGTCAAAATGATTTATCTACAAATTGCTTACTTCTAATTTTATATTATTTCAGAAAATAAACGTACTTCAATTATGCCAGAAGATGAAGGTTACACATTTATTTGATTATTAACCTAATTACTTAAGACATTCTAAAACATTGCTAGAAAGTTTCCAATTCACTTGTAACGTTAATATTAGAAATGAATTTGAATCATATCACCATACAAAATGGTTTTATATTATAGAAAAAATTTTAACAAACAGTTACAATATTTTAAGACATTTAATTTTTTTTAATTAATCAAAAATTTCGGAAAAAATTAAAAAATATTAAAGAATGTTTACTTATACATAAAACATTTTTAAGTTTTGTTTCATTGTTTAAAACGTTTTTTTGTGTTTATTAATTAACTTTGTTCAAATTTATTCAGTTTTTGTTTTTATCTTAATACAAATTATTTAAAGTTTTACCATCGTCATTTTCAGTGTGTTCATTAACAGACTACTATTATCACCATCGTTATCATCACCAGCATCATTGTCATAAACTTTGTATTTTTACTAATACATTTTTTTCAGATTCCGTTTATGAAAACTATAATCCAGAATAGCTGAATTGCGGTGGTCAATTATTATTCTATTGAAAAACATTTTTTTTTTTTATTACTTGCAAGTTTTTGTTTTTTTTCAATTTTCCTGAGTTTTTTTAAATTTTTAACGAAGTTTTTAAACTAATTTTTAGACGTTTTGTGTTCAAAATTATACATAGTTATTTCTTCTAAGCCATTACTTTTATTCGTTACATATTTGTGCAAGAGCGGAATAAATGTTTGCAAACTTTTCGAAAGAATAATATTTTTTCAATAAAATCTAGACAACGTGCGTCTTTGACAAAATGTATCAAATCTGATATTCGCTGGCTGAGGTTGTTTTATTACTACACTTTAGTAAATGCACTTTTAAAAATCATTACCGGAAAAGAGTTACTTCGTTCCAGTCTGGTTCAATTGAGGTCTAGAATTTCTAACGTAAGACTTTTCTGGAAGTTTATTGCTCCAGAATGCAAACGGGAAAAAATATAACTATTACAACTTAGACCAGTACCGGCTAAAAAAAAATTTTTTTATAAGTTACCAAGAAATATAAATATTAAAAAGTTTATATTTAATTTCAATCGGTAAGTACTAAAAATAATTGTAAAAAACGGGGTTTGTAGTTTCTCAAAAAATACAGTGTTCATCTCTTTGCTGTAATAACTATTCCAGCTGAAAAAGTTGAAGTACATCCATTTTTGAGTTCCACTTACACAAACCAAATGAAACGCTTTTATGTTATTAAAACTCAGATTTCAAGATCAATATTTTACCATTTTTCTTTTTAAAAAAACGTTTTTTGCAAAATTAATTACTAATGAATAATGTGATCAAGCAACAAAATTTATCAAAAATCTATCATCAAGAAGTGACTGAAAAATTGAATAAAAAAACGAAAACCGTTATTAGAAGGTAATTAAAATAAAAATATACTTTGTGTAATATCAAAAAAACACATTTTCAGTTAATGCATTGCAATTATAAGTTAATTAAAATAAACAATTTTTTTGTGTAATATCAAAAAAGAATTTAACACATTTTTAGTTAATGCATTGCAATTAAGAATAGTATTCAAACCGGTTATGTGTTCAGGTTTGGAAATTTGGCTCTGGATTCAAGTTCAGTTTAAGTTTTAACTTCCATAAGGTTTGAGTTTAATTTAAGTTCAATATATATTGGGTTCGAGTTGAAACATAATAATCAAACAATTAAGGTTTGTTTGAGTTTGGCTCGAAGTGTGATGACAGTATTTTCAATTAAATTTACACAAATAAAAGATACAATATTTTAAACAACATTTATTGAAAGGTTTATTTTATGAAAAAAACCACAACATGAAATTTTATTTCAAACGCTATTGTAGCTTTGGACTCAAAATGTTTAAGACATTTTATAAAACGTCTTAGAAAAAAATGTTTTTCCATATATAGCAATTATAACTGTAGCAGTGATGACAATGAGCTCTTTTGCATTTTTTGTCATTTTTGGTAAAACATGACTGTACTATAGCAGTGGATTCTTTAACAAAGTAAAAAAAGTTAAATAAGCTAAACAACTTTTTTATAGGCATTATAAAAACATGCTAAAAAACTCTGTTAACTAACGTCTTTATTTTTTATATTTTTTCAAGTCAGTTTCTGTTTTTTTTTGGATTAAAATTCAAGTTGGGTTTGAGTTTGGTTAAAATTTGACCACCAAAGCAATTTTTCTGTTGGAGAAGAAAAAACACAAATCTTTCCAGTTCAGCTGTAGAACAAATTAAAAATATTGATCAACTTTGCTCACAAAAATTCAGTTTGCAGAACAAATGAAAATTAAAAAGGCTGCATATGAAAAATGTATGAATCTTAAATTATTTAACAAAAATAGTTAATGCATGAATGACCATGTTATAATTATTTCTAATCAATGATTACATGGGAAATTTCCCAAATTGAATTCAACCACTTTTTGGAAAAAATGGTTTTAAAGAAATTGTTTGTTGATGGAAACAAGTTTCTTGTTAAAATATGTAGTTTGTTAGTAATAAAAGTTCCTTCATTTCTTTTCATGAAAAAATGGAGTCCCAACCTAGGCTGAGAATTCTATAAGCGTGAGCCGACTTTTTATTAGACAGCTGTTGGAACGATGATTTAGTGACAAAACTGCGCAATTACAATTCCCATACATAAAGAAGTTGAAGAAGTAGCATTATTTACCAACATTACAGTACCGCCATACACAGCTTGTGCCTATGGTTGTACAGTTCTCCCATACACAGCCTGTGCCTATGGTTGTACAGTTCTGCCATACACAGCCTGTGCCTATGGTTGTACAGTTCTCCCATACACAACCTGTGCCTATGGTTGTACAGTTCTCCCATACACAACCTGTGCCTATGGTTGTACAGTTCTGCCATACACAGCTTGTGCCTATTTGTACAGCTCTGCCTGACACTCACTAATATATCTGTTATTATTACATACAAACCTTATTCCTTGCACTCAAAGTTGCTTAATTCATTTTAATGTTGATTTGATTTTTCTTTGGAAACTAAAGTGACCAATTTTGTAATGCAATCCTGAGTATATATCTTTAGAATATGAAACCCTGATGGCGTCTTAGGGTTTAGAGACCAATTTTTCCATGTTGCTGGGCCCGTCGACTGGAATGCTTTGATATCGGGAACTCAAAAGCGAACGATTTCCGATAACTTCCGCTTATTTTTGAGAATTTATCTTTTATACCTGTCTTTCAATACTACATAAACAAATTTAAATAGCAAATGAATTTAACTGTTTGTGCTATTTATAATTTCAAAGTTAATTTTTTGAATGAATAAACAGGGGAGTTTTTAGAACCGAGTCTTAAAATTATAACAATAGATATCAGAATGAGGTAGTAGCTGTACATTTGAATAACAACAGTCCTTAAATAAGGGTATTTGTGCTGATTGAACATTCATAGAAAAGCATTTTAGTTATCAAATCTGTTTGAAAGGGTTGACAAGATGGAGAAACTGTGTTTCCTAGTGTTTGTGGTGACTACTTTGGTTTCTTCTCAGAGTTAGTTTTGCTTTATCTGTTAGTGATGTTTTTTATGAGAAAAAATAAAATAACTTTTACACCGAAAGCTAAAGTTAAAAAACAAACCAAAATGCAAGGTATCAGTTTTAAATATCACCTATAATACATCTTTTATTTTAAAATTACAAACAGAAATACAAAAATTTGAGAAATTCCTATATAATTTGAAAAGCACTAAAAACCTTTTTTTCTTTTATTAGAAAATTTCTCTGAATATATTTGAAAAATATAGGATTCACATTATATGTCTTTTTAAATGACAAAGTTTATATAAAATAAGTTTTTTTATTTATTATTAGTTTTTTTAGTTTTTAACAGTGATGGGCAGTAGTTAACTACTTTTAACTACTTTAGTAGTTAACTACTAGTTTAACTACATGGGAGTAGTTAAGGCAAAAAGTTTAACTACCCGAAAATAACCGGTAGTTAAAAAATAGTTTAACTACTTTTTAGAGTAGTTAACTACAATTAGTTTAACTACCTAAAAGTAGTTAAAGTCTAAAAAAATTAAACCAGCCTGTATAATATTTTACGCAAAGATCTGGCTTCAAATGACTCAACAACAAACTCACTGCTCATGTATGCTAATATAACAAGAGTTTTTCTCAAGTTTAATACAAGTCTACCAAGCAGTGCTGCTGTTGAGAGACTGTTCAGTTGTGCGGGTCAAATATCAGTGCCAAGACGGTGCAAAGTGTCTGACAGATTGTTTGAAAAGCTTGTTTTCATGCGTCATGTACTCAAACGATAATCATCTACAGGTAATAAAACGATGTTTGACACCGTCTGAAGTAGATTGATGGGCTGGATAATTAACTTATAAAATATGTGTCTTTTCATTATTAAATTGAAAAAATTGTCATGGCTTTATTTAATAAATTAGATGGTGAACATAATTAATGGTGATCATGTGAGGCCTAATACAGCAATGCATTGTATTAGTGTACAAGTTTATAGAAAAAAGTAGTTAAAAGTAGTTAACTACTTTACAGTATTTAACTACTTTAGTTAAACTACCTCTGACAAAAAGTAGTTAACTACATAGTTTAACTACTAAAAAGTAAATGTAACTACAGAAAAGTCCAACTACTTGAAAGTAGTTTGTTGCCCATCACTGGTTTTTAATAAATCTTGTTATTCTTTATTAATCCACATTTTACATGAAATTAAGAGAGTTTCTTGTCCGGTTTACCTGTAAAAAGCCATGGATAAGCCTAGCATGCAAATTTCGACAGACGGCTAGCTAAACGTCGGCATTTGCTTGGGTTTTCGCTTTCATTGTTTGTTTGATTAGAAAACTTAAACACAGGATCCACGCAGAAGAAAACAGTTACATCCTAAATGGAACAACCAAAATTCACAAAGAACTACGGCTTCCACTTATTTGCTACGTAATTAACGCTGTAATTGCAAAAGATTTTCTCAAACCAAAACACAAACAAAGCTTTGCGCTTCAACTATATAAAGTTTTGAAGCTCATTATTATTAATAATCAAGTTATGTATTGTCATCGAAAACTAATGCAACTTTTCTATTCAATTTGAGAACAGAAAGTGAGTTAAAAATTGAATTTCCTAATATGTTCTCCAAGCCTCACTCACACATTCACTGAGAAACTGAGAAAGTCAGTCTGGAACGATGATACCGTGGAGTAACAAAGTCCTTATGTAATCATAAAGCACTGTAGTCACATGTGCACACGTACATACACATAAATAAACAAGCAATCTAGCAATGGTTTTCGACATCTAAACTATTTAATCAAGCCCATCCTTTTTGCATAATAAGCCATCCACGTGCACACAAACATACACATAAATTGAAAATGAATATGTATGTGGATGTTCAGATGTTGTTTAAATAACAGGCCCTTGGGCCGACTGAAACCACGACGGAGTTATGTAGAAGTGTATAAAAAAAGTAAAAAAAAATCGTAATCCTGGATTATAAGAATAAGATATTCAAAACTTAAATAATAGATGGATTAATAGAATTACATTTGAAACAGTACTGAAAAGTTGTAAAAACTTTGAATTTGTATACTTTTATTAACTTTTACATGTCCAGTGTCAGAGATCGCTGGGTCCTGTAATTTATAATTTATTTACTTCCCAAACAGCAATTGCTCTTAGATTTAGCACAAACGAATTTTGTAAAACAATGCTTTCTGCTAGTTTGATCAATTGCAATTATTCGTTTAAATGTCAGTATCACTGTGAGCCTCTGCAATGTTTTTTTTTTGCTTGGTTACATATATCTATATTGAAAATAAAATAAATTGAAATTGATAAATATAAGTTGAAATATTGAAACAGTAACAAGCCATGGATTTTATGTTAAAATCGATACCATGCGGGTTGAAAAAGTAGTTCACTATGAACAAACTGAAAAGCTATGATAACCACGATTTAACTGAATCAATTTTTTAACATTTAAGAAATAAATAATTTGTCAACGTTTTCTACACCTACAATCTTAAGGTTATTATAGGATTATATATATATATATATATATATATATATATATATATATATATATATATATATAAAAAAGAACATGTCCTGACTGACTGACTGACTGACTGACTGACTGACTGACTGACTGACTGACTGACTGACTGACTGACTGACTGACTGACTGACTGACTGACTGACTGACTGACTGACTGACTGACTGATGACTGACTGATAATCAACGCCGAGCTCAAACGCCTCATCCTAGGAACGTGAAATTTGGAACTTATATTACTTTTATAGCGTAAACATCCGCTAAGAAAGGATTTTTAAAAATTTTGCTCCTAAGAGGAAAAAACTGGAAAACAAACTTTTTTCTAAAACAATGTATATCTCGAAAACCAAAAATGAGGAGATTTTGAAATTTGGTATATAGATTCTTTTTGAAAAATAAAAAGATAAGTGTTTCACCATTTTTTGAAAATTCGGTTTCCCGGACCTCAAATGTGGGTTGGAAAATTGGGTTATTTGGTTTTTAAAGTAGCTTTTACTCAAAAACAGTTAATGCTACAGGAGTAAAAATTAGTATTTAGTTTCTACTCCAAAAATAATAAAATAGGTGTTTTAGCATTTTTTGAAAATTTGGTTTCCAGGACTTCAAATGTGGGGTGGAAAATAGGGCTAATTGTCTTTTATAGTAACTGCTACTCAAAAACAGTAAATACCACAGATTTAAAAATTATTATTTTTTACAAATTTGGTTTCCCGGACATCAAATGTGGGTTGGAAAATTGGGTTATTTGGTTTTTAAAGTAGCTTCTACTCAAAAACTGTTAATGCTACAAAAGTAAAAATAGTATTTAGTTTCTACTCTAAAAATAATGATATACGGGTTTCACAATTTTTTGAAAATTTGATTTCCAGGACTTCAAATGGGTGGTGGGAAATAAGGTTATTTGGTTTTTAAAGTAACTGCTACTCAACAACTGTAATTGCCACAGATGTAAAAATTAATACTTAGTATCTACTATAAAAAAAAGATATACGTGTTTCATCATTTTTTGGGTTATTTGGTTTTTAAAGTAGCTGCTACTCAAAAACTGTTAATGCTACAGAAGTAAAAATTAGTATTTAGTTTCTACTCCAAAAATAATGAAATACGTGTTTTAGCATTTTTTGAAAAATTTCGTTTCCAGGACCTCAAATGTAAGGTGCAAAATAGAGTTATTTGATTTTAAAAATTACTGCTACTCAAAAACTGTAAGTAGTAATATATATATATATATATATATATATATATATATATATATATATATATATATATATATATATATATATATATATATATATATATATATAAAGAACATGTCCTGACTGACTGACTGACTGACTGATAATCAACGCCGAGCTCACACGCCTCATCCTAGGAACGTGAAATATGGAACTTATATTACTTTTATAGCGTAAACATCCGCTAAGAAAGGATTTTTGAAAATTTTGCTCCTAAGGGGAAAAAACTGGAAAACAAAATTTTTTCTAAAACAATGTATATCTCGAAAACCAAAAATGAGGAAATTTTGAAATTTGGTATATGGATTTTTCTTAAAAAATAAAAAGATACGTGTTTCACCATTTTTTGAAAATTCGGTTTCCCGGACCTCAAATCTTGGTTGGAAAATTGAGTTATTTGGTTTTTAAAGTAGCCGCTACTCAAAAACTGTGAATGCTACAGGAGTAAAAATTAGTATTTTGTTTCTACTCACAAAATAATGAAATAGGTGTTTTAGCATTTTCTGAAAATTTGGTTTCCAGGACTTCAAATGTGGGGTGGAAAATAGAGTTATTTGTTTTTCAAATTAACTGCTACTCAAAAACTGTAAATACCACAGATGTAAAAATTAGTATTTAGTTTCTATTCTAAAAATAAAGATATACGTGTTTCACCATTTTTTTAAATTTGGTTTCCAGGACCTCAAATGTGGGATGGAAAATAATGTTATTTGGTCTTTAATGTAACTGCTACTCGAAAATTGTAGATGCTGCAGGAGTAAAAATTAGTATTTGGTTTCTACTCCAGAAATAATGATATACGTATTTTACCATATTTTGAAAATTTGGCTTCCAGGACTTCAAATATGGGGTGGAAAATAGGATCACTTGGTTTTTAAAGTAACTGCTACTCAAAAACTGTAAATGCTACAAAAGTAAAATTATTATTTAGTTTCTACTCTAAAAATAATGATATACGTGTTTCACCATTTTTTGAAAATTTGGTTTCCAGGACCTCAAATGTGAAGTGGAAAAAGGGTTATTTGATTTTAAAATAACTGCTACTCAAAAACTGTAAGTGCTACAGATGTGAAAATTGATATTTTGAGGTTTTGTGCCGGTTAAAAGTAGATGAGTTCAGTTTATCACCGGACGACGGGCCAAGCCGTTATTTTATGGTCTTCATAAGGCCCTGCCTAAACCTTAAATCAAGGTAGGACGGGCCGAGATTTTTAACCAAGTATATAAACATTTTAGTGATTTTAGGGTGTTCAGACGGGCCGGGCTAAACCTGAAGTCAAGGTGGGACGGGCCGAAGATTTTCATCAAATATATAGAATTTCTAGGCCTGTGAAAACGGGCCGGGCCCATATTAGACGGGCCGTGCCGGGACAGGATATTCGGATTTTGAAACGGGCTGGGCCAAGTTGTCGACGGGCCGGGCCGAGACCTAAAAAATTGGTCCGTGCAGTACTCTACTATGTATGCACGGTTCAAATTTTCTAATTTCATGCGAGCGAAGCCGCTACGGGCACTGCTAGTATATATATATATATATACTAGCTTACCCGCACACGTTGTTTTGCCTTATAAATTATTTTAGTTTTTTTTATTAAAAGTTTAATGTACAAATTATATTAATTTAAAAAAATCAATCTCGAAGTGCAATCGAGTGTACAATGTTTTTGTCAGTCCATCTTTAGCCAACACAAACAAACTGGATGGTTTGCCCACACAAGAACATGCCACGTACGTATAATTGTCCGTGAGAAAAACATGGCGTGCCCAAATCTAAGCCACAAACAGACATCGTTTGGCCTTGCGACTTATTAATTGTCATTGCGAATGCCAGTCTAATTGGAAATTGAATTCATTTGAATTCAATATGCACTTCTGTGGAAATCATTGGGATCCGTGGCAGCAAATCACTTTCGCCTCAGAACTTGCCATTCAAAATGCTGGCTTCGACAATGTTTTTCATTAATTTTTTAATTACTAATCGCGTGCCATTGCACAGCCGCGGTGGGTTCAAATTCCGAAGTAGAATAAACGGAGATCCAACTTTAAGTTGTAGATGATGCGGTGACATGCCTGGAAAATCCAATGAGTTCAAAAACTCAGTTGGATAATTTACGGCTTCGCTGGCATCGCAAACTGTATCAATCGATTTGTATGACACCAATTCGCCTGGCAACAACTGCTGTACCTTGAAATTTAAATCATTGACGTCCACATTTTTTGCCAGACACTCGTGATTCATGTATTGTGTGTGTAAATCGGGAAATGCGCTGTCAATGAGAGACTTTTGCAAATTAACAATTGTGCAGAAATCGGTTGACAATTTTATGCAGCCAGTATTTTGATGGATAGCAACTTTTCCATCACCGATATCTGACAATTGTTTTTAAAAATGTGTCGGCAGATGGATCTTGAAGCATTTGAACACGCATGTTTACTTTTAGCAGCACTTTTTCAATATAACCCCACAGTGCCGATGATTTCAAGCAAGCATTGATTTCATCAGCGTAAGTTGAACGGGGAATGACGGGAAGTGATTGTCTGAAATCCCCTGAAAGAAGTAACATAGTGCCGCCAAATATTTTGTCATTGTTTTTTATATCTTTTAGTGTTCTGTTCAACGCCTCAAGCGAATGTTTGTGTGCCATAGTGCATTGTTCCCAGATGATAATTTTGCATTGTTTCAGCCCTGTGGCCATGGATGATTGCTTTTGTATGTTGCACATTGCATCTGGGTTATTTTTAATATTCAGTGGCAGCTTAACTGCTGAATGAGCTGTTCTGCCCCCATCAATAAAGTTGCTGCAATGCCAGTCGATGCAACGGCCAAAACTATGCCATGCTGACTCATTTTTGAATATAAGCGCATGGCATTGGGGACATTCCTTATCCATAGCACCAATCGTCACTTTCGAATGAGAGTAATATTCAACATCCGGCTCATACTGAAATGCTAGACGAAGGAACGAATCAGATAAAAATTCTCGATATAGTTGCTGGCTCGGTCGATCGCTTGCTCTACGTGTGTTAACTATTAACCGGCGAGCTTGCTTTTGTTCCAATTGTCGTTGTTGATTTCGTTCAGCTCGTGGTTCTTGTGATTGTTATTCTCGCAATTCACCACGTTCACACGCACATTTGAATTACGTTGTAGGATTTGTTCGTCTGTTGTTTGAGCTCTTCTATTTCGGATGTTTTGGCATTATTCGTTCTACGATCCAAATTGCCTCCTTGGCGTCTTGCTGGCATGGTTCACTGTAAATCACGCACTGAGTATAATAGTAGTAATAATTTGATTTAAATTTTTTTTTTTTCATTATAGTTTATAGTCCTTTACACCAAGTGTTTTAAGACTGAATTGGCTGTATGTAGGAAGCACATAAGTACTTCCTGTCGTGGATCAAAGTTTGATCCTTTTAACTGTCCCTCCTCCTTTATCCAGGCTTGGGACTGGCTCGCAATTAGCGAGGCTGAGTTTAATTTGATTTAAATTGAAGTTATTGCTGAGCTACAATTACGGGAAATGCATAGATTATATATATATATATATATATATATATATATATATATATATATATATATATATATATATATATATATATATATATATATATATATATATATATATATATATATATATATATATATATATATATATATATATATATATATATATATATGCATTTCTATTTGTTGCATTTTCCTATGAAAAGGACATAATTGCACCTCTTTGTTTTTCCATTATATCTTTTTTAAATAATTAAAAAAAAATATTCTAAATAACCGTGAACCCGTGAACCTATCTTCAGACCTACCAAATGTACACAAAAAATTTCATAAAGATCGGTTCAGCCGTTTCGGAAGAGTTTAATTTCAAACACTATGACATGAGATTTTTATATATATAGATATAGATATATATATAGATATATATATTCTTGTACGCAAACTCCATTGAACATTATTGCCCATTTTGTATTTTGTTAATTTCTTCGCTAAAGACTTTAAACGTCGAAGGGAAGCCCGTTGTTGAGAAGAGAGACTATTAATATATATATTAGTTGCTCAGAAATCTTTTTTCACCATCTAATTATAATCAAACATTTAAAACTTTGTAATATTGACTAAAATGTTATTTGTATCGATTATTTCAATATGTAAAAATTAAATTGTTTTGTTTTGACAGGTGAACAAAATAACGGTCTTGTTTATAAGAATTTGAACGAAACATTTTTCCTTCCTAAGAATAAGTGCACTGTTTGGATTAGACCTTCAGGAAGTAACTTACCGGAAAATACTGTAATTGCAGATAAAGATGCAATGGGAAAATATCATTGTACAAATTATTCAATCAACTTAGTAATAATAATAAGTAAATTTACTTTTTTATCTAATAATTTTTTTTGAAACTTTAAATTTGAACTTTCAAAGCAATAACGTATAAATTGTATCCTTCATTAACCAATTTCACAAAATAACGCTCACTAAAACGACTACGTAAATTGTTTTTCATATCACAATGCCCAACTCCTATTCATCTATTGGCAAAATCTATTAACTCTATCATATCTCTATTCTGTCCTAACCAGTATTCAGTTTCTTCATTGTTAAACTTCATTGGTTTTCTCCGTACTACACCAAAACACTCTGGCATATTTGCTTGGCTTGATATAGAAAATTTATTCACCAACATTCCAGTGGTTGATACAACTGACATCATCATTATGCAATATGTATATAACCATCCAACTATCGTTCTTCCAGTTTCTTACAGGGATTTATTAAAAGACATTCTTTTTTTATTACTGATATCTTCTTCAGATATCCAATTTGTCAATTTTATACTAAGGTCGACAGGGTTGCGATGGTTTCACCTTTGCCGCTTTTCACATGGTCATCTGGAAAATGAAGTCTTCAGTAAGACCTTTAATAAACATGCTATCTATGCACAATACGTTAACGATGTATTTTTGCCAAGTGTTATGCCAGGACATTCAAGAATTATTATAACTTAAAACTATTTTAAAAAAGCGTTATTGTTCAAATTGACTTATAAGCTACCAAACAAGAAAAATTAACTGCCATTCCTTGATACTTTGATAACAAGTGCTAAGAACAAATTCTAACACAAACCTACTAATGGGGGCGAAACGTTCAATGGTCAAGGTTTTTGCCCGAAAAAAAAAATCAGCATTATTCTGAACTTTCCAACTACAGCCTTCAGGATGGCCGAAAATGAAGAAAATGTTCATAGTGAGGTGCACTAAATTAGATCTCTCCTAATAAAAAACAATTTTTTCGGATACGCTAGTTCAGGGGTGGGCAACTTCTTAAGTCGGCGGACCGGATATAGGAAAATAAAGTCCTTGGCGGGCCGAATTACTCAATGGATACCTTTATCGCGTATTTATCTACCTATGCAAGGAATAAATAGTATTTAATGTAAACTTTAAACTTGTAAACTTTAAGTTTAAAGCATAGAGACCAAAAACAGTATTTAATGAATTTAACGTATGTTTTTCAATAGCTGCTGAAGTCAATGAGACATCTTTGGTCGGTAAAAGTTAAACCATTATTTACTGTTGATGTTTTATAGAATGAAAGAACCTACTTGTGAACAAAACAAGTTTATTGTTGATCATAGTAACGATGGAAATCTCATTGATCATCAGGTTTCATTCGATGATTAACATTCTGATAACTCTGACTTAGATGAGCCATTTTTTGATTCTCTTGATGGAATTGATTACCATACTTTTCCGAATTTAGAAACAGATGTTGACGTTGATGATCCATCCGTTGTCTTACATTTTGATTCTATAGACCATATTCTACCACAATATAATACTAAGGATAGTATCAAAATTTTTGATGACCTTCCAGAAAGGAATGCTCTTATTTGCATGAACTCTAATGAAAAACTCTACAATTTATCTGGTAGTAGAACTGAAGGGCCAATTTAGCATTCATTATCTGTGGTGCTGCCCAGCGATCAGAAACTGGATAGACAAGAAGACCTGGAAACTGTTTTGCCGGTAGTGGTGTCAGCTATCGTCAAATCTGATTCTTTTGTGCAGTTTAGCTCTACTTTTGAGTCTTTTGGTGTAAACGATGTGGGATATTTGGTGGCTCGGGAGAGGGGAAGATCAGCCTTTGTAGTCTAGTGATTATACATCCATATCCGTAGATATGATTACATTTTCTCATCTTGCCTCAAACATTACTGTTAAACGTATATGATATGATTAATATAGCTAAACTCATAATTTTATTTTCATTTTTGATTCTATCCACCATCTGTTTTTACAAATGTTTTAATATTCCTCTCGTTTATAATTCTGTAGTAACAATATATCGTGTAATAATTTTTTTAAATATGGCTCAAACAAATAAGCACGCAAACAAGCAAACACGATAAAGTTTATATAAAGAAACAAAAATATCAAGGCATTTCACCAATGCATTTCAGAATTTATGTTGTTGTAGAAACAAACTTTGCAGACGGTTCATCAATGGTTGGAGAAGATATTGAACTTTCATGTTCCATGAAGTTTTACTCACAATTATACATCAAGCCACTGAAGTTAAGCATTTTTAACAACCAATCAAAAGAACTTGGAACAGTTTCTTTTATAGATTTTAGTAAAACGTTGTTTGAATCATCGTTGAATAACACATTCAAAGCAACTGCTTCCGGACCTGCAAACTTTATGTGCCAGTTGGAGTTTGTAAATTTTACTAGCTTCACCTACAATATTACTTCACTGGCAACTTTTTACTGTGAGTTTTTTTTTAATTTAGCATTTACAATTATATGTATACAGGCTTACCCGGCGATGTCCGAGTTTGTTTTGCATTTTTTGTTTTTTTTCTCACTTTCTCATTATGAAATTGTCTTTATGTACTTTTTTTAGCCCAGAAACATTATTTAATCTTGCCTCTGCCATAGACGTTTTTGGGAGGCCAAGGTTAAATCATAAGTGATCGCATTGGGCACTCGGTGACACCAATCTTCGTGACGCCGCTGGGTTCAGCGGTGTTGTTTGGCCTGAGATTTCCATGCCCACCGCAGCTCTACTTTCTTGCTACAGCACCGTTTTTATTCCTGCTATTTTCTCTTTATTAAGCCTTGGCCAAACGTAAAAATGATCTTTATAACGCTTTTGATTTTATTTCTACAAAAAAGTGTAGGTACAACATGACAAATATGAGGCTAAATCTTTGCAATTATAATCAGTCTAATTAAAACACCTTTTTAGCTGTTAATTAAAAACTGCAAGCATTTAAACCACATGCGATGGTTTCGAACAAACTTTTTCCACTTCAAATATATATAATCTATACTTTCATGACCTCCATTTATAAAAAAAAATATAGATGAGTGTTTCCATAGATATAACAATTTTATTTATAAAAATATAAAAGTATTAACAGAAATCTCTATTTTTCAGTGCCTCCAAAATTACTCAAGAACTCATCAGACCTTCATGTTGCCTGTAATGAATCTTTTGAAGTTAAAGTTGAAGCTGATCCTGCTCCTTATAAATATGATTGGTTGTGCACATTACAAAATCGTGCATGGATTGGAAATGAAAAAACCTTTAAATTGTGTGGAAATGGAGTTTACAACTGCTTTTTTATTGCATTTAATAAAATAAACGACATTGATTACAATTGCACGTGGAATGGTTATGTTACAGGTTAGCTTGTTTTATTAATAAATTAATAATAACTCTTGTTATAGTAGTTTATTTTTCAGTTTTTCAATTGCAGTAAGTCTTAAATTTTATTAACCCTTCTCAATGTATATTTTTAGATTTTTAAAGCATTACTTAAAAATGATAATATTAAAAAAGAAAAACAAAAGAAAACTTAGAAATAGTGAGAAAAAGAGAAAGAAAGACAGAATCCGTACCACCGCAGAGTCCAGAGTGCCCCTCATGCGCTTGCTTGGCTCTAGCTCTAAATCAAAGACGTTCAACAAAAGATTAGCATGTAATTGCAGCAAATTTTGATCTTTCTCAACTAAACAAAAATTTGTAAGCAATCTTAAAAAAGAGGTGCAAAAAATGTTGATCAAGCAGATGAGATAAAAGAGTTATTCAAACAGATAAAAACGGAATAGTTGATCAAGCAGATAAAAACGAAAAAGTTGATAAATACCACAGAAAAAAATCTACCAATCTGCTCATTTTTCAGAGCTTGTTAAAATTATCTCAGTCATACCGGCTATAAGCACGCCGTTAGATCGAGTTTTTTATTGCGTTCCTAATGGTTAATTACATGCGTAGCTCCAAGGCTTCATAAGGTCGGTGCCATATATATATATATATATATATATATATATATATATATATATATATATATATATATATATATATATATATATATATATATATATATATATATATATATATATTTATTTATTTATATATATATATACATATATATATATATATTTATATATATATATACATATATAAATAAATATATATATATATATATATATATATATATATATATATATATGTATATATATATGTATATATATATATATATATATATATATATATATATATATATTTGAGACATGCTCTAAGAAATACAACATACAACTCGCCATTTTGCAGAAACAACTTTTCGAGCCAAATTCTCGACTGCGAGTTGTTTTTCTTCGAGCATGTCTCAAAGATAAATTGATTCCACAGTTTATTCGCAGCAATATATATATATATATATATATATATATATATATATATAGACTCATCCATCCATAACAAAAATATTTTAGTTTTTGAAGCAATTAATGCCATTTTCATATTGTCGTGCATGTAATTTTAGAATAAACGTTTTAAAAATTTTATTTTCAGTGCAATCAGCATCTCCAAGAATGTTGCAATATGGACCATTCTTTTTTATTTATTGTTTAATAATTGAGAACATTTTTAATTAGTTTCTTGAACAACTCTGGATAAAATTAATAGAAAATTTGTAATTTTAGTGGTGATGCTACTTTTACTTGAAATGTCGGTTTTTGTTCTAGTTTTTATCAGTTTTTATTTAATAATTAATTAAAACTAGTATTTGATCATTCAGTGTAGACCTTTTTAATTTTGTGTGGTATCAGTGTCGATAAATACTATTGTCTGATCAAAAAATTTCAAATGACTAGGTCACAAGCAATGTTCATAGTTGCATAAGAATTTTTTGAATTTGAAGTATGCATTGTTATTCGTTTGAAAACATTTTTTGTTTTGGTCTAATTATAAATTTTACTTAAAAAAAATAATTTAAAAATAATGTTGTGCTCTTAATCCAAATAATTAAATTAATTTTAGACTTTAAGTTATACACGGTCTAAAGTTATTGTTTTACAACATCAATTTAATTTTGAAATTCTGGGCACATAAAAATATGATAGCTTCTGTTTTTGATCACTAATTAATTGATTAATATTAAGACTGATTGATCAATTTTGCATATGGCTGTTATATTAAGCCTTTAAGGCTTATAAGGGACACGAGAAGTAACAAACACAAAAGATATTGCGGATTTGCTGCGACTTAGCCTGTTTCCACAAATCAAAACCACTTTTTTACGCAAAATATATACCACAATGTAATCAAGTTTGTTTTGCAGATAAATAAATCATTTAGTTAGTTTGTCACATATAGTTAGTCAGCACATGTAAAATTAAGTGTCAAGACCATCACTCTCAGAACATCGCCTCCACGGATAATGACTGATATAACTTAGGACCGCAGCGATATGGTTCGTTGAGACAATAGATATCGGTACGGTCATTGGGTACGGTGGATTTGCTTGTTTACCACTCCAATATCGCTCCACCGTACAAAATGTCAGCGACCGGCCGAACAGGAAGTAATTGCACTTGTCCTATCAATAGTATATATCAATGGTTGCGGTAATTGGTAATTGAGTAATAGAATTCATACTTAGTTTACGTAACAACGTTTGAAGGCTTCAAGCAAGTTTTAGCCAGTTTTAGCAAATCTATTTTACATTTCGAAGAGCTAAAAGAAGCTAGGAAAGAATGAAAAAAAGAAAATGAGCGAGAACGGGAACGGGAACGGGAGAGCAAGCGTGAGCGAGAACGGAAAAGTAAGCGTGAGCGGAAGCGGGAGAACAAGCGTTAGCGGGAACGGGAAAGCAAGCGTGAGCGGGAACGAGAAAAGCGTCCGGGAACGGGAAAGCGACCGGTAACGGAAAAGTAGTTTGTCCAAAAATAACATCAATACAAATCAGTTTAATGTGGGAGTACTTTGGGGGAACATCAACCAGTTGATAACCAATACAATCTCTAGGAAGAATCATGACCCCACCACCTCGAGATAAACGATCTTTTCTTATAATATTGTAACCTGGCGAGCAGATCATAGCATCCGGAATGTCTTTGTGAAGCCATGTTTCAATCAAACAAAACAAATCAGGTTTTTCCAAATGTAGAAACAGAGAAAATTCGTGTAATTTATTTAAACAACTTTTGATATTGGTCAACATCCACTTTCTTGCAGATCTTTCCAGTTGTCCAGAATTAGTTCTGAACCCTCTCATTTCTTAAACATGGCTTAACTATAAATTTTGTTTCTTGTAGGCCAGCACCCGGAACTCTCCAGGCTGACCACGTATACGGAAGATCCATCTATTTATATCTTCTTTACCGCCAATTTCCTCTTTTTTCTCTGCCAAAAGTTTTCTGCAAACCCGTCTATCTTCATCCGAGAGATCATTGTTAAGTATAACACCTCTTGTTGTCTCACTTTTTCTCAACTTTGACGCGTTTTCCATTATTATATTCTTAACTGATAAATTTTCTAACATGATTAGTACAAGTCTAGGCCTTGCCGAACCATTGCGTTTTCCCAGTCTGTAGACATCAATGATTTCTTTTTCTAGCTTTAAATCAGAAATTTCTTCTAACATTTTTATTACATCATTTTTGTTACCAGTTCTAGAAGTGGACTCGGCCACCTGCATATTGAAGATTATAATGTTATTTCTCCGACGTTGTCTGTCAGTAGCTATATCAAATCTTGCTCCTGTGACCTCCACCGAGCGTTGTACACTTTTCACATCTGTTGACAATGATTAAACCCCACTTGCAAAAAGCTCTGACCATTTTTTTCCTGTGTTCTGTGTCTCTTCAATTTTGTTTATCGATTCTCTTCCAAACCTTTCCAAACCAGTTTCGAGATCATCAATCTTCTCTTTCTGTTCAAGTAATAATTTCCCGTTGTTCTCCAAAATGGACATATATTGTTTCATTTTTTTAACGACTCTTTAATTTCAACAACCTCAACTGCAAGTGGTCCACTCTCTACAGTTATAAGAAGACTTTAAATTTTCTCTTCATTACTTTTCGTGCAGGCCTCGCATAGGTGTAAACCCAAAATATCGTTCAACGATCCTTTTTGTTTCATCTCTTGTTCGTCCAACAGGCATGGTTTACGGAGCAATTAAAAATAACTTCACAGTTTATACGAATATAAACAAATAACGTATTTTTCTATAAATTTCTCTTTATAATATATACGTTATTCGATGAAATAGAAGCGGCATCGGAAATGTAAATGTAAATGTTTGATAATTTATATACCGCCTTTTCCGCGTTGTTCAAAGGCGCTGTTCTTTTACATGCTCCACGGAGAGAACGATTTTATCCGCTAAGTTTTCCGTTGACATGGGCTACTAGGCAGAGAGTGGGAGTCGAACCGTGAAGCTCTCACATTCAAGGCTAACGCTCTACCAACTCAGCTAACCTAGCACCTAGCTTCGGAGAAGCGGGTGCTTGTAAACAAAACATAGACATATAATTACTTAATAAAACATTGAAACTATTAAAACTTACAAACTCAAACGGCAAATAACACAAGGTCGGACTAAAGATTATATTTGCGAACATTTTTTAACTTTACGTCTAGGCCTCTCCAGCGTCACCACCTTAAAATTGGAATTTTATTGATTAGTATTGTTTTATTGTAGCGGTTTTCATACATTCTTATTAAATATTTAAATTGATTACAATAAATAATAAGTTATTGTTTTTTAATTTCATCTAAAGGATTTTTTCGAAAACATTTATGCCTAAAGTTGACATTTATGTGTCAACTTTATTTGCAATACATGTTTAACCTGTGGTAGGAAGTTTATCGAAAGAAAACACCTCAAAACGTTGATACATGTTGTCACTTCCTTAAATTTTAATCATGCAAAACTGGGAAAATCTTTACCTAGTTAATATTGAAAATAAAGAAGTCGTTTCAATGGAATACTAAAAATAGCTCAATAGATTCCTGTAACTCATTGTATTGAAGTAACTTATTGTATTGAAGTAACTCAATGTATTGAAGTAACTGTGCAATTGAATAACAAGAATACACGTTGTAAAAATAACAATTTAAATACGTTTTGACTGAACTTACAAAACAAATAATTTAGATATTAAAACGTTGAAGAAACGTTGACATGATGGACAAATTAAGTCTTTTATTTTTAGTGGTGATTATTTTGGCTTCTTCACAAAGTTAGTTTTGTTTTACCGGACAGTTATGTCTTTTTAAGTATAAAAAAAATAATTGTGATGTTGAAAACTAAACTTCGAAAATAAAATTATACATTAACAAGGAAAGGAAAAACAAGTTTTTTCAACAAAAACTTTGAATTCAAATACACTCAATTTAGAAATACGAAAGATGTTCAAATTAAGTTTTTTTTAATTGAATTATGTATTGCCATCCTATATAAAGCTATGCTGAAAGTTTCATCTTTCTAACTAGTTAAAAAGCTGGTTAAATTTTACTTGCAAAATTTGCGTACAGAGAAAGCCACACAAACACATACTCACACATACACAAACACACACACATACACACACGCAAACAGAAAATGTAACCTAAATAAAAGTTTGTAAAAACAAAAGTTATAAAATCATTCTTGTATTTATTTTTCTATTTTGAAATAGATAATAATCTTTGGTTATAGATGCATGAAATTGTAAAGTTTTAATTGAAACCGTGCTAACATTTTCTAACAGTTTTGGTACTTGTTTATTTTTCTTTGTAGTTAGCTGCTTTATAACATTAAAAATGTTATGAGTGCTAAACTTTGTTTTTACTTACCGTATATACTCGGGTATAATAATATACCGTATATAATCGGGTATAAAGTACTTTTTGAGGTAAAATAGCGTCCAAAATTGACGGCTCAAGTATAAGTCGTAGCCAAAAAAATAATAAAATAACAAAATTAAATAAATGAAAATAAAGCCACGTCATCAGAATCACCATAAAATTTGTCGTATTGTTCCTGTATAATTTTCATATCTCCTGTGTATTCGTCATCATCTTCACTGTCGCTTAGAGTTACTGATTTGTCGTCATCTTGGTATAGTAAGTTATCTTCAGTTCTGTCCATATCATTTGCTATACCACATTAAAAAAAAAAATTTACCACATGGGCAGGTATCCAATACCAGGCTTCCATGACCCTGGAAACCGTAACTGTTATATCCGGCTTTATTAAAATAACGTAAAAACAACGAAACATAGAGTTTAATTTTCAAGGCCATTTTATTTAAATGGCCAGTTCCAAAAAGCTTCGGTATATTCAGTGTCTCATGTATAAGTCGAAGTCGATTTTTTGGCATTCTAAAAAAGGTATAACTTTCTCGACTTATACCCGAGTATAATGAGTATATACGGTATTTTTAAATCCCTTATACTAACTTCATCGCCAGTCTTGATTGCTTCATTGCTTGCTTGCTTGCTGCCTTGCTGAAATATTTGCAAACCCCGAAAATGAAAATTAACTAACTTCCCGCTATCCAATCGAGCTGAAATTCAAAATATTTCGGATGAAGAAAAAACATTCCTATTTTATTAATAAAATAATTGTCTTAAAATTAAACATATATTATACCTATTATTGCTTACATACATACATACATACATACATACATACATACATACATACATACATACATACATACATACATACATACATACATACATACATACATACATACATACATACATACATACATACATACATACATACATACATACATACATACATACATACATACATACATACATACATACATACATACATACATACATACATACATACATACATACATACATACATACATACATACATACATACATACATACATACATACATACATACATACATACATACATACATACATACATACATACATACATACATACATACATACATACATACATACATACATACATACATACATACATACATACATACATACATACATACATACATACATACATACACACATACACACAGACACATTATTGATCAAATTTTATTTTTGATTGATTTTTTATTTATTAAAACAAAAGATTTTCTATTTTGACAGGTCAACAGAACGTCAGTGTTGCCTACGTTGACGTAAACCAAACATATTTTTTTCCTAAAGAAATTTGCACTGATTGGACTACTCCCTCCGGTTCAATAGCTTCCAAGAATCAATTTGGTGTATCATATGTGATTGCTCATAAAACAGAAATGGGAAACTACTATTGTGAGAAGTACTTGACAAACATAATAATTATAGGTAATTTTTTGTTTAAAGATAATAATTTGTTCCATGTCTTATGAAATAAATATATTTTATCTTTTGAAGCGATTGCGTGTGACAATTTAGCTTTGTCAACTAATTCACTCAGGAATGAGAGTGTAGGCAGGTAATTTTGAGGTGGGGTAGATTTGTGACTGTTTACAAAAAGGAGTCGGAAACACTTTTATTTCATTAGAACCGATGAAATTATCATAAGAAATTATCGAAAACAAAATTATGATGAAAATTCTACGCGAAAGTTAGAACTGATGAGTCATTGGCAAAAACTAGTCTAATGGAACGTGTAATGAAAATGTTTTTGATACAAAAACATTGCAAGTGGTTTGAGTTATTTTAAAGTAAGATGATACGCTATTTTTTGGCAAAATCACACATTTTCTAATTTTTATAATAACTGAACAAATTTATTTCAAACGTAGTATTCAAGCTCCTTATTTTTCTTTTTCAATATTTATTTTTTAAAGTAAACAAACTAAGGGTCTCCAAAATAACCTTTTAACACACGATTCTAATGCCAGCATTTAGCCAAAATGTACTACTAAGCGCCTTTTAGAAACATTTAAAATCTACAAAATCCCTTACGCGACTTTAATAAATTTCATTTAACGTAACATATAAACAAAAAAAATAGAATTGAAAATTTAACAAAATTTGTAAAAATTAGGAGACATGTTAAAATGTCGAAAAATTATACAACAACTTTCAACAAAAAGAACTTTTACAAAATCGCACATAAAAAATATAAAAAATATGCCAGGAAAGATGAACTATTTCTAAAAATATATTAGAAAAAAATTTAATCAGCGTCGAAATTGATTTTTTAATCATTTTTGAAAAAATTTTCATGAAAAGGAATGCTATTCGCTGGCAGGTTAAATTATTCTATTCTTGGACATGTAATAATTAAGATATAACTAATTATTATTTAATCCTGCACCGTTTTGTATAACTAAAAAACATGCATGTCATATAAACCAAAACTCTTTTTTATGTTGTAGAGAAAAACATCACACTTAAGAGTTCAAAAACTGGTTCAGCATTAGTCGGAGAAAATATTGCACTTTCGTGTTCCTTAACTGCTTATATAGGAGTGTACAACAAGCCAAAAAAGTTTTCTATCTTTTACAATTTATCAACAGAAATTGGAAGTTATTTTCCTAAAGATGATAATTCATTTTTGTTTTCGCCAATGCTAAACACCACATTCAGCACGACTGACTATGGGGTTACAAACCTAACTTGTCAATGGGATTTTACTGTGAATTTTTATAATTTTACTAGACAAACTACTTCAATTGTAACATTTTTTGGTGAGTTTTCTCTAGATAAAAATATTTATATAAATATATAACATATAAATAAAACAGACCCACGCACACACACACACACCAACATACATACATACATACATACATAAATACATACATACATACATACATACATACATACATACATACATACACACACACATATATATATATATATATATATATATATATATATATATATATATATATATATATATATATATATATATATATATATATATATATATATATATATATATATATATGAATAAATAATGATTTATGATTTCCATTTTACTAGTACCACCAAAAGTACATTCTCCGTCAGAACTTTATGTTGCCTTGAAGGAACTTTTCAAAATAGAAGTTGAGGTTTATCCTGCTCTTTATAAATACCAATGGTTATGTACATTAGGAAAGCGTTTATGGACTGGAACTGAAGAATTATTTAAATTATCTGAATATGGAGTCTATAACTGTTCTTTCATGGCATTAAACAACTTTACCAACTGCACATGGAATGGTAACATTACAGTGAAGATACCCGGTTAGTTAATTACATACTAGGTGTAGCTTTTCAATTACAAAAAAAATTATTGATAATTGAGATAAATGGATTTAAATCAAAAAGCAAACAAAACCGGGAAATCTCAAAAACTCAGTTGTCAATCTATATTTCTAATGACAGATGTTTTTGTTGGTTTCAGTTAAAGCACTTAAACTTTTTTAAACGTTTCATAAAGCTTCTGAATGCTTATTCATTTGATTAACCAACATTTATCTGGCACTTATTTTTCCTCATTACCAGATAAATAAAACTTGGTAAAAAATAATAATATTGAAGAATTGGTGGCGTGGCGTTAAAGTATTCACCTGGCAATCTTTAGGATGCTGGTTCGAGCCTCGTCGGCGTCACCAGCGTAACTCGCATTCCTAATGGTGTAGGCGATAAATATAAATGGCTGCCTCTGCAAGGACCCTTTCTCGCTTTTGAGCAATACTTGTCATGATAAGGCGACAGCTAAATGTTAATAAATAAAAAATATAAACAATAGTAATAAATATAACTATTACTAACTTGAATTATTTAATACTACTTTTACAAATAAAATTTTTATAGCACTAATTACACAGATTTTAATTAAATGATTATTACAAAACAGTTTCATAAAATGTTATAAAAAATAAACTATTGTATTTTGGTTTTATTTAAAGGGTTTTTGCTTTTATTTCTAAATTAAAATAATACAAATTATAAATTATAGTAATTTTTGTTTATTTTGACCAGTATTTCATTCATCAAGGTTAAATTGTAAATGACTATTTTTTGTCCATTGGGTTTTATCATAATATACGTAGAACTAAAACTAACACATTTTGAAAAGGTACACCTCGAGTTGAAGTGGAATACGTTAGCTTAAATGAGACATATAACTTTCCCAAAGATTATTGCGATGGAACTTGGCAAGGGCCTAATGGACTTTTTTCATCTCTTGTAATGAGTGATAAAACAGCAGGAAGTTATTCTTGCGTTGGTTTAACAAGACATTTAATAATTATAGGTAGGTTTTTTTTTATAAATAATTAAGATTGTGTATTGTATTTTTTTTTTAATTTATGAAAATATTTTTAGAGAAAAATCTCACGTTTTTGGTTTCAAAAAACAGTTCAGCAATGATTGGAGAAGTTATCACTTTTTCCTGTTCTATGTCGGTTTTTATTTCAGTGGAAACAAACAGACCAAAGAAATTCTTCATTATTTATAACTCACTCGAAGAATTAACCAGCTATGTTTTTAACGATTATAAATCAGCTTCAGTTTCACCTACGCTTAAGACAACATACACAACAGGAAAACAAGGCATTTACAAATTTACTTGCCAGTGGGATTTTGATGTGTTTTTGACTAATATGCATGGGGAAATTTCTGCATATGGTAATTCTCGAGCAATTACAATTTCAATTACTTTTGACTGTAAGTTTTTTGTTTACTCTGTTTGATTTATAATAAAATATTTATATGAGTACCCCTGCAGCAAACATGCATTAACTAATAAAAAGTGCTTGCTCTATTAAATACATCACATTATAATTTTTTGTTTGCAAAACCTGAAAATGTCACTAAATTATTTGTTATACAAAACTGACAAATTCCAAAATAAGTATGATAAAAAATAAAAATGAAAAAACTGTTGAGTATTTTCAGATGTAATGTTGACTAGTATAGAAAACGAGGCCGTATTAATGCACAGACCAACTAGGCCATGGCCTGAGACGCCGCTGCTTTAAGGACCCCACTCTGCTCATGAATCAAACAATTTGTTGCTACTGTTTAGGATCTTATAAAGTCACTGTACTGATATTTCGATCCTAAAAGATTTTCAGAATTTTTTATACAATTTATATTTTTGACACTTAATTTGGGTGAGCACTTTTGGCCTGAAAATATTTTTGGTCATGAAAAAAATGAAAAAAAACTTTTAAATTAAAAAATACCATATGATTTTTTACTCTTTGAGCTATACCTCCATGCCAAGTTTTGTTTAAATTGGTTCAATGGTTTTATTTGCATATAAGACAAACAGACAAACAAACAGAACTACGAGCAAAATTTGTAAATTTTTCTTTCCGTTTCAAAGCGTGTCAGGAAACTTGGGCAGTTTACTGACGCAACTACGAGACAGGAAACGATGGGCGCTAAAACGTTTCCAAATGACTTTGATGGGTTTTTACGAATGAGTTTTAGTGTTTCTTAACCCGCTGTCAGCCCTTGCTTATGAAACGCTTTTCAACATGAACAAGAATCAGGAATGACAAGAACATTATTTTTGGCGCAGTTATGTTTTACGAGTTACTTTGCATTTGCAAAGAGAGTTGAAAACTGCCTGTCCAAAAAATTATTCCTCAGCATTTTTCTGTAGGGTTTCACGGAAAACATCGGAGACGGCATAACGCAGGTAATGGCTATACGGAACGTCTTTGAAAGTAAAGAGGAATATCGGAGAAAAAAATGTCTATTGAGTTTTTAGCAGTGCATCAGAAATAATAACAAAAATTAGCAAAAACTAACAATTCTAAGGAATTTAAATAAAAAACAAATGTTATCGACTTATCTCCGCAGTACTATTAAAAAGATAAATGTCTTGTATTGAAATTGCTACAGAAAAATGAAAAAGTAAAGAGAGAAAGTGTGAAAGAATGAATGAAAATGAGAGTAAACAAGAAGGTAATCTAGCTGCTGAATAAATAAAAATTTTAATTTCATTTTTTTTTGTTTTCACTGATTAAAAAAAATTGAAGATATCTGACAACTGGTTGCATAAAACAGTAATAAAAATTTTAAAAAATTAAAACAACTTTCGGGCTTCTGCCTTTACCAAATTCCTGAAATCGCAACTGGTAAATCTTTTCATTATTTGTTTTATCTGCTCAGCACTAGCGGTTTCAACTGAAGATTTATATGTAACTCCTCTTAAACATGCTGTTTAAATGTGTTTCATTTATTTCAACATTTTTACAACCCTGAAATTATTTATTCACGCTAATATTCTAGGTCTGTGAAAAATGCTTATGTTTATGGTCATTCGATTATAACACATCAAGATGATTTTTATAGAACTCAAATTTCTAAAAACAAAACCACATTGTTTTTGTTTATGGTACACAACTGTTTATGGAGCCAAATTTTTTAATTCTATTTATTCAAATATTCATAACAATTTAAAAAATTGTTTTTAATAGCGTTTCAAAATTCAACGGAAACAGGTTTTTTATTTTTTCAAACATATTCTTTTATAAGTTTTTTATTTCATTAAAATCAGTTATTATTTCAAATTATTTAACTGCTTATAACCTGCTATTAATTAATGTTTTTAAGTGTTTTTTTATATCATTGCAAAATATAAAATGTACGTACAAGACGATACGAAGAATTGTGCTAATAAAATATTATAAAAGTTTTGGAAAAGGAAATACAAATTTAACGCCAATTTTAAAAAATAACATGTAATGTAAGTAAAAAAACTAAATCATAATTTTTTCTTAGAACTAATCCTACAAAAAAATGACATTTTTTAAATAATTTATTTGTTTCAAAATGAACTAAAGTAAAAAATATTTAGAAAAAAATAAATTAATATAAATATGACTTAATATGAAGCAAAATCTGTGAAAGCTTTTCATCAATTGCACTTTTTATATCATCCACGTCAGAAGTCTTTGAGTTTTTTATGGACTCTGACATTACCATACGGTCACATGTTCGCAACACCATCCGCTCTAGCTTTTCCATTCTTAATCAGATTAGAAGAAAGACACTTGTCACTTCTCTCATTCTGCAACTTTGCACTTGTCGGTCTACCAACCTGTCAACTTAATCAATTTTAATACCTACCAGAAAAAATAGTTTTCAAAGTTGCGCTATTTTAATTTATGGATCTGCATGATAAATGGCCACTCTAACCTCAGCCTGGTTCTTCAACCGACCAGCCGTAGACGACTCAGATCATCGTTTTCTGGACATCTGATAAATTACTAAACGTTAAGTTGATATTAATGGTAACGAATAGTTAGTAAAGAGCAGAATATTTTGATAATGATTTCGTGTATTACAGCATCTCGTAAGGTGTGGGAATTTTTTTTAAGTAAACAAAAGCCATTTCTAAAAAGTATAAGCAAAGGTTTATCGTTTAGCATCACAGACTTTCAAATTTGAAAAAAAATCATAACCCTGATAAACCTTTTTTTGTTGTGACCATATGTAAACAAACAATAAAAACAACAACCTGTAAACAAGTCAAATGCCAAATTTCAAAAGTGATAGATAATTTTCAACAGACGATGATGATAATTTTATGTATTTTCATCAAAAAACAAATTTAAGCTCAAACCGGGAATGAGTGACAAAATAAATACAAAATTTACATTAAACAAACTCAGCAAGTTTAATAAAAAAAATCTGTAAAATATGAACCTGTTTTAAGGTACATTTATTCACTTCAGTTTAGCAGTTCATTAACAATTGTTTAGTGATAGTCTTTACTAAGTTTGTTACTAACAGTTCATGCTTACTAAATTAACTTCCAGAAATAAATTTAATTCTTTTCTGTTATTTATAGAATTTTAATTTTATTTATTTTTAAATTATTTATTTTTGTTTTAATATTGCATATTATTTGCTTAACAATCATTTGAAATCTCAATTTCAAGGAAACTCAATTGGACTGATCGTTGGCATAACAGTTGGTTGTTCATTTGTAGTAATCATTATCATCACTGTTTTTATTGTTCTCAACTTTGAGAAATTGAAGAAAAAAAGTGAGATTTTTTATAAATGTAATAATTAACCACGTGTATTAGTATTTAATGCGTATTTTGTCTTGAAGATATATTATTAATTATCAGCAATACCTAATTCCCTAAGTCTGTATGCATGTCAGATTTTACAATACGCCGGAAAGTGACTCTGCAGTCAAAAAATGTTTGGTGAATCGGTTTTAAAAATCTAGTAAGTAAATAATAACATAAAATAACACCGAAACAAAAAACAATGTTGTCATAAATAAATATAAATTTAAAATTACTTGATAGATTGTTTTTTATGGTGAATCGTTAAAAACTTTGTTTTTACAAATTGTTCATATTTTTTACTTGAATATTCTTGATTTTTGAAATTTTTGTTTAATGATTAAAATTATATAAAACAGAAAACATTTTGACCACAGCCTACAAATTAGGTATTTGATTTGCGAAATGTGTAAGGATGGAAAATATAACAAAAATCAAATCACTATACAAAATACAAAGTTTTTGTTTCAAATTTTTGATGTAAAAACTATTTCTGTTTTTTTTATTAAAAATTTTTTTTTAAATATTTAAAAAAGTTTTTTTTTCAATTAATATTGATTTTTAACTTCCTAAAATTTATTTCTCCCAAAGGTTGAAAATGTAAAATTGAAGTAGAACTAAAACACAATGTTAAAATTATTAAGGACATGTAAAAATAGTTGTCTTGATTATGGCTATTATTTCAAAATTGCGTACTTAACATATTTATTCCGCATTATTCAAAACACTTAATATTACATATATGCTTTACAAATTACGATTTCAGATAAATAGTAAACAAATTAAAAAAAATCAGTTCAAATAAATTATTTTTTAACTCGATATAAAAATGTGACTGAGATGATTTCCTATTTTGCTTGCATTTTGTTTTTTTCTGTTTCTATTATTTTTTTTAATGACTTTATTGCATGATTATGCTGATATCTTTATTTATTCAGAATAGAGTTATTTAACTCCTATTTACATTTTATTGAATAAATGAAATCATATAATTTGTTTCTAAATTAACGTTCATAATTTATTAATTATTAAGATGCTTTTAATAAAAGTCAAGCCGAACCATTTTATGACGGTAAGTGCAAACAGGCTGTGGTGAAAAGGTTAAATAGTTGTGGGAAAATATGTTTTTTCGTTTTTATTTGTATTTGTATTAAGTTAATTGACGTAAAGTTATTTCATTAATAGAATAATCAATTTCTTATTTAAATTAATTACTCAAGATATTTTGATAATTTCTTATGACTTAATAATTATCAAGATGGTCACTATGAAGAGCCAGAAGAATTAATTGGAATTGGTTAGTATCAAAATAAATATGTTTGTGCGTGCAACTAACTATTCAATTTCAATTTAGTGTGATATTTTCTGTAATCGTTGTTTACTTGTAAAGACGCGTACCTCTCAAATGCAGCAAGTTTATTTGAATTTCTATCAATTTATAAATAAGTACTTCAAACGTGGAATAGATTTCCACAGTCTGGCTTGTCAGCTAGAGATCAGTGTTATTGTTATTAGCCAAATAATTATTTCCATTCTTATTTCTATTTCCATTCAAACTCTTAGATTTTTATTCCATTGATAAAATAAGTTCTATTTCATTTTTTTTTTTTCAAATATTTTTTGAAAAAATTTTTACTACTCATTCTAATTTTATTTTTCACTCAATTTCTATTTTTATTTCTAATACTATTCCAAATTTGAATTCCATTACTGAAAAAAAATTTATATTTTCATTTTTATTCAATTACTATTAATGGAAATAATGCTGCTAAAGATACCTACAATCTTTGGTCATTGCTATATGTGTTTTCGCCATAACAAAATTTAAGATTTGTGATAATCGTAGTTTTTTTTCCATTTGTTTCTGTATTGACTTGATTAAATCGGTGACGCACACAAAATATTTCTCGAAAACTTTTAAAAAATAGATTTTTTTTAGTTTTAATTATTTAATATTTTAAACCATATTCAACAACAAAAACTTTTACATAGTTAATTCAAGTTTGAGTTAGCAAAACAAAATAATTTCATTTTAATTTAAAAAATGTTTACATTTTCAAAAATGGTTTTGTTTGACAATTTTTATTTATAATTGTGTAACTTAGGCTGGCAATTTATTAAATAAAAATAAATAATTTGTAACGATTTTCTTCTCAAATTACTTATTATTTTTTTGATTAAATATTTATTAAGACAATATCAAGAACAATCAAACAGAAATCGATTCTGATGGTTAGTATATAAAAAATTGGGGTTAAACAATTTATAATGGTTAGTAAATAAATGGTTGAAGTTTACAAAAATATGATTTTTAGTATATAAATGGTTGGAGTTTACAAATTTACCAGTGGTAATAATTGTGGTTTTTTTCTGTTTGCATTTGTTTTAGTATTAACTTGATTAAATTGTCATATTGGTTTCAGGCTTGGTTTTATGTTTATTTTTCAACTTGGCGTAAACTTATTTAACTATTGCTTACAATTTATTGAATAAATAAAATAGTTTTGTATTCAAATTCATACATTTTTATGATTTAATAATTTATTTAATATTTTTTTTATTTAATTTTGTTTTTTTAACGTTTTTTTATTTAATTTTTTTATTTAATTTTTTTTATATTTAGTATTTTTTATATTTAGTATTTTGTATGACTTAATAATTATTCGTTAAAGGTGATATGCGTATTAATCCCAAGGTCACGTTACCGTTATTTCAATGGAATTTCCCATCTGGCTTGCTTAAACAGACCCGTTTTGTTTACACACACAGCTAGCCTATTTAAATTTCTATCAATTGATAAATAAGTAGTTCAAAAGTAAAATAGTTTAACAAAGTCTGTCGTGTTAACTAGAAATCGCTAGCTGACATGATCGGTCATTGCGAAATATGTTTTTGATGTGACAAAATTCAAAATTTCCATTTAATTCCAATTACCATTGCATAAAAAACTTTTATTTCTCAAATTACTTAATATTTTTTATGATTTAATATTTATTAAGATGATATCAAGAACAATCAAACAGAAGCCGATTCTGATGGTTAGTATATAAATGGTTAGGGTTTACAAATTTATGGTGGTTAGTATATAAATGGTTAGGGTTTACAAATTTACTAATTGTGATAATTGTGGTTTTTTCTGTTTGCATTTCTTTTAGTATTGACTTGATTGAATTGTCATATTGGTTTCTGGCTTGGTTTTATGTTTATTTTTCATTTTGGCGTAAACTTATTTAACTCTTGCTTACAATTTATTAAATAAATATAATAGTTTTGTATTCAAGTTCATATTTTTAATGATTTAGTATTTTATTTATTTAATATTTTTTTTAATTTTAATTTAATAAATTTTGTATAATTTATTAACTTGTTATGACTTAATAATTATCAAGATGGTGGGTACGAAGAGGTAGCAAAATCAATTCGAATTGGTTAGTGTTATTGTTATTTGTCATTGTTAATTTTATTGATAATTGTCATTGTTAATTGTTATTGTTAATTGTTATTGTTAATTGTTATTGTTAATTGTTAATTGTTATTGTTAATTGTTATTGTTAATTGTTAATTGTTATTGTTAATTGTTATTGTTAATTGTTATTGTTAATTGTTATTGTTAATTGTTATTGTTATTGTTATTGTTAATTATTATTGTTAATTGTTATTGCTAATGGTTATTGTTAATTGTTATTGTTAATTGTTATTGTCATTGTTAATTGTTATTGTTAATTGTTGTTGTAAATTGTTATTTTTAATTGTTATTGTTAATTGTCATTGTTAATTGTTATTGGTAATTGTTATTGTTAATTGTTATTGTTAATTGTTATTGTTAAGTGTTATTGTTAATTGTTATTGTTAATTGTTATTGTTAATTGTTATTGTTAATTGTTATTGTTAATTGTTAATTGTTAATTGTTATTGTTAACTGTTACTTGTTATTGTTAATTGTTAACTGTTAATTGTTAATTGTTATTGTTAACTGTTAATTGTTATTGTTAATTGTTATTGTTAATTGTTATTGTTAATTGTTAATTGTTAATTGTTAATTGTTAATTGTTAATTGTTAATTGTTAATTGTTAATTGTTAATTGTTAATTGTTAATTGTTAATTGTTAATTGTTAATTGTTAATTGTTAATTGTTAATTGGTTATTGTTAATTGTTAATTGTTAATTTTTAATTGTTGATTGCTAATTGTTATTGTTAATTGTTAATTGTTAATTGTTAATTGTTAATTGTTAATTGTTAATTGTTAATTGTTAATTGTTAATTGTTAATTGTTAATTGTTAATTGTTAATTGTTAATTGTTAATTGTTAATTGTTAATTGTTTATTGTTTATTGTTTATTGTTCATTGTTCATTGTTCATTGTTCATTGTTCATTGTTCATTGTTCATTGTTCATTGTTCATTGTTCATTGTTCATTGTTCATTGTTCATTGTTCATTGTTCATTGTTCATTGTTCATTGTTCATTGTTCATTGTTCATTGTTCATTGTTCATTGTTCATTGTTCATTGTTCATTGTTCATTGTTCATTGTTCATTGTTCATTGTTCATTGTTCATTGTTCATTGTTCATTGTTCATTGTTCATTGTTCATTGTTCATTGTTCATTGTTCATTGTTCATTGTTCATTGTTCATTGTTCATTGTTCATTGTTCATTGTTCATTGTTCATTGTTCATTGTTCATTGTTCATTGTTCATTGTTCATTGTTCATTGTTCATTGTTCATTGTTCATTGTTCATTGTTCATTGTTCATTGTTCATTGTTCATTGTTCATTGTTCATTGTTCATTGTTCATTGTTCATTGTTCATTGTTCATTGTTCATTGTTCATTGTTCATTGTTCATTGTTCATTGTTCATTGTTATTGTTAATTGTTATTGTTAATTGTTATTACGCATCTTCGAATAAGAAGTTCCACAGTAACGTTAAACTGTCGCTTACAAGTTGAAGAGGAATGTTTTTAACTGTTTTTTGAAGACGAGAGTATTGTCAATATAAATCAAAATTTTCAATATAAATATATGTATACAAATAAATGATCAGTTACTCAATTTGAATTCATCGTTTACTTGAGATAATACCACGAGACCAGGATATTAATACTAGATTAACGAGAAAATTATGTCGATGGGACTCGCCATCTTGCTTGCATAAACATACCCGTACCGCTTAGACGCAGCGAGCCTATTTGAATTTCTATCCATTGATATATAATTACTTCAAAAGTGGAATAGATTATCAGCTGGAGACAATTTGTCGTTGTTAAATGTGTTTTTTATGTGACAAAGTTTATGAATTGTGATGATTGTGGTTTGTTTCTGTTTTCATTTGTTTCTGTACTGACTTGATTGAATCAGTGACGCACACAAAATATTTTTCGAAAAACGTTTTAAAAAAAAACTTTTGGTGCAGCTGAAATGTTTTTGTTTAGCTTAAATTATTTTATTTAAAACCATATTAAACAACAAAAACTTTTACACAGTTAAATCAAGTTTGATTTTCGTAATGGTTTCCAGTCTGGATTTTTCTGTGCTAAACTAGTTAACTTCTGCTGACATTTTAATGAATAGATAGTTCAAAATCATATTTAAATTATAATTTATTTTTATTTAATAATTTTTAAGGTTCATCCAAAGAAACTTCAGTCAATATAATTTATAATGGTTAGTGTCTAAATACTATATAAGTATCTACGAGAGCGCACATGGTGACTGTAAATAAATAATTAGAACAAAAATGTTTTAATAACAGAGAAATAATTATCTCAATTTTTAAATTAAATTCTGTTGATCATGTTTTATTGTCGTTTCGTGAGATTTATTATTTTTTTATGCTAAGGTTAGTTTTGTGACATTTTTTAAGTTACTCATAAAATAATTTATTTATCATAATTTTCAATTCTAGCAACTCTTTCAAAAAGCATGAGACCAAGCGAAAGTAATAAATACTTAATGTTTTGTTGTACTCTAAATTTTTTAAACCATTATCATCACAACTATCATTATCATCGTCATCGTCATCTTCAACGTAATTATCATCATCATTTTTTTTCTTTCCTTTAAGAATTTATTTTTATTTTCATTTTTCAGACCACGATTATGATGAAATAAAAAGAAACTCATTCATTTAAAAAAAAATTAATTCAATTTTGTTGAGAAAATGTTATAAATGTTTAAAAAAACTTTTTTTTAATATATATTTTTTAAATTAGTTGTTATTCTTTAAAAATAATGTAACTAATTAATTTCAGCTTTTATACATCAGCATATATAACTGCGAGCAAGCAAGCTGCAGTTTCTATTATCGTGAGGGGAGCGGGTGTCATGGCAAAAATTAAATATTTTCAGAAGTAAATATTTTAATTAGATGGTGAAGTGTTACTACATGAAAGTGTGAAGCTTTTATATCATACATATCCGGTAGATTCATTCCTCCTCCAATTTTCAATCAATCAAACAAATCGTAGTATTGAATTTATAAAAAGAGAAGATCAAGAATTTTAAAAATGTCATGTCGTATGAAACAAACTAAAAATATTGATTGCACGTGTTCTTTGTTAAATTAGCGTTTTCAGATTGATGTAGAGAAAACTCACAAAAAAAAGTTTCAGATTTATGAGCTGGCGATAAAAGCAAAGGAAGTTAATTGAAATTATTGCCTTGAAGAAAAACGCGGAAATTATTCAGTGACTAGATGAGAAAGACATTGATTTGACGTTGAACAGTGGTCTTATGTATATTGATGTCACTCTACTTTATCGCACCCTACCTGATTGATCTTTTGTAAACATTATAATGTGTAATTATTGAAGAATTAAAGATACTAAAGAAATATCAAACAAGAGTTTATTTCACTTTAGAGAGAGGCTTTGTGTCACTTTTTATATTATTAAATTGTGATTTATTTGTCGTCTAAGTTAAAAATGATGTACAACTAAATATATATCGGGCGCTGGTGGTATAGCGGTAAGGCATTCGCCTGTGGACCTGAGAGTCGTCGGTTCGAATATCGCCGGCGTCACCATCGTCTGCAAGCTGTGTGGGTAGGCGCCTACAAATGGCTGCCTCTGGTTGTCCTGTCTAAATGGGCCCACAAGTGAGTTGGATAAAGTTGGATAAAGTGATTCGTGGCTTAGAATTCTAACGATTAACGCCACGTTAAACATTGTCAAACTTTATTTATTTAATATATTTTATATAATGTTGTTAGTTAAATGTTTTTATAGATTATAAAATTAACTGCCAACGTTTTGCCCAGATATATAACATACTTTTGTGAAGGATTTGAAAACATGTGCAATGTGTGACAAGGAAAAGGTGGAATGTAAAAATTACGTTGGCCTCGGCAGTCCAATAGGGAATTAGTAAGTTTTTTTTCGACAAACTATGAACGAATCGGAGAACTTTTCCTTTGACAAATTATTTATTCTAGAACTCAGTAAAGGGGTTTAGTCATTTTTGCTTGAAAGCTCCTATACCGTAGCCACGTGACAAATTTGGAAAATATTTAAAAAAAATACATGTTTTATAACAACAACAACAAAACAAATCAGTTTTAGTGCTTTATAGCCGAACAATAACTTTGCTGGCTTCATAGTATATACCTTGGCTGCAATGCTGTTATAGTCCTGAATAAATACAAACTGTAGCCTAACAGCCTGTAGCAAAGAGTATATTAAGCTAACTGGGCTGACTCAAAATTTTGTATAATAATTTGAATAATACATTACTTTACAGTGGCATACATACTGCAATTGCTTTTGAACTTGATTGATTAGTAACAGAGATGGACAAGGGTCCTTTTTTTTAACTTAACCCATTTTACGCATGTTTTAAAAATATTGGACCCAGCCCATGTTCACCTCTGATCTGTAACATGGGCGGGCAAAATGCAGCCCGCTGTAGGGTTTTTCATGCGGCCCGTATGATCTTGTAGCAAAGTCAAAAAAATATTAGTTGCTGTTGCTGTTGAACGACGTTTCAGTGCTGCTGAACTGGTGCTAGCTACCCGTAAAAGCAGAATGGCTAATGGAATCATTGACTTGGATAAAATACCAATGTAGTATTTACTGAAATAGTTGAACCTATTTTAAGAATGTAAACATTGTGAACAAATAAATGAAAACACATCTAAAGAATTTAATTTGAGATGAAGTAATAAAAGAACGACCGAGTTCACTAAAATCTACTGTTCATTATCTATATTAAACATTAGTGTTTTATTTAGTTATTCTAGTTTAGATGAAAACAATTCAAAATATTTTTTAACCATTCTATTATTTTAAAAGTATATTAAACTTATAGTATAATATATATTTGTTTTTGCGGGATTTAATTTTTAATCTGATTTAAATGAAACTCATTCAAATGTCATCAGTACACGGCACATGCGCACTATTAATAATTATATTAAAAAGATTACTTCCTACCTCTTATGACAGCTAGTTATTATTAATACTCGAAAGCTATTTCATTATGTGAACGTGCACCACTGACGAGTGTATAATTGTATAAACGTTTTACATTGTTGACATTTGACTCGTGTGGGCTAGGCCAGGCAAATATAAAATTTTCAAATTTAATACCAAGCAGCGATGGCGTACTTTCGATTTTTATTTTATATTTTTCATCTGACGACAATAATTGTAAGTCAGGGTTAGTATTGAACTGTTTTACAATTGTTTATTTTTGCATTCATAATTGTTTCATATAAAACCGTATAAAAAACAAGAAAAGTTAACTAATTTAGTTTACAGAGCCAGCCAACGGTTTCCAATTTTTTAACACGTTTTTCTTTATCTTCACATGCCCGTTAAATAACACCACTATAATCTGATCGGAATCGTTATTTTTATCTTTGAGATAAGTGACATTTGTTTCAATGTAAGCAGTTGTTGAAGTTGCAAAAAAAGCTAAGTAATTTTATTTTATAATCTTTAAAACATCGTACGCATGATATTTTTAATATTTATTTTAAAGTTGCGGAACAAGGCTCGTGAAAAATGCCATTATTAAAGATCGATAAAAATATAAATAGTGTCAATTCCATAAAAAAAAGTTTATAACCGATTGATGCGAACAAATTTTCAGAGAAATTTGAAATTACAAAATGTTATGAATTGAACACGCCATGGCTGAAATAGACAACTTTTCAAATAATAGTTGGTGGATGTGTTGTTATGTGGAAGCAACTAGTCAATAAACATGTTGAAATAATTATACAAGAGATACATAATATAATGTACATAGCATTAATTCTTTTTAGACAAACAATTGTATTGAATTTTTGTAGAAGACTTGAATTTTATTGAGAAATCATTAGTGTTCTGCAGTTCACAAGTAAGAATAGCTGAAAACTACGGAAAAACCAAGAATTACGTTATTTTGATTGTTCAAAATTAATTATTTATGGTTACAATAATTTTTTGCCTAAAAGCTGTCCTATATAGAAACAACATAGACCATTCACAGTGTAAATTTTAAATAATATTACGGAAGCTATTAAATACAACAAGTAAAGGAAAACACGAGTTTTTAACACAAACGTTTATTTTAAGTACACTCGATTTAGAAATACAATAGATGTTCACATTTTTTAATTAAATCATGTATCCAATATAAAGCTATGCTGAAAATTTCAGCTTCCTAGCTAGTCATAAAGCTGGTTAAATTTTACTTGCAAGATTTGTGTACAAAGAAAGCCACACACACAAACAGAGAGTGTAACCTAAATAAAAGTTTGTAAAAACAGATGTTTACCTAACAGGTTGTCTTTGACCAAGATGTGTTTCTGGAACGCTTAATATATTATTGGGATCTTGTAAGCAAAAATTAACCAGTTTCCTGACCAGTTACCAATTTAAACTATGGCTTTAAGAGGTATTTCACATAGCAATAAATTAGTTTTAAATAAATGTTTTAGTCAAATTAAATTTTAAAAAATATGAAAAAAGTGCGGCCATTGGTTGTGTTATTTTTGCATACTACCATTTTTTTATTGTTCATAACCGTTGCCGTTTAAAATAAAAATAGATTAGACATTAACAGGTGTGGCTCAATTTTTATCGTTTTAATTAGAGTCATTCTAGGCTAACGGAAAAATAATTTCATAATTTAATAATTTGATGCAATGCGCTAGTAAAGGATTTTGAAAAGATAGAAAATAGTACGGGTTTGTAGTTCATTTCAAAGTAGTGCATAGTTGTTCATAGAAATTAAATTTGCGTTGTGAACAATAACTAGTAAAAAGATGGAAAGAATACACGTAGGATGAACTGCACCGCAAAAATGATTTATGATCATTATTGTCGCGCTGTTTACAGAATTTTAACAATTATAAAAAATGATTTTCATTATGTTAATAATTTTAAATTGATTATTTTATATTTTAGAAAATAATTTTGAAGTTAGATATGAAGACGTGAATGGAACATTTACTCTTCCTGGAGGAATATGTAGCAGTTGGACTAAACCATCACCTGGATCATTTATAGATGGTACAAATAAAGCAGTTGTACAAGCACACAAAGAAGCAGCAGGACTTTATTCTTGTCCAAATTATGGAATTCATGTAATAATTATGGGTGAATTATTGATTTATAAATAAGACAGAATTTTTTATTATTCATGATAAAATAAAGTTTCCAATTTATTTATGTTGTAGAGAAAAACATAACACTACAGAGTTCAAAATCAGGTTCAACAATGGTTGGAGAAAATATTACTATTTCTTGTTCGATGGCTGCTTATATTTCAACAGCAGCAACTATACCAAGAAACTTCTCCATTTATAATTCATTAACTGAATTAAAAAGTATTTCTTCAAGTGATGGAAGTATATTGATGGATGGTAATAAAATAACATATTTGTCACCTAACATAAATATTGCATACATTGGAAAAGAAGAAGCATATCAAAAGTTTACTTGTAGGTGGGATTTTGATGTAGAATGGCAAGGAAATTTTCTTAGTAAGAACAAAGAGGAAGTTCCACCACCAATTTATTTCCACCAATTTATTTCTGTGGTAAATATTTTCACTATTTAAGAATATTACCGAAATAATTAATATATTAAGATGTTTTTTTTTATTAGCACCACTGCCACAAAATTGCTCTTATAAAAAGGAATTAGTTTTCGGACCTAAAACAACCGTTAGAATTCTAGAGCGAACAGTCGATTCTATTTATAAATTCAATTGGTCTTGTAAGCTGGAAAATAATTCTTGGACTGGAAACAGTGAAACCTTTGAATTGCCTGATTGTGGAATATACAATTGCACTTATATGGTATATAATAACTGCAGCAACTGTATCTGGAATAATAAAATTATAATAAATAGTACAGGTTGGTAATTTTCAATGAAATAAATATCATTTGTTATTGTATAATATTTATTATAACTAAACTAGTAGTTTATTACAATACTTAGTTTAGTAAAACGTCTAAGTAAACACATTTGTTTTGAGGTTACTTGTTAGTTTGAGGTGCTGTTGGTTTTTGTATCATAGATAAAGAGATTGGCAGTTACAATCTTCTATTAATTGCCAGTTTCTTTTGTAGTTGTGTGTGGAGAAATGCTTAGAAAACTGTCTCTGATTTTTTGTATAGAAAACTGTAACTTTTTAATTTGGAAAAACAAAAACAAAAACACATAATCTACAGTATTTAAATTTAGAAAAATGTTTAAAAAACAGGAAATAGAATTATTTTAAGTAAACACATTTGTTTTGAGGTTACTTGTTAGTTTGAGGTGCTGTTGGTTTTTGTATCATAGATAAAGAGATTGGCAGTTATAATCTTCTATTAATTGCCAGTTTCTTTTGTAGTTGTGTGTGGAGAAATGCTTAGAAAACTGTCTCTGATTTTTTTTATAGAAAACTGTAACTTTTTAATTTGGAAAAACAAAAAACACATAATCTACAGTATTTAAATTGTTAGAAAAATGTTTAAAAAACAGGAAATAGAATTATTTTAAAAATTCATTAAGTTTTTGATAGTGAAAGTTATTTTTAGCAGATATCAGCTCTTAATGCATTGCTAAATAAGCACAATGTTTGCATATTTTAATGTGAATTAAGCTTGTTTAAACCAAACAACGTTTTAAAAATTAATAATTTTAATCAAAGCTTTATAACACACCAAAATTAATAATCTTTTCAAACAAAATTAGTTTAATTATTACATTATGCAATCAATTGTTTTATTTTTTTAAATTAATTTTTTTTTATTAGCTGGTCAAGACTCAGTGACAAACGGTAGGTTGTACTTTTTGTTTAACAAAATTATTTTGTTAGGTTGTCGCATTGCAATAAAATTGTTTATTATTTGAGTTTAGCTTATAATCCCCTAAAGGTTTTGCAGTTTATAATGTTGTTTCGAAAAGTTAACCAAAAGGTTTAAGAGGCCAGTTAGTGGCAAAAGTAAAAACAGTACGGAAAAGTTTGCAAATAGATTTATTAGCAGTATAAAAAAACTGAAAACTCTGTGTAACTATATTGGTTTTAGGTAAATTATTGATTTTTTTCAAATTTTGAATAACTTTGGTTTGAGCGGCATGTAAAAAAACGTTTATGTTTTATGCATCCTGACTATGTTTTACTTCAGGGGTGCACAACCTTTTTCAGCCTGAGGGCCAAAATTACTTAGGGGCCGCATCAGCGTGCACATAGATCACACAATAAAACAACTCAAAGAATGCAAATTTTTAATGAATGTCATAAAAAAATAACGTTATTTAAACATGTATGAATAACTAAATGTTAGTATTTTAATGAGAAGGTTGAGCCTGAATGGTTGCAACAACATTGTCAATATTGGGTTCGAGTTCTGTTGTTGCAAGCCTCAAAATCGAATAAAGATTATCATCAGTCAAAGATGATCTCAGTTTATTTTTATTTGTGTTCATGACTGAAAACGTTTGTTCACACACGTATGTGCTGCCAAATTCAGACAAGATTCGGCAAGCCAAATCTTTGACCGCTCCATATTTAACTAAACTTAGACTTCCATAAAAAGTTAAAATGGAGTTATGCTGAAACGCAGACTTTAATTCTGGTGAACATTGAAGATCAATGACTTCTAACTGACATTGCTCAGGAACGGATTCTACAGCACAAGAGAAAGGGTTGTGCGAACAGTACTATTAAAAAAATATGGGCGGGTGCATCGATTCAAAATTCTGTTAGGGCCGCAAATAGCCAAAATGGACTAGTTGTCTGGGGGCCGCATCAAACGGGCCGGCGGGCCGCATGCGGCCCGCGGGCCGCGGGTTGTGCACCTCTGTTTTACTTGAATTAATCTTACATAAATAATTGTATCAACTGATGTAACTGTTTTATGTAAAATTAGCTGCTCAAATATGAACTTTTTTTATTGACAAGTATTTTTAAACTATATTTTTCAAATCAATTTTAAAATTAACTTTTAACAAGCTTGTATATTTTTATTTTTTATAAAATATTTTTTAATACATTTTATTTAATAAATTTTGTTTCATTGCCTTGTTTTTGTTTCAACTTCAACAATAAAGGTTAGTTATCAACTTTTTATACAACATTTTTATCTCAAGAAAATTCGGTTGGAATGATCGTTGGCATCACATTCGGTTGTTTATTTGTGGTAATCATCATCATCAGTATTCCCGTTGTTCTCTTTCTTAAGAAAAAATGGAAAAAACAATTACGGAGTAAGTTCTTTGCTGGATATAATAAAACATATTGTTTATGTTTTTCTAGAAAAAGTTATGATTATCTAGAATTATCTAGATAGTTTTATTACCAACCGCCGATAAAATTTTATTTTGCAATAAAAAAGTTTAAGAACAAACCAAACCAAAAACTATAAATCGATATTCACAGCAGAAGTGTACATGCGATGAGTTACCCATGGGTTGGATTGGGTTTGGTTCAGTCCAGTTTTTCTGACCCAGGCGTGAGTTGGACTAGACATTTAACTTTTCAAGTAGGTCAGGTTGGGTTATGTTGAGAAATTGGTGGGTTTGGCGGGATCTTCAAAAAAGAACCCATCTCCACTTATGATCTATAGATATCTATGGACCTACTGTATTTATTTTTTAATAGACTATACTCGTGCAAACATTGTTTGACTTGTCTGCCCTGCCATAGGAAGAGGAAGCAAGTCCACGTTTGGCCTAAAATTAGATTAATTGTCTGTTCAAAGGTAAAAAGCAAGACCTACATTATGGTATAAATAATTGGTTTTACTCTGCATAGTTTCTGAGTATAACCAATGATAAAAGGAATCATGTCCCAGTACTACTAGTAAAACCTAGATTTGTTTTACATTTATTACGAAATCATGTTTCATTGTAAGGTTTATCGACAGTTGACAGTTAATCGACCTTAATTGAAAAGTCGATTATCCTGCGAAAAAGTCGATTATCCTTCGAAGGAGTCGATTATCCTGCGAAGGAGTCGATTATCCTGCGAAGGAGTCGATTATCCTGCGAAGGAGTCGATTATCCTGCGAAGGAGTCGATTATCCTGCGAAGGAGTCGATTATCCTGCGATGGAGTCGATTATCCTGCGAAGGAGTCGATTATCCTGCGAAGGAGTCGATTATCCTGCGAAGGAGTCGATTATCCTGCAAGTCGATTATCCTGCGCACGCTTTGCTGTGCATGACAACAAAACGCATCCGCATGGGTCGATATAGGTATAATAACCTAAGTGACCATTTGATCTTACTCAACTCTTTGGTCGATTTAAGGATGGCTGCTTATTCACTTGGTGGTGTTTTTACATAGACTTTATGCTAAACACTACTATATAAGCACTGTACTGCAGTATCAATATTTAAAATATATTAGAAATTTTTCTGAATTAATTAAAAATATATTTGAAAATTTTCTAAATTTTGAATTTAGTTTGAAATTTTTATTTTTTTTATAATTCAGTCGCTAGAGTTACGCGCTATAGACAAGTTCCTGTATACGCCCACAAGGCACACACACAAAATAACCATATCACAATCGATTATATAAAAGTGTGTTTTTAAAAAACTTAGTTCTTTGATTCACTTGTTGTTATGCATATATAGCCAAATTACAGAAATTGTCTTGACCAAAATTGGAAAGTATAAAATAATTATTAAAAAAACCCGAAAACCAAGGTTCCGACCAGCTTGACTTAAAGTTTCGTTATAGAATTTTACGACAAAATGTGCTCTGGACAAAATATTGATTAGGAATGAATCTCGCTCAAAAATGTGTTAGAAGGAATATTGATTGAAATTTGTTTGACCCTTTTTTTAATATGTTGAGTGTAAGCGTTTTTAAATTAATATCATTGAAGTGACATGTATTAGTTAATATAGTATTATTTATATTATTTGTTTAAATATACAGCTTATGAGACTGATGATAGGGAGTTGCCATACCATATTTCGAGAAAAAATGAACACGCTTTAAACAACAAATAATTTTATTACATGCTTTATATAAAAGACAAAAGCTATACAAAATCAATAAGTGGTCAATATATCTACAATTCTATTGTGAAGCGTCTGAATATCTATTTCTTTTTGTTCAAAAGCTATCCAGAGCTCCCACACTTTCTCGTCTTTTTCCAAACTTAATTTTTTGGTCTGCCTGAGAAGCTGTCCTGTGGCAAGGGAATCTTCTTCTACTGGGATAGCTTGGGCTTTCCCGAAGAGGACACCAACAACTTCGTAGAAGGTTGAACCTACCTTCAAGCTGTTGTTGAGAGAGCTATTCCAACCCTCTACGTCATTGTTGGTTTTGAGTTCAATCATAAATGAACTCCACTCTTCGGTTTTGAAAAGCCCTACTATCCAGGTTTTTTTAATGTACTCTGCAAACCTCTAAAACGCACAATTAAAATTTTAATAAAAACCCATATATTAGTAAATCATTACAAAAGTATTTTACTTTTAACGAGTCCATCTGTATCTCTGAATATATTTTGTTATATATTTGAATGATATTTTCAGGGGGTAAATAAGGGAGAGCCATGAATTCCTTCACCTTATTGTATATCGTGAGCTTCAAATCATACTGTGGCTTAAGACCAATTTCCTGAAAAAAACTACCTTTAATTTTTTTCTAATTAAAATAAAAACCTTTGACTTACCGCTGCTTTCCTGTAAATTGCTTGCTGGAAATGGAACAGACAGCCATGCATTTTCAAATCTGGAAAAACGTGTTTGGCCGCATTCCAAATTCCAATTTCAAAGTCCGCTGAATCAAACAAATAATTATGCATTATTAAAAATTGTTTTTTTGTTAAATACCGTCAAATCACATTTTCATTTTTACCCATTAATGATTTGATTACAATTCCAGAATCTTTTAGGTGTTTGAATACTGAAATGTAATCTGCCCGTCGCTTTCGCGACATAAAAGCAAATGCGACAGGAACCAACTTTATGGCCCTATCTTTTCCGATTGTCGTGTGAAGAGATAGAAGCTGATAAAACGGTTTCCTCGCTGCCTGGATAATTTTTTTTATGCAAACGCAAATTATTAAAAATTATTTGATGAACTCATGTACCAATTAAAGTTATATTAAACTTACTTTGAATGTAGCGTCTAAACTAAAAAAGTCATTCCGTTTCGCCAACTGCACCTGGTACCCAGTATAAAAAATGAGATGACGTTCCTTGTCTATTCTCAATTCCGCTTGATAAAAGTGAGGAGGGACAAGGTCTTCGTTTAATTCAAAATATAAACTTCCAGGCTGACGAGGTTTGTTAATGCCCCGAATGCGGTAGACATGCCTATTAAATTTAAAAAAAAACTATAAATGTTTAAATATCTAGCTACGCTGATGCTATTGTCATATAATTTTATACCTTTCTAAAGTTTTATGAAGAGGCAGAAGAGACACATCAACTTTTGAATCCACAAGAACCTTGTTAACCACATCCACTGCAGACAAATGGGGTTGTGCAAGACTCAATGTGCGAATTTCTAACATTATTTGTCGCTTCAACAAAAACACTTCACTTGGAGTGCAGACATGAAGATTTTTTTGGGTATAGACCCCATTTTTTCTAATCAGTATATATATATTTATATATATATATATACAATTTAAAAAAATACTTACTTTCTTGAATTTTTTTCGAGCAAGCCCAGTACGTGGCTTCTGATTTCTTTGCTTTTTTTCCAATGTAAAAGAATATCCTTTGCCATCTACCACAATGTCCTTACCTTTTGTCGAGCCATTAGGTACAATTTCAAATAATCCCGACACCTGTTCCTCTTCTTCCTCTTCAACTAAATCATCACTTTCATTCATCTCATATTCTATTTTGTCTTTCATTTCGTCCTCTATGCCTTTTGTAATCCCATCATCCATTCTTTTTGGTATCTCATCTTCAAATCTTTGGGCTACAACATCTTTTATCTTTTTCGCTACCTCATCGTCAACCCTTTGCGCTATCTCGTTCTCTATTCTTTTCGCTACTTCATTCTCTATGCGTTTTGCTACCTCATCGTCAACTCTTTGCGCTATCTCGTTCTCTATTCTTTTCGCTACTTCAGTTTCTATCCGTTTTGCTACCTCATCCTCTATTCTCTTTGCCACCTCATTTTCTATTCTTTTAGCTATTTCACTTTCTATCCTTTTCGCTACTTCCTCCTTCGTTTTCGCTATTTCACACTCTAACTTCTTCGCTACCTCATTCTCAATTCTTTCCGCTAGATCATCTTCTACTTTTTCTGCAACATCACTTTCCACCAGGTTCTCTACTTCCTCCATTACCTCATCATGATTTTGTATCTTTTCCTGGAAGTCTAATTTTTCCAAGCCTGAAGAGAAAAAAGTTAATTTGAAAATACTGCATTTTATAAATGATTAGTTACTTTCTACTTTTATGTATTAAGGTTTATTAACGACTCTGTAAATCTTTTATAAATGATTAATTACTTTCTACTTTTATGTATAAAGGTTTATTAACGACTCTGTAAATTTTTTAATTAACTTATTAAAAATATTATGTAATAGAATTGAAAAAATTTAAAATTAGGTACCGTAAAAGCAATAGTTATCAACGGACACTAGATAAGAAATCAAATATGTTCTTACCAGCACTTAACTTCTCAGTTGATCCATCTTTCAGTACTTCACAATCCTTGCAATTGAAATTTATACAAATCTCTCCTGGTCATAGAAAACAAGATCATGCTAACAATCAAATTTACTTGAATATTTGGCCAAACTTTTGTAACACCTAACATTTTATTGTAAACGCAACTTTACTATTTCAAATAGACAATAGTGTTTACCTTTTTTATGTTTTCTGTACAAATCTAAGGATACTTTTGAGTCCCATTTCAAGTGCGTCCATCGTTTGCAGAAATCACATGGCAAAGCCAAAGCATTCTTGGCAACGGTTTTTGTACAATAAACACAGACGCTTTTGTTCATTTTTTACTGTGAATAAATAGATAATGCATAAAAACAAATATACTTAAAATATAATATGTTAAACATGAAAAAACTAACCAAGTCTAGTAAAACGTTCCTATTTCTGAAAAGATTAGTTGTAGTTTGTACGACAGATTGTTGGTAGTGAGATTTTGCAAAATTGTGACAAATGTCTAATGCTTTGACGGCACTTAAAGAATCTGTAAAAATTACAAGGTTTTGTAGTGGATCAGATTTTAATGCATTTGATGAAAGTAAATGATTTCCATATAGATTAAGAGCTATTTTGATTGCTTCTATTTCTGCAGCAAAAATTGAAATGTTGTCCGATGTTCTTCTGGACATTCTGAGACCAGTCGATGGAGCATACATACCAATGCCTATCAGCTAGTAAAAGTTACAGCATAAAGAAAACAAAGAAAAGTACTACAGTTAATAGTAGCCTATGCACTATGAATATTCAGTTGTTAATCAATATGAATAATTATAGAGCGCCTCCGGTCATTTCCTTATATGTGTGCCTTGTGGGCATCTGCAGAAACTTGCCTACGGTCATCTAGCATGTAACTCTAGCGACAGAATTATTAGTCAATAAAAAATTACCAACTTTGAATTAAAAATTCAGAAATTGTTTAAATTAATTTAAGATAATAATGCTGCAATTATGCTGATATAGTAGTACTTAGCATACAGTCTATATGAAAACACCACAAAGTGAATAAGAAGCCATCTTTAAATAGACCAGAGACAATGATAACTTCGGTTAATATACCTATATCGACCCATGCGGATGCGTTTTGTTGTCATGCACAGCAAAGCGTGCGCTGGTTAATCGACTTGCAGGATAATCGACTTGCAGGATAATCGACTTGCAGGATAATCGACTCCTTCGCAGGATAATCGACTCCTTCGCAGGATAATCGACTCCTTCGCAGGATAATCGACTTTCCAATTTAAGTCGATTAACTGTCAACTGTCGATAAAAACACAGTTCCCCGTTTCGGTGACTTGCTTTCTTTTGCCTTTGTGGGGCAGTTGTCTGATACGTCGTATGTGATAGAAACAATATTGTGTTACGGATGTGATTTGTGCGTTCATATCCAGAGCACCATCTATGATAAAACCAAGATTCTAAACTGTTTCAACATGGAATATGCTGCAATCAGGGTCAAATTGAATACTGCAATCACTCAGATGGTAAGAAAGCCGTCTACCTCGATAGAACCAGATACGTTCTGGTTCTGATGGATTGAAATTTAGTCGAATTGAAGCACACCATGATTGGATATCTTGCTGAACATGCTTTAACATAATAAATATACCCTGTATTGTACAGAATTTTACAACAAAAATAGTCTGTAAATTTTACTAATCTGCTAAAAACTGGAACAAAAATTTAGTTTTTGAATTAATAAATCTTGACCAAAATTTATGTTAAAACTTATAATTCTAACACTAAATTGAAAAAAAAATATTTTTAACACATTTTGGACCCTCTTTTCACTAATCCTGTATTCGCCCTTGAACAAAACATAATTATCATCAATTAACTTGAACTTTGTGTTTTATTTTAGTGGTGCAACTGAAACGTTAAAAGTAATTTAGCATGATGCAAATTTATTCATGAAACCGTTGTCAATTTTAATATTTTTGAACCATTTACTGCATTGCTTCAGCATTTTTGATTGTATTAGTGACCAGATTTTTATATTACACAAACTTATTGTACGAGTATGTGTGCACTGACAAAAGTTTCAAAACCTTCCGCCAAGTTCAATTTTATGAATGTATTTCTAACTTTAATGGAACTATAGGTAGTTATAATAATATTCAAGAAATAGCTTGCTTATATTTACTTTTGATTAAAAACTTATTAAGATTTACCTAATGAAAATCATGAAGACATAACGTATCAAGGTTAGTGTGAAAGTTTAAAAACACTTGATTTTATTTACTCATAAATATTCAACCGCGTTTATACGTTTTATTACATCTTTAAAGCGTTTTTGTCAATAAGCGTTGAGTCTTTCGTTCGTTCGTTCGTGAGTGAGTGAGTGAGTGAGTGAGTGAGTGAGTGAGTGAGTGAGTGAGTGAGTGAGTGAGTGAGTGAGTGAGTGAGTGAGTGAGTGAGTGAGTGAGTGAGTGAGTGAGTGAGTGAGTGAGTGAGTGAGTGAGTGAGTGAGTGAGTGAGTGAGTGAGTGAGTGAGTGAGTGAGTGAGTGAGTGAGTGGTAACTAAAATAAATAGATTCATTCATAAACATTCTACCGTAAATTAACTATTGTTTTTCATGGTTCAATAATAATTATTAAGACGCCCTAAATATGCAGCCGTGTAATTTTTGGCTTTTTCAATTTCCAGAAACAATTCCAGTCAGTCTCAGACAAAACCAAGGTAATACATTTTTGTTTGTGACTGCAGGTATATTTGATTTTAATCAAGTTTTTTTTAATTGCATCAGTGTCATATATTTCTTACTAATTATCTATTTAGTTATAAATTTTTTCAGAGCACAATTATGAAGAACTGAGCAAGCCCTAACACATTTGGGGTTGCAATTTTTTATTTTGTGCAAAAAATAATTTTTTTCCCATGTTTTTGTTTTTAAATTTTCTGGTTTTGTTTTTTTTGCATTTTTTTAAATTTTTTAATTTTTCAGTCATTTACCAAAGTTTTTAATTTTGTTGACTTTTTTTTAAGAAACTCATACGTAGGTTTTTTAACGCATCGCTATCACTTCTCAGTTTTACAGACTCGTGCAAGAACTTTAAAAGAAATACCCAATTGAGACTAAATTAAGAAAAACATATTTTAGTTATACTACATAGTGCAATAACTAAATTTTTAGAATAAACACGAGAAAGGCACAATTTCTACAATTTAGATTGGCACCGCCTAGAAATTGATTAGTTAAGTTTTGAGCATACCCATATTATTGATTAATAGACAATAATCGTAAATCAATTTTCTCAGTTTAGCTGGACAAAAAATAGTAATGCGCACATCTTTTGGGTTACATTTTTTGAAACATTTTTGCACTTTTATATCTGTTGCAATTTAATATATGATGCTCAAAGTGTCTATGCTTGTTGTTATTATACCCTTTCTATTAACTTGTTAATTATAATTTTCATTATTATAAAAACTTCAGCTCTATCGAATGTAATATAAATATACAAAACGAATTATTTCATTGAAAAGAAAACAAACTTTGTAGTCAGCTTCAAACAGTTTTCCGTATTTCTATCGATCTGATGTTATTCACGACGAATCGATAATTTATCAAAATTATGATTTTTATTTATTTATAATGGAATACTATTTTTTGATACAAATTTTAATTATATTAGTGATTATCAGATTTTGTCTTTATGAATGTTGCAATAGACATTTTACACCAAAAACATTTCCTTCATTCATAGAGTATATAGAATACTGTATTACATGTTTATCCATTTTATAAATTTATGCGCAGCCAGCGTCTACCTGTTCTATGTTTAGCTCTCGTGGCTCGCGCGCCTGTTGGTAACTGCTTATAGAGCTTGTTGCCTATTTCAAATATATCAAGAATTTTTAATAAACAATGTTTTTTACGGTTCACTCATTATAACTCAAGACCAATGAAGAAATTTGTGTGAAAATTATTATGGGGGACTCTAGCTACTTGGAAAAATTTTAAATACACAAAAAACGTGTTATTGACGACAAATGTCCTACAAAGTTAAATTTAATTCATTATTATAATAAATGTTTATGTTGTATTAACTTAATTTTTTTTATAAACTAAAAAAACTGTTTTTAAAACTAGAAAAATGAAAACAAAAAAACACAAAGAAATAAAAACCGGAAAAATTTAAAAATTAAGGAAGAAAGAATAAATAAAAAAACAAAACAAGAAAGAAAAAAAAGAACTACAATAAAGAATGCTCAAAGAAACCGGTTAATGTCGTGTGACCCAGTTAGGTTAGAATAGAAATGGACAAATGTTAACTGGTATAGTTTATCGTTTTTGAAACAGATATTCTAAGTGCGTTCCAAGTCTATGTTTTAATTTCTTTTAATTAAATTTGTATTATTGCTGAATACAAATTATCAGATGGAGAAGATACACATTAGGCTGATCTGAACCACTTAAACGTTGTATGATGATTATGACCATTCCAGTCATAGTTGTCTACATAAATTCAACAAATATATTAATAAACTTTAAATTTATTTGTTTTTATATTTTTATAGATAATATTTAAATTCAAATATGTGGACGTAAATGGAACATTTACTCTTCCTGAAGGACAGTACAGTAGTTGCAGTAAGCCATCATCATCTAGAGCAGGTATGGCGAACCTATGGCACGCGTGCCAATCCTAACTCGAGGGACATTTTTGCCTGGGTTGCCAAATCATAATATATTCAACACAAATATTATTTTCAACAATAAATTAATATTATTTTTTAAGATTAATTTTTTTTAATTTTAAATTTTTTTTGTTTTTGTGTTTTATTAACATTTTTCCGGGGAGCTTAACTACTGCTAATTCCGGGTCGTCTAACTTACTTGAACAATGATTTGTATTTACATTTATTTACTTAAATAAACAAAATTACGGAATGTCTCACTCAAAACTTAGTCAAAACTGAAACAAAACCGAAACTTGAAAGTGAAGGCAGTAGTAGGAGTTTTAGTTATCTCCTAGTTTAGCGTCCTGGGCCAATTTCGATATAAAACACGGTTTAATAGAAGAAACGCTGATTATTATTAGAACATAGATAAATAGATCTTCACCGGAAACTATTTAGCTTTGGGTGCAACTTCTAAATGTTGTAATATGCTATAACTGTTCTTTTTATTTAATCATGGTCTTTTTTATGTTTTAAATATCATTTTCGTTAAAAAACGGTCAATTTCTTAACAAAATTGGCCCAGGACGCTAAACTTGAAAATTACAGGAATTTAGAGGAATGGTGGTCTGCTCAATATGGAGTAATGGACGCAAAAGGGAAGGCACTGTGTGTTCTGTGCTCGAAAAGTGTTGTTTGTTGGACTTCATCTGTCAAACGTCTTTATGAAACAAAACATGGATGACTTCTTGAAAAAAGTGAAACAGATCTGCAAAAATATATAGAAAGAAAAATACAAAATTAAAAGATACAATGAAACATTTTTACTAAGTTCACACACAGTGCATCTAATCTTGTAGCTGCCAGTTTTGAAGTATCCAAAATTATAGCTACGCATAGTAAGTTTTTTATTGATCGAAATTACATAAAAAAATCTTAATTGGAATGCGCACCATTCCTGTTTGATGATTTCCCAAATAAAGATAAAATTGTTCATCGTATTAAAGATATACCAGTGAATCGAAATACTTTTAAAAAAAAGAATCATTTAATTAGATGTTAATGGTAAAGATCAATTTAAAAATGATTTATCTGCATGCCATATATTTTCAATTTGCTTAGATGAAAGTACAAATGTAACGTCCTTTGCTGAAATGGCTATTATAAATGACTATTATAATAGAAGCCAACCACGTCAATAAATTTAAAAGACTAATTGACTGCCTTTTCGAACTAAGCGATAATAAATATAACTATAAAAAGGATTTCTAATACTATATACATACATTTATTTATAGAAACATATATATGGACAAGATTTTATATAATTCTAGATATAGCCATAGAGATTTATAGTTTGCGCCCTTTATGTCATGTCACGTCACGTCACGCCACGTCACGTCGCGTCGCGTTGCGTCACGCTACGTTACGTCACGTCACGTCACGTCACGTCACGTCACGTCACGTTATGTCACGTTACGTTACGTTACGTTACGTTACGTTACGTTACGTTACGTTACGTTACGTTACGTTACGTTACGTTACGTTATGTTATGTTACGTTACGTTACGTTACGTTACGTTACGTTACGTTACGTTACGTTACGTTACGTTACGTTACGTTACGTTACGTTACGTTACGTTACGTTACGTTACGTTACGTTACGTTACGTTACGTTACGTTACGTTACGTTACGTTACGTTACGTTACGTTACGTTACGTTACGTTACGTTATGTTATGTTATGTTATGTTATGTTATGTTATGTTATGTTATGTTATGTTATGTTATGTTATGTTATGTTATGTTATGTTATGTTATGTTATGTTATGTTATGTTTTATTATTGCACGATTTGGCAGAGGTGAAGAAATGCGAGAGGAACTCATTGTTCTTGCAAATCTTTCTGGAACAGCTACTATAGCGGAAATATGTGGGTGTCTAGTAAAATACTTTGTGATAAAAGCAGTGATTTAAAAATTGTATCTGTTACAACTGATGGTGCACAGAACATGACAGGTAAAAAAAGATGCAGGGTTTATCAGTTTGTTTGCAAAAGAAGTTGGACATTCATTGCTTAGGTTTCGCTTCATTGTACACCAAGAAACTTTGTGTGGAAAAACGTGTTTAAAAAAATTTTAAGATGTAATGAAAATTGTTAAAAAAGATTTAGACCTTATAGCAACACCTGATTTGAATAAAAAACGCTTTCAATCATTTTTGCAAGAAGTAGAATCTGTTTACTCTGGTTTACCGATGTACAATAGTGTTTATACAGCTAAGTCGTGGACGAGGGCTTGAACGTTTTACAAAATAAAATTGTTTCTTGATAGTAATAAGCAACAATTCACAGAGCTAACAAATCTTGATTACACTAATGTTTTATACGGGTTTGTCTTTAAGCCTGAATAAAATTAATGTTAAACTGAAAGGTTCAGGAAAAACTGTTGATTTAATATTTTTTATTATGAAAGCATTCAAGGTTAAACTTCAATATTTAAACGAGATGTAAAAACTCAAAAACTGAAATATTTAAAATATACAAAATCAAATTTCAATGATATGGAGATTCATGAGAAAGTTGATTTTAATAAACATCGACGATTTTTGCCCAAATCTTTGATAGGAGTAAATATTTGTACAGTGCTTCTAATAAACGTGTAGAGTTAAAAAAGTGACAAAACTCACAGAGAACCAAAAATTGTTTTCATTATTAACGTTTATTCAAATTATCACGTAAAGTTTTTTAAAAGAAAAACTGTTTGCTGGTATGTTGATATTGAATAAAAAACTGCACATGCGCACTTTAAATGTTTACATTTGAAAAATTACTTCCTGCTAGTATATAGCAGCTAGCTCAAAACGTATGTTATTATGCGAAAGCACACACAGTAGACAGTGCACAGCAAACAATCGCATAGCTGTCTACGATTTTTGACATTTCACTCGTGTGCATTTTAAAACTTAACAAAAAGTGCAATGGCGTACTTTCAATTTCTTTTTTATGTTTTTCAACTGGCAACAATAATAATGTGTCAGGGTTAGTATTAGTATTAGATTGTTTTACAATTTTTAGATTCCTGCAAAGTCATTTTACAATAAATCATACACAGCATAGAAAAAAGTGTAATTAAAATGTAAATTACTAGAACATCAGTCTAAAAAAATGGACAAAAAACATTGTTGGTTAAAATTCCCATTATTGTAATTTAATATAAGAAACAGAATAGTATCAAAAAACGTTTTATGCCAATAGTGCCTATGTACGACCGACAATGTTTATCGCGTAATAGAACTCAAATTTAGGTTGAGTAAACACGTTTGACAGTTTCAAGCAACTTTTAGCAAGTCTATTTTACGTTTTATGGGCTTAAAAACTTAAAATTTAAATATTTCAAAATTTTGCAATTCACTATCTACAGTTTTTAAACAAGTGAAGCAAAAACGTTTTTTTAAAAACACACTTTTATATTTTTACTACATAAACAACAAACATATTAGCATAGACAATAAATAGTTCCACGAAAATATCGCAAATAATTATTTCATTAAATTTTGTCCACTTGATCCGAAAATTCGATAGAATGCATTAATTAATTAGTTCGAAGGTATGTTTAAATTTTGAAGTCTCTAGCACATCGGGATGTTAGTTTAAAATCGATTTCAAAATTTGACGACAGACAGATGGACAGATAGACAGACAGACAAACAGACAGAGAGACAGACAGACTGACAGAGAAATCAAGTTAAGTAAACGTGTGTAAAAATAGAGTTATATAATTTTTCAGAATAACTGCCACTTAGAAACTGAAAATACTACAAATATAAAAATTGATTATTAGATACTACTTAGAAAATAAAGTTACACATGTTTTACTATTTTTTTATATTTTGGCCTCTGAAACTACAATGTAGGTGGAAAAAACATTATCTTCTTGAACATTCAGTGACTTAAAATGTGTAAACATTAAAATTCAATATTTAGGATTTCTTAAAAAATAATAAAATACGTGTTTTATTAATTTACAAAAAATTAGTATCCGAGCTTTGAGGTTTTGTGCCAGTTCAGCATGGACCGAGCCAGGCCGTTATTTCAGGGTTTTCAGAAGGGCCCGGACCTGAAATCAAGCCTGGTTGTGCCAAATTTTTTGTCATATATATATATAGAGATTTTATGCCTGTAAAAACGGCTAAAATTAGACGGGCCAGGCCATTTAGCATTTAGTAATTTGCGAGCTCTCTTTTCAATATCACGAAATTAAAGACTTGACATTTTATTTCAGTAGTTCACAATCTTAAGACACCTGGTGTGAAGGCTCATAAACTATTGTGAAAAAACGATTAAACATTTTAATGTAAATTACAAATTTTAACGATGTGAAAATGTTTTTATTATTTCTTTCATAGATATATATACTTACAATGTCTATGATTTTTTTAAACAACAAGCACTGTGTTTCTTTAGCTTTTTATTTGCATATTGCATTTTCATTCACATCCATTTTTATCGTTCTCGTGCTTCATACATAAATGGAATCGACATCTTAAAGAACTAGTAGATGGTGATGAGATTCTAAAACCTCAATCCAAGAGGCTACAAACTTATAACGCATGAGAATCAGAAGAAGAAATACATGTAAAAACCCCAACTTCAATTAACCTTCTTTAACGATATAAAACAAAACCTGAAATTGACTTAAATAAATGTCGGCTTGAATGGTGGCAACGACACAAAGAAGCATTCCAGGCTATAGCAAAGTTGGCAAAGAAATACTTGTCATTGCTTGTCAGAACATTTCCACGTTAACGTCTGTTTAGTGTGTCCGGTAACATAGTGACCAAAAAACGAGCATCAACTGGCTTGAATTAGATTTGTAACTATAAACTATGAAATATGTAGCTATAAACAATGTTACAAACGTACAATAAATGCTATATAAAGTACTGAGTTTGTTAAATAAAAATGTTATCTAAAAATATTGCGTGAAAATCCCGAATAGTTTTTGATTAAATTGTTTAATTCTGGAGCATTTAAAATTTTTAAAAAGTCATTAAAAATGAACATTCTTTATTAATAATTTAGTACGATTGAGCATCTTATTCAAAGAGACTGGAATGCTGTCAAGCAGATCATGCTTTATCTCAAGAAGACTATCAAATCTCAATAACTGTTTAGTTTTTGTCTATCTATTTGTCTTTTAAGCAAATACAAACCGCTGGACCAATATTAACAAAATTAGGCACCCAGGTATATCTGAAAGAATAGAAAACCATAGGGTTTTTTAACTTAAAAAAATTTATGACAAAAAACTTTCCAGACCAAAATTGCCTATGTATGAAGATTAAAGGTAATTGCGTAACAAAATTCAAATTTAGTTTACGTAACAAAGTTTGAAAGTTTTAAGCAGCTCTTAGCTAAATTATTTCATGTTTTATGATGAAAAAAGAATTATTCTTTCCTTCTTGGCATCTATCAATCAAATATACATCACTTAGATCACTATGGTCACCAGGAATATCTAGAAGAGCAATATTCCATGCTGTATTTAACATTAATCGATTTTAGGAAATTTTGCCTAGTCTTAGATTTGACAACCGTGACTCACATGACAAGTTGACAACTTTGCTTATATCACTAGCTTAAGAGTTACTAAGATAACATATTACACTCTTTGAAACAGTTCGGATAAATAAGCCTGCCATACCACTAAAATACGAATCTTGTTTCAATGAAACAACTTATCAAGAATGTATAACTATAAGTGTAACATCAGTTGTTTTTGTCATTACAATTTAATATTAACTAATTTTAATTTCAACTAACATTTTATTTATGTTTCGCAGTTAAAAAAAAGTTACAATTACTATGGCATAACATGGGTCATTTGCAACTCTATACAATTTCAGAATTTTAGTCAATTTTTTCCTACAGCATCAATTCAATTGAAATTTTTTTTTATCATCCGTAGAGGATGTGATTTTTGTAGAATGCATCGATTTCAAATATACAAGCTATAAATTAAAAAAATGTAAGCCTACAAGTAGCTAACGACCTATTTTATGCCTTAAAGGGTTAAAGCATTTTGGTCATAAAAAACATTTTTATTTCGTTTTTTTATATTTTAATAGATAATTTAGAAGTTAGATATGTGGACTTGAATGGAACATTTACTCTTCCTGGAGGAAAGTGCAGCAGTTGGGTTAGGCAATCATCTACAGTATTTATAGATGGTAGTAAAGAAGCAATTATACAAGCTTATAAAGAAGCAGCTGGACTTTATTTTTGCAAAGATTATGGAGTTCATGTGATAATTATGGGTAAATTATTAATTTATGAATAAGATAAAAATTTTTATTATTAACTAGCGGGGGTGCCCGGCGTTGCCCGGGGTTTTTTGAGGTTTTTCTAATGTTTGTCTCTCTCGCTCAGGTTTTTTTCCCCGCTTGCCTTCCCGTTCCCGTTTGTTTTCCCGTTCTCGGTCGCTTTCCCGTTCCCGGCCGCTTTCCAGCTTCCGGTCGTTTTTCCGCTCCTGTTTGCTCTCCCGTTCCCTTTCCCGTTCCCGGTCGCCTTTCCGTTCACGGTTGCTTTCCCGTTCCCGCTCACGCTTGTTCTCCCGTTCTTGCTCATGCTTGCTCTCCCATTCCCGTTCTCGATCAAAAGGGAAAGCGACTGAGAACGGGAAAGCTACCGGGAGCGGGAAAGCAACCGGGAGCGGGAAAGCGACCGGGAACGGGAAAGCGGAGAAGGGTATGGGAGCGAGAGAGACAAACATTAGAAAAACCTTTAAAAACCCCGGGCAACACCGGGTACCCTCGCTAGTATGTATATATATATGTATATATATATATATATATATATATATATATATATATATATATATATATATATATATATATATATATAGTTCCCGCTCGCTCACCCGCTCCGCTCATTTGGTGACGGATTTCAAATTTGTTTTCTCTATATTTGATTCCCCTTGACTCTCAAGGTGTTGTGAAAATTTCATTACGATCGGATGAATGGTGTAGCAATGCATAAAGGACATACATGCATATATACATACAAACATTCATTTATATATATATAGATGATAAACTAAATTTGTTAATTTAATTATGTTGTAGAAAAAAATATAACACTACAGACTTCAACAACGGGTTCAGCAATGGTTGGAGGAAATATTACTATTTCCTCTTCCATGACTGCTTATATTGCAACAGGAGTAACTATACCAAAGAACTTCTCCATTTATAATTCATTAACCGAATTAAAAAGTATTTCTTCAAGTGATGGAAGTATATTGATGGATAATAATAAAATCACATATTTGTCACCTAGAATAAATATTGCATACATTGGAAAAGATGAAAAAAATCAAACGTTCACTTGTAGATGGAACTTCACTGCAGAATGGCAAGGAAATTTGTTTAGTAAGAACATAGAAGAAGATCTACTAATTTATTTTTGTGGTAAATATTTTTACTACTTGAGAATAATACTAAAATAATTAATATAGTACGATGGTTTTGTTTTTAGCACCACTGCCACAAAATTGCTCTAATAAACAAGAATTAGTTTTTGAACCTAAAACAATTATCAGAATTTTAGAGCGAACAGTCGATCCTACTTATAAATTCAAATGGTCTTGTAAGCAGGAAAAAAATTCATGGACTGGATTTAATGAAACCTTTGAATTGCCTGATTGTGGAATATACAATTGCACTTATATGGTATATAATAACTGCAGCAACTGTATCTGGAATGATAACATTATAATAAATAGTACAGGTTTGTATTAAGATTATTATTTAAAATTTCTCGATTTCAATTTTTTGAAAGTGCTAATTTTAGTAAATGATTAATATGTAAATATAACTGTAATTTTAATTTTAGAAAAAATTCACAATATTTTCAAATGTTTCGTTATTTATAAAATTTAAATTTAACAATTTGTCTATGCTTTGTTATGTAAGGTTTGGAAATGTGGACTTTGAACAATAAATTGAAAGAGAAGAAAATTATTATAGTTAAGATACAAAATTTTGCCATTGTTTTGATATAATGACGGTCTTTTATTTTTAGCTAACGATTTAAAGACGTTTTTTGAGGAACGGATTATTTTTGAAAAATATTAAATGAATAAAAATATGTTTATTATTATAGACTGGGGTTTTTCAATACATGGTCCGCTGGCCAGAATCCGGCACCCCAGTAACGTAGCCAGGGGTGATTCGGTGACAAATCACCACCTCAGCCAAAATGTCAAAATAAAATACATCATTCATTTACAGAATTTTACCTACAATATTTAAAAAACAAAATTTTTGCCTCGTGACGAAAACGTTTAGCCAGCAGCGCGATCGGGCATATTTTTGCTGTTAATCGGATCGTCTAACTTCTAAGTCTAAAAACTTTTGATTTATTCACTTTAGCCCAAAATGGTCAATAGAAATCGTGTTCAGCATCCCAAAATTTACCATTGCGAGGTTTTCACGGTGTAAAACCATAATCGGGTGACATACATCCTTGTGCCTTTATCTTGAAAACCAGCACTTGCTGCACACTTGACGCGGGAAGCATGTTTATGTTGTTCTAGTAGTTGTACTCGACATGTAGTCGTCCCCGATTGCAAAAAAAAACAATTGTAGTTTTCGAGTTTCACATCGACTTTATCGTTTTTTTTTTAATTTTTTAAAACTTTTAGGACAGTTAAAATGAACCGAAAACTGTTTCCTGTAGAAAGAATCCGGCCAGTTTTTGTGGAACTCGATATGCACCCGAGGATGAAAAACAACATTGCCGGCGTTTTCTCCGCAGATGACTTTGCCTTTGAGCACATTTTAGACTGACCTTCTTTTTGAATGGCTGAGATTGAAAAAAAAACGCTTAAAAAACAACCTTTTGGCCGAACGGTGATGAAACGCAGCGATCGGTCAATGAAGCTCATTTGTCGAAGTCACAACAATTTCAACTTGACGAACGCCTTGCGTGCAAAGCGTATGATTTGTGTAATTTTTTTCATAAAAATAAAAATAAAAACAGTAGTCTGAATGTAAAAAAAGTTGCAATTTTTATAGAAAAAAAAATGTTTTTTTATAGAGTTAATGATATAAATTTATCTACAATTAAAACAAAACGATTAACCTGAACGAATAAAATTGAACAAAATTATAAATATTGTTATTATACGGTGTTTTTTTTAGAAACAATTGATCGTTTCAAATGCAATACGCATTTATAAAATAAGTATTGTCAGTTGCACTTCAAGATTTTGTTATTGTTGCATACTGACCAGCAATTTAACTTTCCAATGTTCAAATCAGTTTGTTTTTTTATTTATTTATTTACATTTTTTAGCAATTTAACTTTCCAATGTTCAAATCAGTTAATTTCAAATATCTGTTTAATTAGATGTGTTTGTTTTTTTTAACTCAAACGTTTACTTGTTTACAATTTCCCAGATATCTGTATTAATTCTAAATTAGTAGTTTATATCAACGAAAGGTTCAGTTGTTTCAGCAAATAAACAAAAACTGTTCTGATTAGGATTTGATTATAAAAAACTTAGGATTTTATTATTTTTTTGTAATTTTGATAAAAACATTTCTATAGTTTTTAAATTTTGTTTTATCTGATTCAAATATGCATGTTACTGTTTAAACATTATTTTAAAATTTATTTAATTTCAGTAGCTTTGACATCTTCCGTGGAGAAAAGTAATTTTATTTTTTGTTAATAAAAAGTTTTTTTCAAGTTACTCAATTGCTTTATTGTCAATATAATTATTTGGAATGTTTAAACCGTTTGTAACGTATAGCTATTTATTTAATTTTATTTAAATGCTTTAAACAGGAAGTTTATTTTTAAACGAAACAAACATTTAAAATTGTTGCTGCTTTTTGACCAGCAAGTTGCTTTTTCATTTTTGAAGCTGAAATCAGTGAATTACAAAAATTAATCAGATGTGTTTATTAAAAATACTATATATAGCTTGTCAAAAATGACGGATATTATAAAATACCAATACCTATATATTATTTTGCAATTGCAGCACCATTTTTTTCTTAAGGCTGACGGTGTGAAATTGCGTAGGCACTTTTATTACACGCCTGCGCCCACTAATTTTGTCAACTGCTGACTGCTGACCACCGCGGCCGCCATATTATCCAAAATTGCTAACATACATACCATACATACATACATACATACATACATACATACATACATACATACATACATACATACATACATACATACATACATACATACATACATACATACATACATACATACATACATACATACATACATACATACATACATACATACATACATACATACATACATACATACATACATACATACATACATACATACATACATACATACATACATACATACATACATACATACATACATACATACATACATACATACAGTTAATAATGTACATGATTATTTAAAACTTTATTTAAAAGTATATTCAACTTCATTAGCTGTGACATTTTCAATGGATAAAGGTATTTTTTATTTAATTGTTATCCTATTTTAAAGATACTACATTGCATTCCTGTCAAATGCGTTATTTTAGATGTTTGATCGGTCATTCATTGTTTTCGAGTGTTTACGTAGTTTAATTTAGGAATGTCATTAACATTGCGGGGAGATGGGGCAAAACTTTAAAAGGGCTAATCATGCCAATGTTAAACCTTTTTTCAAAAAAACTGAAGACCATGGCAAAATAATCATATGTACTGTTTTCATAATTTCCATTGAATACACGGAGCAGAAAAATTGTAATTGTGATTTGTTTTTTTGTTTTGTTTAAATATGCATGAAACTGCTTAAAACTTTTAAAAAGTGATATCAGAACTAATTAATTTTTATTAGCTGTGACACTACCAGTAAATAAAGGTATTTTATTTTCAAACCCTTTTATATTATCTTAACTGCTTTTGCTTGCATGTCTGAATGAATGCATTAGTAATTTTGTAATGCTTAAAAACATCCAACTTGCCATCATCAAATTTGATGATTTTAATTGTTGTCAATGATTTTGCATACTAATATTTTTTGATTGATTTAAAATCTTCACAAAAATTTTAAAAACATTATCTTAAATTTAACAATGATTTTCAAAAAAAATTTAATTTCGAGTTTATCACACACACAATGGTCAAAATAGACAATGTATAATCAAAACGTTGTTTTTTATTTTATTTTTTTTAATCTGGCATACGTTACATATTGAGTAATTATATTTTGCTTTTATTTCGAGTGGAACAATAAATTTTATTTATTGAATTTTCATATAAAAGTTTTATTTTAAGAAAACTCCATTGGACTGATCGTTGGCATAACAGTTGGTTGTTTATTTGTGGTAATCATTATCATCACTGTTTTTATTGTTCTCTACCTTATGAAATGGAAGAAAAAAGATCCAAGTAAATAGTTGTTTTAAAACAATTATTATTTTCTAGATAATTATTATTATTATTATTATCATCATCATTATTATTATTATTATTATTATTATTATTATTATTATTATTATTATTATTATTATTATTATTATTATTATTATTATTATTATTATTATTATTATTATTATTATTATTATTATTATTATTATTATTATTATTATTATTATTATTATTATTATTATTATTATTATTATTATTATTATTATTATTATTATTATTATTATTACTAACTTTTTTCTAAGATGTAATTATGAATTAATAATAATTAAAGCAAACATTGGCGTCAACATTTATCAAGGTTAGTATTTATTCATAAATTTTCAAACGTAAATTTCTAAAAGATTTTAAAATTTATTAATAAATAATTGAAAACATAAATAGGATGTAGTAATAGATAATATAATATTATTATTTTTGATATTAGAAACTTTTCCAGTCAACAAAGAAAACAAAGGTTTTTGAATTTTTTGTTTACAATAATTTTTTTATTCAAGTTTATAAATTTTTTAATTAACTCTTATAGTTATTTATTTGAACTATCATTGTCACCATAATTATTATTTTATAATTATAATCAGTATTAATAACAGCATATACTCTCTTTGTTTTTATTTATTTTAATTTGTTTTCAATTTTTCAGAACACAATTATGAGAAAATAAACACAACATAATTTTATTGTGAAAATCATTTTTTTCTTAAACAAATATCATGTTCGTTTGTCTGTTTTTATTCAAGCCTAAAGTTCTGTACCAATTTCAACAAAATTTGCCTTAAAAAGGAACAAAAAATGTTTATTTGTTTTTTTTTTAATTTTATTTTTTGAAAACTCCACGTTTCACGGCAATTTGTTTAGTTTTCAAATGTTTTTTTTAAACAACCGCTTTTCTGTCTGCCTGTGATATCCTACGCATGTTATTCTTCTTCGCCATAGCAAATTCCAACAACTTATTAAATAAGTCACTTACATTTTATTTCTGCCTGCCTTCATGGAGTTTGTAACAAAATTACAAAAATGTCAAGTACAATTACAACATGAAGGCTTCAACAAAATGTAATCATTTATAAAAATTAAACTGACTTTGTTGAAAAGACACTAGCAGCATTTTTTATCTTCTTGGGGTTGTTTTACACAGCATTTCAAATTTAAACAAATGCATAAAATGTAAAGTCCTGCTAAATGATGATCTCTTCAGCATGAATATAAAAAACATCCAAAACACTTCAGTATGTGAATAACATTAATAGAGGATAACTATTTAAATTTTCTGAATATGTTATTTTAGTATCACTTAATTCCTGGAAGATAATCGAGCAGCTAAAAAAATGTGAGACGGCAATGAATATATTTAGGAAAGCTTCCAATCAAAGACAACTTTTTTATCTTATATTTTTAGGAATCAATGTTAATTAAAATTATGCTGGGTATAATTTTGTAGCTGAAAATTTTTCTCACTACACGTTTAAATATTTTTTGAAATTTTGGAACGAAAATTTGAGTAAAAATCGTAAATTAAATAAATTATGTAGTAATATTGAATAAATTTAATTTATTATATGTGCAAAATATTGGGTTTTTAAATGAAATTATAAAGGTTTGTGAACTGTTGTTCTCAATGAATTCAGATGCGTGCGTTTTAATCTGAAACCAACGTGTTTTTTCAGCCGCCTCGTAGCGTATAAGCGCTATTTCAGGTTTAGCTAGTAATTAAATAAATTTCTAAAACTAAAAATTTTAAAAATTTTAATAAAAACAATTTTCAATAAAGGAAAAGCCGGCAAATCCAGGAACATAAAACAATTTTGAAAACAAATTCGTTTTTACGGCTTACTTGTACTCTGAATTCTACGTAGTTATTTTTGCATTGCTAAAACCATTTTTTTTAAGGCCAACTTATCCAAAATGCCTTGGAACTGATGACCAATTTACAATTCTGGCCTGCTTTCTAAAACGCTTAGTTGGACTCTATGAGGGTTTATCGACAATCGTGGCTTTATCGACTTAACCTTCGCGAAGTTGATCCACTCCTTCGCGTGTTGATCGACTTCTTTGCGAGTTTATCGACTCCTTCGCGAGTTTATCGACTTTCCAAGTTGAGTCGATAAAGTCGCTATTGTCGATAAACCTACATTTCTCCCTAATATCCAAGCCGGTGTCTAAACCATTAAACCAATACGTTTCATAGGTTTTTGTTTCCTTTATTTTTTTTTTATTTTTCCTCACTTTTTAACTATTTAAGGAAACTACTTATTCTGTGAATTTTTTACTTTAAATTACACGTAGTTATTTTTTGCATTGTCATAAGTTTTAATCTTTTGCAGTTTTATACACGACGAGAATAAACAAATTAAAAATTAAAAATTCCATTAGAGCTTAGTGGTCGTTGACTGTGTTAATCCACGTCATCGTTCTACAGTGAAATGTTTTCTTGGTCTCTTAATTTCAAGGTGTGATTGTGTGTGAGTGAAGCTAGGAGGTTATACAAGTAGATTTAGGAAAGAAATTGCAAACGATTTCAGTGTCAAGCTGAGATTATTCGAGTGGAAGCGTATACCTGTTGGTTATTGTAAAAATAGACATGTGTGTCGACGAGTATGCGTGTGGAAGCTAACAAGTGAGTAGTACAACTTTTCGTTTGAGTTTGTTTATTCAGTTATCAATATATACATTTAAATGCACGAATATGACACAACAAAGAAAGAATAAAAAATAAATAGTCATTAAATAGTCGTAAATAGTCATTAATAGTCATTTATGAAAAAGTTTTTATAATTTTTGAATAGAAAGCAACTATTTTTTCGCAAATCATCAATTATAAATTACAAACAATTACAGTCTGCTAAATAGTGAAGTTAGAAAATATGAAAAAGTTTCAATTCAATATAGGAAAAAGGAAGCGTAAAAAACAGAGTTTATAAAAACAAATAACTAGAAATTTTCACAAAATATTTTTTTACAGAATTTATTTTTATTACATTCGATAGAAAAGATTTGTTATAGGAATGATTAACCACCAAGCAAACAATTCAAAATAGATTTTTTTTCGAGAGAGTCAGCAAGAAATAGGGCCATTATGAACAGTCCAATAAATCTTAAAATTTAACAAAAAGCATTGCATTGCATTTTACAACACATATATTCACAAATTTTCACTTTGACTAGATAACGGGAAGCTGGTAAATTTTGACTTTAAATGTTTTTGTAGTCAAGTATACAACGGCGAATTTAATATAAAGAATATATAAAATAGTAAAAAATAGACACGTGTGTTAGTCAGTATGCGTTTGGAGAAAGTCGAGCGTGGGTGGCCTGGTGATAGTCGGTATGTGTAAATGTTGAACTGGATGAGTCAGGTTGTTGTTTTCAGAATTTTAGTTGAATTGTTGAAAGTTTAATAATTAAGTATATAAAATAAGAAAAATTCTCATTTAAAACAACTAACCCATTTTTGCGAAATAATGTTGAGTACCGCATGTCATTGGTGTTTCAAGCATTACAGCTGGTAAATCATGAAACCAGTCATAAAAAAATTACGCTTATAGCAAAATGATTTGCATGCAGGAATTACTTATTTTCTTTGTTTTAATCGATGTTTTCTATGTATATTGTAAGGCTTATCGACAGTTGACAGTTAATCGACCTTAATTGGAGAGTCGACTAACCTGCGAAGAAGTCGATTATCCTTCGCAGGTTGATCGACTTTCCAATTTAAGTCGATTAACTGTCAACTGTCGATAAAAACACAGTTCCCCGTTTTCTATGAAACCGACATTCAGTATCGGACAGTTATTCTGAAGTTTTCTAAATTTAATAGGAATAGAACACTCAATCAATCGCATTTTTACTTGTAAAACTCTGTGTAGTAAAAACAATTTATATAGAATAAGTATATAGGCCCTACCAGTCAATTTGCACAAAACAAAATTTATCAACCTACGCGTTTTTGAAACGACCACAAATCAATTAACTGCTAGCATTAGACAGCGCAGAATTTAATTATCACAATTTTAAAAAGCGCAATTGTTTTGAGTGAAATTTGATTTTAATATTTTAACATAATGAACTACAGCTAATAAATATAATTAAACTAAAATAATAAAATTGGCGTACTTCTATTTATAGCACCATTAGAAAGACCACAAAAAGACTGTAAATAGTAAATATCAATTCCTATTGTCGTACGCTGATAATAGAGGTAAGCCATATATACCATTTTCAATATATATTTAGTAAAATTCAACACCAGTGCCGGAGCTAAGAAAAGTTTATTGAATGAATTTTTTTTTCAATTTTTCGGCAGGTTTGGATTTTGATTCTTAAGGAAATGCCAAATGCATACAGCAATGAGATGACAAATAGCTGTTTAACGGTTTAAAAATTTTCAAAAACATTTGGAAACAAAAATATAAACAAACACCTAGAAAAGGTTTTTAATGTTTTTAATGAACAATGCAACCCTGTTATAAACGTAGTGTTTTCTAGTAGTAAAAAAACCTAGTCATTTGATATCTTAATCATTTTGATATAGTAGTTATGCTGAAACGTTAAGTGTAAAAGACTATTATAAAACAGGCTCTATAAGTATTCATCAAAAAGAAAATTAATTCTGCAATACGATAATGTAATAAAAATCAAATTATTAAAAAAACTTTTTTAGATAAATTCTGGATTTTCGCTTAGCAATATTTCTTTCTGTTATTTTGATTTAATTGAACACCACTTAAAACTTTAGAGAGCCGCATATGCGCCTGTTCTTTGTTTACATTCAAAAGTTTTAAAACATTATTACTTCCCATTATTATACTAATAATTCACTAGCCTATAACTTTGGTAGCGGTATTCATTGTGTGAACATGCACAACGGATGATCGCATAACTTTCTAAAATTTTTGATATTCAACTTGTGTGGACAAAGCAAAGCTAATATAATTAGTTTTAACGTTATTGTGCCACCTCAATGGCTTGCTATCAATTTATAATTTATGTTTATTTTCTGACAACAATAATAATAGTATCCTCCCAAGGTTAGTTTGTGCACGTTTTAATAATAAGGATTGTTTTTTCTTGTGTTAAGAAGTATTCCACACAAAAATATTCAAACAAAGCTTTCGGCACATACCGGTTTCGGAGACACGTGCGGGTGGCAGATAACACGGTGTGATCCCATATGCACGAGCCGTTCCCGGCGTTGCTGAAGTGTACTAAACGAAGTGGCGCCATAATGGTATGACCTTTACCTTTAAAGCTTGAAACAAGCCAATGCTTTCTCTCCCTTTACCGCTAGCTATCCCGTTCTCGCTAGCTCTCCGTTTCAGCTCGTTCTCCCGTTCCTGTTATATTTCCTGTTTTTGCTTGCTAAAAATACTTGAAATTGCTCTATTTTAAAGTGATTTGCGCAGTCAAACCAATGTAGGCGTAATCAAAACTAATAATAATCGTTGTTTGTTTAAAGACAGTTAAATGAAAAAATTATTTTGATCTGTGTAGTTGCGTAATTTATTTGTTTTGCAGCACATTTAAAAAAGCTGTACGAAACACAAATTAGGATCAATGATTAATAAAGCATATTTACAAAATAGTTTGCTATGCTATGTGTAAGCAAATTTGCTTAATAATACCAATATTTCTTGGTTTTGTTGTAGGGTTGAGACACCAAAGAGTACGCAGTGCGTTTTTATTTATCTTGAGATGGCAACACAACTGCCACCGGTCATTGAGATAAATCATTAAAAAAGTACAAAGTTTAATGATAAAGTTGATATTTTAATAAATAAAAGTTTTTAAAATGCTCACTATTTGGAGTCTCTAGTCTACTAAACTAAACGCACTGCGAACTCTTTGGTAGCGCGTACTCTTTGGTGTCTCTACTCTACGTGACTTGAAGCTGATGATAGTTTACAAACCATAGCTTAGGAAACCATGTACTGTTTTTGTATCTTTTCAGTCATGAGCCTAAAATTTGAGAATTCATTGAATGATGATGCATCAATAATGTCTGCATCATCCAACCTGCATTAAAAGATAATACATTAGCTGTTCCATCATCTTGGACTCATCGTCATCATTCATTCATAACCGAATCGCTTAAATCATCTTGTATTTAAAAATACAACATACACATTTTTATGTTCTTGTTTACTCTTCAAGAAATAATTAATCACGTACATAAAAATATATTTAGAAAAACTAATATGCCTTAGGACCAGTTGAAATGGCTCTTGAAACAAAACTTATGAAATTCTGTAGTCTTTAATTAAATATTTTTTGTTTAAAAGTAAATATTAAGTTTAACAATGTTTAACGTGGCGCTAATCGTTAGTTTTCTATGCCTCGAGTCAAGCCATTTATAGCCGCTTACCCAAACCCCTTGCATACGCTGGTGATGTCGGTGGGATTCGAACCGCCGACTTTTACGTCCTCAGGCGAATGTCCTTAGCGCTACACCACCAGCGCTCGTCCAAAGTGGCTAGAAATGTTTCAAACAAATTTTATTTACAAAATTACTTTGTATTTGTCATTGATTTATTTGAAATTGACAATATTGTTCCATTTACTTAGGTGAAAGTAATATTGCAGTTGAATATGTGGACTTGAATAAAACAATCTCTTTTCCTAAGTGCACTCTTGATTGGAAAGACAAGTTTTATAATTCATTAATACCTGTTAATGATATGGTTTATGTACAAGCCTATAAAGAAGCAGCTGGACTATATTTTTGCAATAATGATCTGAGATATTTAATAATTACAGGTAAATTATTAAATTATGACTAACGAAAAGCTTTAAATATTTATAAAAAAATAAATTATTAAAATAATTTTTATATTATAGAGAAAAACATTACACTCCAGACTACAGCAGCAGATTCAGTTGCACTGGCTGGAGAAAATATAACAATTTCATGTTCAATGTCTGCTTATGTTGGAATAGCTGGAATTGTAGTAAAACGTTTTTCCATTTATTATAATTCATCAGTCGAATTAAAAAGCATTTCTTCAAGTTATGGAAGTGATGACATAAAGGAAAATCAAATCACATATTTATTACCTTCATTAAGTACTACGTACGTTGTAGAAAAAGGTGGAAATCAAAGCTTCGTTTGTAGGTGGGAATTTGATATAATTTGGCAGAAAAATACGCGTGGTTTTGCAAAAGAAGATATGGTGCTGATTGAATTTCAGAGTGAGTTTTGATTATTAGTTACAAAAAAATACCGTATTTTTTCGCATATAACGAGCATCTATGAAGGCATGGAGAGGGGTTAAAAAATATGTGGCTTTATAAATAAACACAATCTGATTAGTAAAATGTATTATATGTATTATTAAAAATACATTTTATGTATTTACACTTTTTGATTGATTAACATTCTTTTAATGACCTTTCTATGCATGTCACCATGCGCGTTATATGCGTAGAAATACGATACTGATAATCCGCATTTAAAGCGCCTTGGCAAGCGACTAAAGCGCCAGGAAACAGCATGTTGAGATCTTGCTACCCACGCTTTTTATAGGCTTTTTCTTATTATTACCCAGCCTAAGCAGTTACTCATTTTTCGACTTAAAGTGGATGAATGGCTGAGCTGACCTGAGCCGTATGAGTGAACTCCTTGTCCAAGGAAGTAACGCGATGTGAGATTCCGCACGAGAACCGAACCAAGGACCTAGAAGTCCAAAACTTTAAGGCTTTACCACAGCACTTCAAATTATTTATGATTATTTATTAATAAATATTATTGTAAGTTGTTTATATTGCTAGAGCCGCTACAACCGAATTGTTCAAACGGTGAAGGAATAGTTGCCAAACGTAATACACCCATAGTAATTCTAGTACAAGTTGCCAATCCTCGTCCTCATTATTTCTATTGGTCATGTACGTTGGAAAATTGTTCATGGACTGGAAATAGTGAAACCATCCAATTAGCTGATGTTGGAAATTACAGTTGCTTCTATATGGCAACAAACGAATGTAATAACAAGAAGTATACCTGTTACTGGAATGGTGACATTATAATTGACAATTCAGGTTAATTTTCTGTAAGAATTGATTATTTACTATGAAGCATTATAATTTGCAAAACTTCAATTTAATAACAAATTTAATTTTTTTAATGTTTTTAGCATAATATTGTTTGCACTTTGGGTTTTGAAAAAATTAATTTGAGAGCTTCTAAAACAAATGAACGTAGATATTAATAGTTATTCATAGCTTTTTCAAGTAATAAGAATTATTTCTTAAAACAATGTTAAAATTCAGCTTGTTAAACATTTTAGACAAAAATTGTGTTTAGTTAATGGTTTTTGTTATAGCAATAAACATTTAAGTCAAGTTTAATATTTCATCAACTGCGAAATAATCAATTTTGACTGACGATTCGATATAGCTGTCGAAGACAACATGGAAACTTGTTCTGCAACACATCGACTGGCCTGCAGACAACACACATTTAATAGCATTTCCAAATGTGCCAAACGAGCACAAATTTGGAAACGAGCGAATTGTCGACATGAAATCAACTATAACAACATAACCCATGTTAAGAAACCATTTCTTCAGGCTCTAATAGTTTTTAAATTTCAGTCACGAGTTTACTCTTCTCTGGTTTTGATGCAAAATTACCGTCAAAAATGATTGAATCGTGCGAAACATCATAAGAGTAGATTTCTTCCATTGGCATACCACGTTGTATCAAGATATCGATGTTGCGCTGAGCTGCAGTTAATACCTTATGTGAATAAGAAATAACAGAATCTGTGGTTGTTGTCGGTGGCTTATAGTACATTCTAGGCAGGTTTCTTTTGAAAATTGTGGTGTGGTTGACAGTTTTTTGTTTTATCCAGAAAACGTTTTTTGTAAAACTCTTTGAAGCAGCTTTCTCCGTTGCTAAGTGCCTAGCAAAGACGCAGAGACACTTCACTTAGTGATGAAATTATGCAACTTGATTCCAGGCGATTGATTAATGAACGGATTTCCCCTGCTGCATACGAAGTCAAGCAGTTGTGCCATACTTTTGTTAAGATACTTTGCTTTCCGACCTACCAAATCATGGTGTACCTGTACAGATTCACTATGGTCCATTGAATTGTCTTTTGTCATCTCTCTTAAGTTGTTGGAAATCAGCAAATTTTCATAAAAAATAAGCTGCCATTCAACAACAACAGCTGTGTTTCGTGTATTGTCAACAATTCCACCCTTGCTTTTGTGCGCTTTTTGTATGGACTGCTCTAGTTTCATGTCTGGTGCAACAGCGTTGAAAGAACCAACACGGTCTTTACCAACAAATTGGCCACACACAAATCGGCAAAAGACATCTGAATTACTATGTTCTAGTTTGTTTATACTTTTACGGTAGAAAATACCATATCAGAGGTAGTTCAAACAATCACTTTCTCTAAACAATTTAATAAAAGAATAAAAGAATAATAAAAAATTAAATTAGGAAAGTTAAAAATTGAAAAATAATAACTTGTTTTAGATGTTGTACGAGTTGCGTAATCCGCTCCATGTCTACTGAACAGTTTCTTTAAATGCGGCGGTTTTGATAATATGTCTTAAGACAAATAAAAAAAACATCAAACAACGTCAATCGTTATAAATTGTTTGAACGGCCCTAATAATTTAAATAATATCCAAACAAGTTGATCTACGTTTAAATAATGCACCGATAACATTTTCTGTGTTCTCAGCGTCCATTTGGAATTTTTTCGGCCATATTGTTCACCATATTAAATTTTATTTGTCTAATAATTATCATAAACGAAATGATATTTTGAAAAAAAATAAAGTTTTGTACACCAATTAAGTATATTAAGGTTGTCTGATTCTTAAATTTTTTTATAATTATCGGTCGCCTTTTTGAAAATTTAAAATGGCGGACTTATGCCTCATTTTTGGTAATTCCATCTAGTGCTGTTTTACAACTATATGAGTCTGCTACTAAAAAAAAAATAAAGACTAAAAATATTATTATATTATATGTCAATAACCAGTTTGGTAGAATGCTCTCTTGTGCCTAACGATGCTTAACGTTGTTAACGTCATGCAATTGCAGGAGTAAGTAAGTGAGGTTGTGAAACTATATAAGTAGATAAATCTCCCATCCTAGTTTTTTTTTTTTGGAAAAATAGAAAATTGTCCTTGACCACTCTTATTTTCTTATTTTATATTCTCAAAAATAATAGCAGTAATGTTATAAAATGTTTTTAAAATGTATGAAATCATTTATAACTGCAACCTAAATATTTTTAAAATTTAAAAAAAGCAATCAAATTTTTAAATAGGAGTAATAATTGCAGCCGGTAACTTATAGGACTTCAAATCCTTCAGAGCTTCAAATTTTCAAGGTCATCGAAAATGTCAACAATTTCTTAAAATATTTAGTCTTATGCAGTATGTTATCTTATTTTGTTTAAAAAAAACTTAAAAACCTACAAATAAACTTAATTGACCGGTTCTTCTTCCATGCAGTTATTAAATTTTGGCTTTAGTTAAAATGGCAATATCCGTAGCATACGTTGACTCATAGTTGATTTCGCTTTTTCTTTTTTCCAACCGCTTATACGTTTGTACCATAAGTCTTTGTACTGCTCATTCCCCTAACAAACCTCAACCCTAACCGTTTTTTACTCCTTAACCAACTTCATAACTTAAACTAACCCATCACAAGACGCAAAAAATTTTCCCATTAATCGGCCAAACTGTGAATGTTACTGAATAATTGGTCAAGCTCATGCTTTCAATTCAAACCAACAATTATTAAAAATTTCTATAAGTAACTGTAAACCTTGTATTGCTTTTTGATTAAAACATTTATTATTTTTTACTACTAGAGATCCAAAAGTTGGTGGAAGAAGGTATTTTGTATTCTTTTTTATCGAAATGTTACGAAAGTCGCATTCTAACTATAAAATCAATAGATATTTTAAGTTCTTAAAGGATTTATATTTTGTAACTTTTTCACGTTTATGTCCTGCTTATAATTTTGCAAAATAACACAGAAAAACATAGCAGATTTATTAAATACGATGCCGTAATTCTATTGTTTATTAATTAGTCACGTGATTTCACATAAATATTTCAAACAGTTATTTTGTTTTATCATTAAAGAAAAAATGACATAAAGACTCCAATTCTGCTGTATTTGCTTTAGTTCAGTTTATCGTTAGATTAATACTTAGTTTGCTTATAACAAAGAAATTTTTAATTGACTGATTTTATATTTTATTTTCAAAAGACTGATTTTTTGACTATTTATTTTAGTTTTTTTAATATTTATAAATAATTTGTTTTCGTTTTTGTTTAAAACATAATTTGTTCTAATATCATCTCAAATCTCAACTTAAAGGAAACTCAGTTGGAATGATTGTTGGCATAACAGTTGGTTGCTCACTGGTGGTAATCATTATCATCACTCTTTTCATTGCTCTCTACTTTATGAAATGGAAGAAAAAACAGCCAAGTGATTTTTTTAATGTTTTAATTAGTAAAGTGCAAATAAACTTCTTATCACATAACCATTGGTAGTTGGTAATTATTTACTGGGTTATTGCCACCACAATAACCATTATTATTATTATTATTATTATTATTATTATTATTATTATTATTATTATTATTATTATTATTATTATTATTATTATTATTATTATTATTATTATTATTATTATTATTATTATTATTATTATTATTATTATTATTATTATTATTATTATTATTATTATTATTATTATTATTATTATTATTATTATCATAATTTTCAATCTCATCCTAGTTAAAAATTATATACATCGAAAAGATATAAATCACTTTTGAGTCTTTTAAATTATTGTTGTAATAAACTGAATAGACACTATTGTTTTAAAACTTGAATATGGGAAATTAATACTCTTGTAAAAACATTTCAATAATTACTAAATTATTCAAGAACTATCTGGCTTGTTTTTATTTATGATTTATTAATTATTAAGATATATCCAATGAAAATCAAGCAGTCAGAACGTATCAAGGTGAGTGTGAAAGTTTAAAAAAAACAGTCATTCACTCATTAAAATTCAACCGTGTGCGTGTGCCTGTGAATAAGTTGTATAGATTCATTAAGTTGTTTTTAATATGTTATTAAGTTCTCGAGTCTTTTGTTAATGAGTGAGTAAAGTTGAAAGGTTACTTAAATTAGTAGAACCATTCATAAATATTCAACCCTAAGTTTACTATTGAGTGTTTTTTCATGGTTCAACAAGATGCAACCAATACAAATAATACAGTAATATTATATGAAAACGTTGTGTTTTTTCCAATTTTTAGAAATAATTCCAGTCATTCACAGACAAACCCAAGGTGATACATTTTTTTTAACTGCACAATAATTTTTATTCATTCAAGTTTATTTATTCTATTTTTAATTACTAAATACCTAAAATGACTTATCTTATTATAAATCTAGTGCTTTTGTTTTTTTTTTAAATATTTTAGTGGAAAAACATGAAAAAAATTAGTGTAGCATGTAAACACAAACAGATGTATAGAGAATAAATGTGTTTTGTTAGTTTAATAATTTTTATTTGTAATTACGTAAGTGTTTAATTATACAAGTCTTAATTACTCTTATTGAAATTTACATAATTAAGTTAAATGCGCATTACTGTCTAATAAATTCTAAAAAAAAATGAAAACCCTAAATACGGCTTCTAATTATTTAGTTTATATTTTTCCAGAGAACAATTATGAGAAACTGAACAAGCTTTAACTCATTTGTGATGGTCATTCCCATTTTGTAAAAATTTATTTTGTTTTTCTGTTTCCACGATTTTGTTTTTAAAAACGCTTATATTAAGTTGCTTTGTTATTTGTTTGTTTCATCGCATATGTTGTACACACCGCATCTCGTCTCCGATCACCGAAATTAAGCAACATCAAGCCCGTTAGTACTTGGATGGGTGACTGCCTGGGGATACCGAGTGCAAATCCTAGAATATTTTTGGCTTGCAGTTGGATATCCAAAGACAAAACATTAATCTGTTTTTAGATTTTTAAAAACAGTGAAAATTATTTAAACTTTAAAAAATTAAAAATCATAAAAAAAAATTTAAAAAAATTTAAACAGCGCTTACATACAAATTTACTAAAAATTTGAAAATAATATTTATGGGAAAGTAATACAATTTTAACCAAACTTTTCGTTTGAAAAATAAGAATGTTAAGCAATAGTCAAAAACGCCTAGAACTCTTATTTTCCAAACAAAAAGTTTGGTTCAAAAATATTTATTACGTACATCCAAATATTATTTATAAATTTTTAGTAAATTTGTATACAAGCGTGGTTTTAAAAAAAATTTCTTTTATTATTTTAACTTTCTGTTTCATTTTTTATAATTATTTCTTTTAGGTTTTTTGTTTGTCAGTTATTTACAACATTTTAATTTATATTTAAGTTTTTTGCATTGCTTTTAATTTTATTTGAAACAGATTTCAAAATTAAAATTATACCCAAAATTTGTTTTTTAGCTTCACATGTCTGTGAAAATTTGGTAATCAACTATTTTGATACACTTTCCAGTATGCTTTTGATTTAAAATTTGAAATGTAGTCGTATTTGGATACTAAAACTATATTAATTTAAAAAAAATATAATAACACTTCAAATCAGGTTTTTATTTTAATCGCTAGAAGACAAGCAACCTTTTTGATAACCAGTCAAAAAATGATTTTAAATTATTTATAATTCATTTGTTTGTTAAAATTTGAAAAATTATTATGTAGATATAAATTTAAAAACATCATGTGAACATATCTTGAAATGTTATTTTAACAGATCTAACTTTCCGATTGAAAATACTGTCCAAATCATATATTTTTTTAAAACTACATTATTGTAATGACGAAACGAGTAAACGTAAAAAACTTAGTTTTTCACAAATCCTTTATTTTTGTGTAATTCGGCAGCTGCAAATTATTTGCAAATTATTTTTTAATGATAATAAATGTATAACTATAAAAACATTAAGCACAGTTTTTTAGATATTTACTCGATGTGAGAAGTAGGTACAGATTAAAATTATAAAAATTTTTCGAAACACATTTTTGATTTAAAAACTTAATATTGTTTTTTTTTAAATAAACTTAAAATTGATAATTTATTTCTCAACACAAAAATAGTTTTTTTTTCAAATTTTTAATTAGTTTCATTATATATGTCATTCAAATTTGGTTTAATCAATCCTACAATTAAACAACATGTAACGTTTTTGACGACAAATAAACCCACCAAATTTGAGCTTAGGTTGATAGCGCAAACTTTGTTTTTTTAATGTCAAATGGCCTCAACGTATGGCTCAAGCAAACAGCAAGCAAACCTGGTGAAGTTATTATAAGAGATCTAAAAAGAGATTTAAAAACAAAAAGAAAACTTCGACCAAAAACTAAAGTTGTTCAAAAAAATTCACATGTCCGTTGAATTTACCAACATATTATGTAATCCCATTTTTATCCAATTCCTGGTATGTTTTCAACCTGAATTTTAAAATTTAGACATATTGTAAATAAGGCAAAAAAAAATAGGTCTTACAATTATTTTTTTAACTATAACAAAAAAATTAAATATGCAAAGTTTCAAAAAAATAAAAAGTAGAAATTAAATAATACATTTCAAAAATAAATTGTTTAATTTTTTTAATGAACCAAAAATGTTTTTAATTAAACATCCTAGAGTAAGTTTAAACATTATTTTATATTTAATTAAAGAGTGATGTAAATTAAAAGTGCAATTCAAAAAAGTTGAACAAAAAATATTAAATTCTATTAGAAAATAATAAATTAGGAAATTAGGTAACCATTTTTGCAATTTAATGACCGAACTCAATTAAAACTAAAACTCACAAACATTAGTGAACAAATCTTTATTCTAATTAAAATAAGAACAAATAAAAATATTTTTGTTTATTCCATTGATTTAATGTTACATTAGGTTTAGGATATATAGTGGATTTTGAACTACGGGATTAAACTTTTTTAAATTTGATTAAAATGAACAATTTAAATGTTTCTGAAAAAGCGGACATGCGCACTTTAAATGTTTTCATTTGAAAAATTACTTCCGGCTAGTATAGCAGCTAGCTATTAGCCTTGCCCGAAATGTATTTTGTTATGCGAAAGTGCACACAGTATACAGGCACAGCAAATAATCGGATAGTACACACTGTACACAGGCACAGCGAACGCTCTCATAGCTGTCTACAATGTTTTAGAATTCACTCGTGTGCATTTTAAAACTCAACAAAACTTGCGATGGCGTACTTTCAATTTCTTTTTTATGTTTCTCAACTGGCTACAATAATAATGTGCCAAGGTTAGTATTGTGCTGTTTTACACTTTTTAGATTCGTGCAAAATCATTTCACAATATATCTTACACAAAAAGCATTCACAAAGTAGAAAGAAGTTTATAATAAAAAAAACAGAATAGTGTCAAAAAACTTTTCATGCCAATAGTGCTAATGTACAACAATCAATTTGTATCGCGTAATAAAAATTTAAATTTAGTTTACGTAACAACGTTTGAAAGTTTCAAGCAGTTTTTAGCAAGTCTATTTTACGTTTTATAGCATAAAATATGTTAAGAGAAAATGAAAGAAATAAAATGAGCGCAAGCAAGAACGAGTACGAAAAAGCGAACGAGAATGGGATAGTGAGCGGTAGCGAGAACAGGAGAATGAGCGGAAACAAGAACGGCAGAACAAGCAAGAACAGGAAAACAAGAGAACAAGTGGGAGCAAGATCGGAAAATCGACCGAAAACGGAAGAGCGAGCGGAAACTGAATAATGACCGACAACGTAAAACGACCAAGAACGGTAAAGGGAGCGGGAACGGGAAAGCGATTGGCAGCGGGAAAGCATGTAAACATCCAAGCAAACAAGCAAGACCGGCAGTAAAATTAATATGAAAAATTAAAACGTCTCGGCGATGAGATTCTAATCTAAAACCTACAACCAAAAGGCTACGAACCTATAACGCATGAAATTTGGGAGATGAAATAAATGTCAAAAGAGCCAATTGAAATTAACTTCTTCAACGATATAAAACATAACCTGAAATGTACTTAAATCAATGTTCGCTTGAATGATGGCAACGACATTATTAAATTTAAAAATAATTTGTTTTCTTTGAAATTGGCTATTTTTTATATTTTAATAGATAATTTTGAAGTTAAATATGTGGACTTGAATGGAATATTTACTCTTCCTGGAGGAAAGTGCAGCAGTTGGAGTAGAACAGGATCTACATCATTTATAGATGGAAGTAAGAAAGCAGATGTACAAGCATATAAAGAAGCAGCTGGACTTTATTTTTGTCAGATTTATGGAATTCATGTGATAATAATGGGTGAATTGTGAATATATAAATAAGACAGAATTTTCTATTATTCATGACAAACTAAATTTGTTAATTTAATTATGTTGTAGAAAAAACCTTAACACTAGAGACCTCAACAACAGGTTCAGCAATGGTTGGAGAAAATATTACTATTTCCTGTTCCATGGCTGCTTATATTTCAACAGCAGCAGACAACATACCAAAAAACTTCTCCATTTATAATTCATTAACTGAATTGAAAAGTATTTATTCAAATGATGGAAGTATATTGATGGATAATAATAAAATTGCATATTTGTCACCAACAATAAATATTGCATACGTTGGAAAAGAAGAAGCAAAACAAAAGTTTACTTGTAGGTGGAATTTTGAGGTAGAATGGCAAGGAAATATACTTAGTCAGAACAAAGAAGAAGTTTCAAAAAAATATTTTTGTGGTAAATATTTTTATTAGTTAAGAATTTTACTGAAATAATTAATATAGTAAGATGTTTTTGTTATTAGAACCATTGCCCCAAAATTGCTATCATAAACAAGAATTAGCTTTCGGACCTAACACAACCATCAGAATTCTAGAGCGAGCAGTTGATTCTACTTATAAATTCAATTGGTCTTGTATGCTGGAAAATAATTCATGGACTGGATTTACTGAAAGCTTTGAATTGCCTGATTTTGGAATTTACAATTGCACCTATATAGTATCTAATAACTGCAGCAATTGTATTTGGAATGATAAAATTATAATAAATATTACAAGTTGGTAATCTTTAATGAAAATCTATATTTGTTATTTTATAATATTTATTATTACTAGACTAGAAGTTTATTACAATACTTAGTTTTAGTAAAACGTCAAATAAACACATTTCTATTTTCAACAGATATAAATACCAGCAGCTCTTAATGCATTAGTAAATAAGCGCAATGTTTGCAATGTTTTCAAAATTTGTAGTTTCAATCAAAAAAAAATTAATATTTTTTTGAAACAGATATGCAATGAGTAAAAATCATAAATTAGTTAAATTATTACAATATGCATTCAATTGTTTTATTTTTTAAATTAATTTCTTTTTATTAGCTGGTAAAGACTCAGTGACAAACGGTAGGTTGTACTTTTTGTTTAACAAAACCATTTTGTTAGTTTGTTACATTGCAACAAAATTGTTTATTATTTGAGTTTAGTTTATATTCCATAATTTTTTTCAATTTATAATGTTGTTTGGCAGAGTTAACTAATACGTTTTAGATGGCAAGTTAGTGGCAAAAATAAAGGCTGTACAGGAAAGTTTGCAAATAACTATAACAAGATTTATTAGCGGTATAAAAAAAGTAAATATTTTGTGTAACTATATCTTGATTTTAAATAAACTACTAAATTTTTTTTTAAATTTTGAATAATTTTGGTTTGAGCGGCAAGTAAAAAACGTCTATGTTTTATGCATCTAGACTCTTTTTACTTAAATTAATCTTGCATAAATAACTGTATCAACTGATATAACTGCTTTATGTAAAATTAGCGGCTCAAATATAAACTTTTTTTTTATTAAAAATTATTTTTAAACTGTATTTTTCAAATAAATTTTAAAATTAACTTTTGACAAGCTTGTATATTTTTATTTTTCATCAAATATTTTGTAATTCATTTTATTTAATAAGATTTGTTTCATTGCCTTGTTTTTGTTTCAACTCCAACATTAAAGGTTAGTTATCAATGTTTTATACAACATTTTTATCTCAAGAAAATTCAGTTGGAATGATCGTTGGAATAACATTCGGTTGTTTATTTGTGGTAATCATCATCATCAGTATTCCCGTTGTTTTCTTTCTTAAGAAAAAGTGGAAAAAACAATTACAAAGTGAGTTCTTTGCTGGATATAAGATAATATATTTGTGAATTTTTTTATTGTTTTTAATGTTTTAAAGCCCGTTATGATTTATAGAATTATATAGATAGTTATTATTATCAACCGCCAATAAAGTTTTTTTTTATTTGGAAGAATTTTGAACAAGGTATAATTGCTCTGCCAGTGATTAGCTTGTAGGTCTCTATTAAATCTACTCTGCGTCGTTTTTTCTCTAATGTCGTCATATCACATCATTTCAGTCTTTTTCTTAATTCAGATTTCTCATTATTTTAATCACGTTGGTTGCTCCTCTTGCACCCTTTCCAAAGCAATTTCATCTTTTTGTTAGTATGGGTTCCACACCTGAACACAATAATCAAGATGCGGTCTGACCAACGTTTTATATAAATTCAAACTGCGTAGACAATGTTCGTTCAAACATTGTTTGACTTGTCTGATATGTCTTATGTGATAGAAACAACATTGTGTAACGGATGTGACGTGTCTCTCAACATGGATGATGCTGCAAGAAGGGTTAATTTCTGAATAATACATTATGGTAACATACAGATTTTTATATTACACAAACTCATTGTATGAGTATGTCTGCACTGACAAGTGTTTCAAAACCTTCCGCCTAGTTCATTTTTATGAATGTATTTTTGACTTTAATGTAATTATAGGTAGTTATAATAATAATCAAGAAATATCTTGCTTATATTTACTTTTGATTAAAAACTTATTAAGATTTACCTAATGAAAATCATGAAGACATAACGTATCAAGGTTAGTGGGTGAGTGAGTGAGTGAGTGAGTGAGTGAGTGAGTGAGTGAGTGAGTGAGTGAGTGAGTGAGTGAGTGAGTGAGTGAGTGAGTGAGTGAGTGAGTGAGTGAGTGAGTGAGTGAGTGAGTGAGTGAGTGAGTGAGTGAGTGAGTGAGTGAGTGAGTGAGTGAGTGAGTGAGTGAGTGAGTGAGTGAGTGAGTGAGTGAGTGAGTGAGTGAGTGAGTGAGTGAGTGAGTGAGTGAGTGAGTGAGTGAGTGAGTGAGTGAGTGAGTGAGTGAGTGAGTGAGTGAGTGAGTGAGTGAGTGAGTGAGTGAGTGAGTGAGTGAGTGAGTGAGTGAGTGAGTGAGTGAGTGAGTGAGTGAGTGAGTGAGTGAGTGAGTGAGTGAGTGAGTGAGTGAGTGAGTGAGTGAGTGAGTGAGTGAGTGAGTGAGTGAGTGAGTGAGTGAGTGAGTGAGTGAGTGAGTGAGTGAGTGAGTGAGTGAGTGAGTGAGTGAGTGAGTGAGTGAGTGAGTGAGTGAGTGAGTGAGTGAGTGAGTGAGTGAGTGAGTGAGTGAGTGAGTGAGTGAGTGAGTGAGTGAGTGAGTGAGTGAGTGAGTGAGTGAGTGAGTGAGTGAGTGAGTGAGTGAGTGAGTGAGTGAGTGAGTGAGTGAGTGAGTGAATGAGTGAGTGAGTGAGTGAGTGAGTGAGTTTACACACTTTTACTTAACTTGACTTCTCTGTCTGTCTATCTGTCTGTCAAATTTTGCAATCGATTTTAAACTAACTTCCCGATAAGCTAGAAACTTCAAAATTTAAACATACTTCCGAACTAATTAATAAAGCATTCTCTCAAAATTTCAAATCGATTGGACACAATTTAATGAAATAATTATTTGTGATATTTTCGTCAAAAATTTGCTTATTGTCTATGCTAATATGCTCGTTGTTTATATAACAGAATGTTTCCTACATAATCGATTATATAAAAGTGTGTTTTTTAAAAAACTTTGTTTTTGATTCATTTGTTTCAATTTTCAGAAACAATTTCTGTCAGCCTCAGACAAAACCAAGGTAATAGATTTATGTTTATAACTCCATATATATTTAATTTCAATCAAATTTTTGTACCTGCATCATAGTTTTTAATAATTATTTGCTTCAATTTTGAATTTTTTCAGAGCACAATTATGAAGAACTCAACATGCTTTTAACATATTTGCAGTGCCGTTTAATTTTGTAAAAAATTATTTTGGTTTTTTTCCCATGTCTATGTTTTGATTTTTTGTTTTGGTTATTTCTTGCATTTTTTTAATTTTTAATTGTTCAGTTTTTCTGTTGACTCTTTTTAAAGAAAATAATATGGTACCTGCATGAATATCTGATTTCAATCGTAATATCACTCTTAGTGATTTTTTACTTTAGTCATAAATTTTTTCAGAGCACACTTATGAGAAACTCAGCAATCCTTAACACATTTGCGGTTGTCATTTCTTATTTTGTAAAAAATAATTTTTGTTTTTTGTTCCCATGTCCTTCTTTTTAAAATGTTCTGTTTTAAGTATTTTGCATTTTTCAATTAATTATCAAAATTTTTAATTTTTTTGATTCTTTTTTAAGAAAATTATACAGAGTTAGTTTCACGCATCGTCATACTTCTATTTTTGTTTATGCAAACAAAAAATTTAGAAAAATAACTTATTTAGTCCATTTTCAAATGCTTTTATTTAACTTCACTCGTTTCTCTGTTTGTTTGTTTGTTTGTCTGTAGTGATCAAATCTTAGAAACAATAATTCACCTACTTGTCGACCACATAGATCTATAAAACTTTCAGGAAAACTTTAATCTGGTTAACAATACATGAATTGAATGTTTGCGACACGAATTGGGCCTAAATCAATTAAAATTAATCGAAGCTGTCCGTTACAGGTAAACGCAAATACTACTAATATTCATCTACTTAGAGCTTTGAAAGTTTCAGAATAGCTCTATACTCAATAACAATATATGAATGAAGTGTTTTAGATAACAACTAATCCATACATCAAATTAAATTAATGAATTTTTTAATTTCATATGAAAGAAATAAACAACAAGATTGAGCGTAACAGTTGTTTTAGATTCAAAAATTTTAGTTCGTTGACTCAGATTAAGAGCCAAATAAAAACATTCTTTTAAATTTATTTTTTATCTTTACTTGTTTAAATACATATTTAAATTTTATTTAGTGTTTCTACTGAATTTTTAAAATCAGCACAACTTCTACTTAGAACGTACCGCTTTAAAATAAAGTCCTGTAGGTTACCAAAACACAAGAATTTGAGAAATACAAATGAAAAATTTACAATTTGTTTCAGTTTAAAAATATTAAAAATTATGTAATTATGTATGTAAATGTGTACTTTAAAAATAATAAAATTGTCAGTTTTTCTTTTGAAAGTTTGGTCTGAGTCGAGAATCGTCAACTTGCGGTTGGTTTGGTCAGATCAAAATTTTATTAAAAATTTTGGCACAAAAATTTTTTTTGACATTAATTTTGACCTACTAAATTTAATCAAAATGTGTTGCTCTATAAAACTACAGTGATAATTATTATATCTGTGTTGATGTTTAAATGTTAGTAATCTAAAAAAATTAAAAACATGTTTTTAATTAGAGCTATTACAAAATTTCAAAGCCAAATTATATTGTAAAATATTATCACAATAAATAGTAAACAAAAGACATCTTCTGTTTACTATTTATTATAAAGTTGGAAGTTTTCGTCTTCATTATAACCGCAAACATCCGGACAAGTAAAAATGTTTTGATCTTGTTGAAAAGTATATCTAGTATTTTGTAAACATAGCAACAAAATTAACGTATGAAAGTGATAATTAACAACCCGCGTGTCATTCAATCAAGCTGAACCTTGGAAGATTGACTCGCTAATTCTATTAAGCTTTACACATTTAATTTATTTATTCATTAAACAAAACAAAAAACTATAAATTAAAAGATTCAATTTTGTGATATTTTAAAAAGTTATATTCTATATGTTGTTATTAAACTAGATTGAATTTGTGAAAAAATTGAAATAATAATAGTACACTAAGCGCTCATGTTTGCAATAACCGAATTAACTAAAAGCTATTCTTCACTATAATAAAAATGTGTGTATAAGTTAGTAATCTAGCTAAAATAGAATGAAGTCAAAACATTCCTAATTATTGCAATATTTTGAAATAATTTCAGATTTCGAATTTATTATGTAATTTTTGTACTTCGTGAACAAAATGAACATCACTAAGGTATTATTAGAACCCCGCAGATGCGCACTTTCATTGTTTACATTTGAAACATTACTTCCTACTACTATACCAGCTATTCATTAATATTACTCAAAAGGTATTTTATTATGTGAATGCTCACAGTCGACCACTTCATTGAACTGAGACAAGCAAATACAAATATTTTACAATTTTATGAAAACGGCAATGACGTATTTTCGAATAATATTTTCTGTTTGTTATCTGTTAACAATAACAATATGTCAAGGTTAGTATTGGATAGTTTCACAGTTTTTAATTATTGGTTTTTGTGTTCATAATCATTTTACAAAAAAATTACATAAAAAACCAACAGAAATTAAATACAATACAATATAAAAACTTCAGTTACTATAGCCTCTGTAAAGTAAAAAAAAGATTTGCTTGCAAAACCAACAGTATTATTGAAGATTGATAAAAAAATTACAAAGGTTTTTGTTTTATATTAGAAGAACTTTGCAGTAGACAGCTGTTAGAGAATCAACATTGCATCGATACCACTAATAGAGTACAGAACCACAATTTTTCTGATTGCGTTTTGGATACACAATTTCATACTCTGCAGTTATTAATAAATCTAGCATCGAACTCGAATATAAAATTGTCTACACACGCAAAAATCGTTCTAATACGCATTGAATCATCTTCAAATTAGGTAAAATTAAAGTTAAACAATTATATAGTAAACTCTAAGTAATTAAAATTTTAATTCCGAAAATCAGGTTGGGGGAACAAATGCCCTTGCTACCTTTCCTAATTTACGTTCCCGATGCTCTTTACTGTCCAAAATATTGTCGTCGTCCGTTCAACAGATTCTGTAGTCAAAAATCTTGTTACATCGTTTTGTGAGTAATAAAAATTTTAATTAACTGTCTACAGTTGTCTTCAACTCTATTAAAATACGTAGTCTTGCCAAAGTAATGTAGTCACAACAAAGTGACCACAACTGGTGACCCTGACTACAATTGGCGACCACGACTACAAATTTAAATTTTTTTAGAAAAGAAATTGCATAAAATTAGTATCTGCCTATTTCAAATATATAAAGGATTTTTAATAGACGCGAAGTTTTTACGCTTCACTTGTTATAACTTAAAACCAAGGAAAATTATCATGGGAAATTATTGCTACCAAGAAAAAGTTTTGAAAACACGCAACAACGTGTTATTGCCGATAAACTAAACAGTTAAATTTAATTAATTTTATAAAAAAAAATGTATGTTGTAATAATTTCGTTTTTGTCATAAAAATTACTTTTTCAAAAACTGAAACCTTCTTTTTTTAAACTAAAAAGAAAAACAAGAAAAAAAGACAAAAATAAAGCAAGAGAAAGAGAGAAAAACACTCTAAAAACCGGTCAACGTAGCTTAAAACAGAAATAAGTAACTGGTATGATTTAGGCGTTGTCGTTTTAATCAAAATGGTTATAAACTAACTAAGCAATACTTTAATGATTTGAAACTAGGATTCTATGTGCGTTCCAAGTCTATGAACTAAAAAAAAATTTGATAGAAATAGAAAGTAGCATAGAATTGCGGTTTTTTACAAAATTACTTATACACATTAAATTTGAATTATTGCTAAATACAAATTATCAAATGGAAAAGATACACATTAGGTTGATCTAAGCCACTTAAACGTTGTATGATCATGCCAATCACAACTGTCTACATAGATACAACAAATATATTTTACCTAAAAATTAATTTGTTTTATAAATAATTTATTATAAGTTGATTATTTAGTTATATTTTTATAGATAATTTCGAAGTTAGATATGTGGGCATAAATGGAACATTTACTCTTCCTGGAGGAAGGTGCAGCTCTTGGAGTAATCCATCATCGACTACAGATTATATAGATGGTAGTAAAGAAGCAGTTCTACAAGCATATAAAGAAGCAGCCGGATCGTACTCTTGTCCAAATAATGTAGTTCATGTGATAATAATAGGTGAATCATTAGTGTATCAATGTGGCAAAAAGGTGTGATATTGATACATAATTAATTCAGTAAATTTTTTTATGATGCAGAAAAAAACATAACACTTTGGACTACAGCAATAAGTTTAATAATGGCTGAAGACAATATTACCATTTCATGTTCCTTGAATGCTTATATTGGAACAATTTCAAATAAATTGAAAACAATTGCTATTTATGATTCAACAACCGAATTAAAAAGTATTTCTTCTGGTGATGGAATTATTAAGGAAGATAAAATAACGCATTTAATGCCTACACTAAATACAGCGTACATTGCAAAAAAAGGTGGATATCAAAATTTTGCTTGTAGGTGGGATTTTGAAGTTGAAAAGCAAAAAAACGTGTTTAAACAAATAAACAAAACAAAAAACTTGTTGATATATTTTGCTGGTAAATATTTCTTACTAGTTGAAAATTATTACATAAGTAATTAATAAAATAAGTTGTTTTCAATTTTAGCATCACTTCCAAAAGGTTGCTACAGTAAAAACAAAATATTTGCAACACCGAATACAACTATTAGAATTATAGAACAAATAATCGAACCTCCTCCAGTTACATTTTCTTGGTCATGTATGCTGGAAAATCGTTTATGGAATGGAACTGATGAAACCTTTCAATTACCTAAGAACGGGATTTACAGTTGCTTTTATATAGCATCTAATACATACAGCAATTGTAACTGGAATGGTAACATTATAATTAATAATACAGGTTGGTTAATTTGCAATAATATCAATGGAAATAATTTTTTTGAGTTGTCAAGAGTTTAATTTGATGAAAATATTAATTTTGTACTTGATTATTGTTACAGAATCAACTCATTCACAAGATATTATTACAAATGCATGTAAGCGGCTGAACTTATTTTTATTGTTTTCAATTTTTAGAGATATTTTTAATAGTATGTTTTCTCATTTAAATATTAATATTTTATAATTTTTTTAGATATCAGTATTAATTCTAAATTGTACAAAACAGTTCTGAAAAAAATTAAGATCAGTTTGAATAAGATTTAATTACAACAAATTTTGAATGATAATACTATTGTGTTTGCTTTTGATGAAAACATATGTATAAAAATTCATATTTTTTTAAATTTGTTTCCATTTAGTTAAATATTCATGTAAATGCTTAAAGTTTATTTTAAAAATAACTAAGTTGCATTAGCTATAACACTTTTAGTAAATCCAAAACGGTTCAAGCGTTTACTTGTGTCGTTTTAATCAAGGACGAAGGGGCAAAAGGTTTGAAAACCCCAAACGTTCCAAAATTATTTGTCTATAATTCTAAGCTTTTTTTTCTAAGTTACTGATGACCAAAAAAAAATTAAATGTACTTTTCTAATTTCAATTAAAAACATGAAGTAAAAAAAACTGTAATTTAAATTTGTTTTAATTTGTTTAAATACGCATGTAATTGTTTACAACTCATATAAAAAATTGTTTACTATTATTAGCTGTGACGATTCCAATGGATAAAGGTAATTAATTCTTAAATTCTCTTATACAAAACTGTCGCGTTTGCTTGCTTGCTTGAGTGAATCCGTTGGTATTCTTATGACATCTTAAAACAAATTTTTTGCCATCCAATTGACCTAAACGTAATTCATTTAGATGTTGTTAATGAATATTTTTGAAATAACTTCACATATCAAATATTTATATTTTGTTTTGTTTTTCTTGTTTTTATTTTTACTTCAGCATCAATGTTTTTTAACTGTTCATCCAATAGTTTTATTCCAAGAAACCACAATTTTTCATCAAGACTGTTCCGCGTCTTGGTTAAATTTGAATGCATGTAGCACAAAAACTGCAACTAAAATGTATTTTAATTTTTTTAAATATGCATGTAATTGTTTAGAACGTATTTAATCAGCTGTGATACTTCCAGTAAATAAAAGTATTTTATTTGTAAATCCAATATGTTTGCTCGCTTGCCTGAATGCGTTGAGAGTCTTGTGTCGTTTAAAAACATGCTTCTTGTCACTTAATTGAGCTATTATTTTATGCATTCAATTGTTGTCGGTAAACACGAGTGGTAATACATTTTTGGATTGCTTGGTAAGATTTTATTATAATTTAAAAACAAAATTAATAACACATTTTCCTAAAAAAACCATTAAATTAATTTTTAATGTATCACAAATTTTTAAATATAAAATGTATAATAAAAATTTTATTTAATTTTTCTAATAATTTTTAATCTCATACGTTATTTGTCAAAAATTTTGATTTCTCCTTGTTTTTATTTTTACACCAACATTGAATTTTATTTCTTAACTTTTCATATATCAAGATGTAATTCAAGAAACCTCACTTGCACTGATTGTTGGCATAACAATTGGTTGCTTTTTTGTGGTAATCATTATCATCACTGTTTTTGTTTTTCTCTACTTTTTGAAATGGAAGAAAAAAAAGTCAAGTAAGTTTTTTGAAACATTTAGTATTTTGGCATGTTCATATTTTTGTTTTAAAAACAGTTATTATTATTTGGATATTTATTATAATGATTATAATAATTAACATTATCGTTTTTTTATTGTCAAGTTAACGTTTTTATGCTTTTTTATGGACGTATTATAACAATCATTATTTCGTCACCATCATAACCATCATTAAGGATTATTCACCTTTAAAGAATAAGAACAGTAGTCAGTTTTAATTATTTAAAACAATGTTTCAGTAACCAAAATTGCATCTTTATCTTGTTAAAAAATTAAATAAAAAAAGTATTAGAATAACACTTAAATGTTATAATAATTATTAATTTTTTACTAATATGTATTTGTAACTTAATAATTATCAAGATATATCTAATGAAAATTCTGCTGTTACAATTTATCAAGGTTAGTTAAAAAAATTATAAACGTGTTTGTAATTATTTGAAAATTTGTAGACATATATTACTAATAGTTTTCTTATATTTATTAATAAATAATTGACAATAAAAAAGATGTAGTAATACCTAATAGCATTTTTGTTGTTTTTAATATCAATATTAGAAACGTTTCCAGTCAACAACCAAAACAAAGGTTTTAAATTTTTTTCTCATTGCTCTTATATTTTATTTTATTTAAATTTTTAATTTTTTAAATAAATTTCAACATTTATTATTCAAATTATTATTGTTGCTATTAGTATCATTTTTCAATTTTTTTCAGAACACAATTATGAGGAATTAAACAAGCTTTAACTTTATTGCAAAAATCAATTTTTATTTTTTTGAAAAAATCATTTGTTTTCACATTTTTCATTTAGATTTTTAAAAATTTTTAGAGTTTTTATTTTTTTATTTTACACTATTTGTACTCCAAACTGTACGTATTTTTTCACCATTGCTATTTTTTCTGATTTTGTACAAAGTATAAAATGAAAATTTTTAAATTGAAAAATAATTTCAAACAAACATGTTTTTTAATGTTTATAGTAATTATGAAAGTTTAAAATATCAACAAAATACACATCAACAATTTTATTTTTATTTTAACGTTTTTTAAATTAACACCAAAAAAAGGTTTTTACACATTTTTTATATAACAAGTTAAGTGTAGTAATAAACTAGCTTTTTATATCAATAAATTTGATGAAGCTTTGAAAAGATGAAAAAATTATTTTAATTTAAAAAATCATAAAAATAAATGATTTGCCAATAAAATAATTTTTAGGTTCTAAACTATTTTTAATAAATTTTTGAGTTTGTCGTTATTAAATTAAATTAACTTATATACAGTTTTTTGATTAATTTGTAAAAAATTGTTTGTAAACCATTATGAAAACTAAGCGGTAAATTGTACCAAATTTAACTTAAAAACAAAACATTTCAGCGTATATGAACCAACATATAAAATTAAACATTTGCCAATAAATGAAAGTATAAAACAATGATTGTGAAAAAAAGTAAAAAATGCTTCTATTTGGTGGTTTAATTAATTTCTTCAAATAGTTAAGAAAAAACTATTTTTCAATAAAAACATTCTTAAAAATAGTTTAAACAATGACATTATTTTATTTTTAATGGGAAGCCGTTTGAGTATTATAAAAAATAGTGATGAAAGGAAAAACATGGTACGATTTACAGGTCGAGCAAAAAAATAGAAACTTTATTAAAAAAGATTAAATTACAAAATTAAGTGACCATTATTAATTGTTAATAATCAAACTAAGTTGAAATTAAAACTCATTTACAATAAAATTAGTGTACAAGTCAATAATCTAGCTAAGATGGAAACAATTAAATTACATTAGGTTTAGGATATATAATAAATTTTTGTACTGCGGGGCTCAACTTTTTTTTGGTTTGATTTAAGTGGACCAAACATTAATATTTATATTTAAAAAATTACTTCCTATTAGTATTTCAACTAGTTAGTAATTATTCGAACGTGTACACAGTAAACTGTGCACAGCTAACAATCGCATAGCTGTCTACAACTATTGACATCCCACTCTAGAGGATTAAACCAAGCAAATATAATTTTGTTCTTAACTCAATAAAAAAGTGCAATGGCGTACTTTCGGCTTCTAATTCATATTTTTCAACTGGCAACATTAATAATAAGTCAAAGTTAGTAATGGGTTGTTATATAATTATTGGGTTGTTTTATATTTGAGGGGTTGTTTTATAATTATTGGGTTGTTTTATGATTATAGGGTTGTTTTATGATTATAGGGTTGTTTGATAATTATTTGGTTGTTTTATAGTTTTTGGGTTGTTTTATAATTAATGGGTTGTTTTATAATTATTGTGTTGTTTTATAGTTATTAGGTTGTTTTATACTTATTTTTGTTTTATAGTTATTGGGATGTTTCATGTTTATTTGGTTGTTTTATAATTAATTGGTTGTTTTATAGTTATTTGGATGTCTTATGATTATTTGTTGTTTTATAATTATTGGGTTGTTTTATAATTATTTGGTTGTTTTATAGTTGCTGGGTTGTTTTATAATTATTGGGTTGTTTTATAATTATTGGATTTTTGAATTCATATTCATTTCACAACAAATCATACACACACAAAACAGATGTAAAGTTTAACTTGACAAATTCAATTATTAAAGCTTTAGTGATTTTTAATAATAAAAAAACTAAAGTGATTTTTTAATTATGTTTATGTTGGGAAACAAAAAAACGTTTTTTTTTTAAACTTCGTTATTGAAGATGGCTAAAAACACAGAATAAGTTTATATAAAAAAGTTTATAATTATTTTTAATAAAAACTTTAAAAATTTCAAACATCATGCTAATGCAAAATTTGACATATTTTTTTTAAATAATAGTCCTTTTTGTATCACGCAGTTACGTGGAACTGAGTTTCAGGCAGTCAGCAACTGTCGCTTAATTTGATTAAATGCACTCAATAGTCTCGATGGTTTTGCATTAAAAGCCTACTAATGATCTCTGCTTATAAAACGTAATAAAAGGTGTATTTTTTTAAAAGATATAAAAAAATTTTGATTGAGGACTATGTTGTGTCCAGATTTCAAAACACTTTGTCTAACAGTTTTGGAGATCCTTGGCGTATAACAAACAAACAGTTGTATTTTTATTTTTATTGATTGATTTTTGTAAGCAACTTTTGTTCACCATGCAAATCGTATTTTTGTAGAACACTTTTATTTATTTATTTTTGTTTATTGGAATGATGAACACAAAACAGAATACAAAAAACCAGAAAAAATACAAAAAACTGCCCCAAAAAGGATCTCCCAAAGGAATTATTTCCCATCAAAGGGATGTACTTTTATTTTATAAAAATAATAAGCAGCAAACAAACATGACACACAAAAAATTAACACATTAAAAAAATAAATAATTTCAAAGGTCATTTTAATAATGATATTGTATAATAATAAACAACTAAAAATATGGAATTAAATCAAACCCAATTGAGTTGAGATAAAGGCATATAATCAATTTGATTATAAAATGAAAGATTTTACTTCAAATGCTATCAGGACAATTCGCCGCAAAACATTTTGACGCGGAAAATTTGAGACGAACAATTTGGCACAAGACAATTTTGGCGCGTACTATGAGGTATGGACAATTTACCGTAGAATATTTGGTGTAAAAACCAAAATAAAAAAATGAAATTGTAACTTAAAAATAAATAATTTGATAAAACGGTTTGTAAAAAAATAACAAATGGCTAACCTAAACTTTTTTTAGAAGTGTTTTTACAAATCTTACGTTAAAAACAATTTTATTAAAGATTTCATGACATACTTTTGCATGATAAATTATTTTGTGTGTGTTATTAATTTAATTTAAAATAATTTTTTTGTTATATTTGGATAAATCTACATTGGATTTGTAGAGAACATTTATTTGTTCTAATGGAATATAAAGCAGTTAGAGTAAAACTTAATCAATTCGAATTAAACTTATACAAAACAAAAACTAGTAAAAAATTGTTTTCTAATAGAAATTTTATTGCTTCAAAAGATCTGGTTTTATTTAATAGTTTTTATGTGAATAACAATTATTTCAGTTTTTATACCCGTTGCAATTTGGAATAGAGAACAGCAAATGTAAGATAAGGTGGTTTGTGCGTTGCCGTTTTTGATCATCATTCTTTATATAGAGCCTCTAACAGAGCTCAGAAGCGCTGTTTTTTCACATGCCCCATAGAGAAACACAATTTTACCTGCTAAGTTTTCTGTTGACATGCGCTACTAATACTAGGCGGGAAGTTTTCACATTCAAGGCTAACACTCTACCAAATCATGTTAACACCATGCCAGTCGCAAATGTCTACATAGGATCAATAAATATTTTTTGCCTGAAAATTAATTTGGGTTACGAATAATTTATTTCAAATTGACTATTTTGTTATATTTTATATAGATAATTTTGAGGTTATATATGTGGACGTGAATGGAACATTTACTCTCCCTGAAGGAAAGTGCAGCAGTTGGAGTAGGCAATCATATACAACATTTATAGATGGTAGTAAGAAAGCAGTTATACAGGCATATAAAGAAGCAGCTGGACTTTATTATTGTCAGTATTATGGATTTAATGTGATAATAATAGGTAAATTATTAGTGTATAAATGCGGCAAGAAAGTGTGCTATTCATAAAAAAAATAATTCAGTAATTTATTTATGATGCAGAAAAAAACGTAACATTTCCGCCTCCAGCAAAAGGTTGCATAATGGTTGGCGACAATATTACTATTTCATGTTCCATGTCTGTTTATATTGGAACAGTTTCAAACAGACTTACAGACGTTTCTATTTATGATAATTCATCAGCCGAATTAAAAAGTATTTCTTCAGGTGATGGAATTATTATCGGAGAAAAAATAACACATATAATGCCAACACTAAATACTGCATACATTGCAAAAGAAGGTGGATATCAAACGTTTACTTGTAGGTGGGATTTCGAAATTGAATGGCAAGGAAATTGGTTACGAAAAACTAAAGCAGAAAACTTGTTGATTTATTTTGCAGGTAAATATTCTTAACTAGTTATAATTATTATTGAAATAAATGTTATTTTCCAATAATTTCATTATTAGCAACATTGCCACAAAGCTGCTCCTATAAAAACAAAATAATTACCTCATCTAATACAACTATCAGAATTTTGGAGCAGATAATCGAACCTCTTCCAAATATATTTAATTGGTCATGTTTGTTAATTGTGCTGGAAAACCGTTCGTGGACTGGAAATAGTGAAACTTTTCAATTACCTGATTATGGAATTTACTATTGCTCTTATATGGCATCTAATATGTATAGTAAATGCATCTGGAATGGTTTTATTATTGTTAAGATTTCAGGTTGGTACTCTATAATAATATAAATTTTATTGTTTAAAAATAATATATATTTAATTACATTTACCATTATTTAACTATTAGTTTTTTACAAATATTTTTCTGCAAATATATATGTTGGCTTAGAACGCTGGTCATTTTCATGGCGGTTATGGTAAGGGATTCACCAAAAACTCCTACCGGCTTTTGCGCTTCTTTTTTTGTCTCAGTTTTTTTTGCACCAGGTTTTTTATCCATAACAAAAATTACACCTAGTTTTTTGCCACTGTTTTTTTGGTTTTTTCCCAGTTTCTCGACCGTGGAATAGTTTGTTTTTGTTTTTTATCTCCGACTTTTATCTCCTGGAAATGCTTGCTTTCTTTTTTTTAGATTTTTTGTTTGCAGTTTTTTGTTCCTATTTTTTGCCCTCAAAAAAGTTATTTCTCGGATTTCCGATTTTATATTGCCTCTAAGGGTGAAAATATTTACCCTTGGAGGCAAATTTGTACGTGTGTTACAAGTTGATAGAAAATTGTCTACTAATTTAATAAGTAGTTTTTCACAATTACTAATTAAATCAATTTAATGCTTAAATATTCAAAAAAACATTCTAGGACAAAAAGTAAGCCAGGAGCAAATCTGGTTTAAAGAGACAATTTTTTTCGGGAACGCAGAAAGTTTGCTTCAAGAGTAAGTAGTCCAAGCAAATCTTTCCAATGTCAGAGCATATCTTTCAAATGAAAAACTTTTATGGGTAAAAGAATTAAAAAATTGAGAAACCAAATTCTCAGGTAAAAAAGCATGATAGGGGTGGCAAACGTAGAAACAAACTTTTACAGAACTCTGAATGCTAGAAATTAAATTTCCAGACGCTTACATTGCCGGTATAATATTGTGCATTAGTTTGTTTGTTTTAATTTGTAATATTAATTTATTTTTTTAGTTGCACAATTATCAGTAGAAAAAGGTTGGTTTTATTTTTTAATAAAATTGTTAATTTAGACCAATAAACGTATTTATTAATTTGTTTATTAAATTTTTAATATGTTTTCTTATGTGTTTTGTAATTGAAATGTTAGCTAAAACGACTTAAGACAAATTAATGGTAAAAAAAGAATAAAAACTGTGGAATTCATTTTAAAATTTTAAATGTAGTAGGTAGTTGTAGAGAATTTGTAAGGTGCACTCTAGTGTTTTGAAAACTCAGAGGCGCCGGGAACGACTCGTGCATATCGAATCACACAGTTACCTGCCACCCGCACGTGTATCCGAAATCGGATGTGCCGAACCCTATTATGATTTTATGAAATGATGTTATTCAAAACACATATAGAGTAAAAAACAAATTAGACTAATTTAACTAGAAAGTTTTTGTTTAAACTGAATTCACAAAATGTATTTTTTAACTGTTTTAACTTATACTTTTATTTTGCTACTAAAATTCACGATTATTAAAAATAAAGTTTTTACTAATTATTTTATATCATAATTTTTATTTTTAAATTACACTTGACCTGTCTTGTTTATTATTTATTTTATTTTCAGTTAAAAACGCATATTTTGTTTTTCAAGAACATTATTTTTAATTTGCTTTAATTTTCATTCCAAAATTGAGGGTTATTTATTGACTTTTTAGATATAAAATTTCTATTTTAAGAAAAATCAACTGGCATGATTGTTGGCATCACATTTGGCTGTTTGTTTGTAGTAATTATCATCATCAATGTCTTTGTTATTTTGTTTCTCAGAAACAAATGGAAGAAAAAAGAACCAAGTAAAGTTTTCTAAACATTTATTAATTTACCGTATTCAAGTATATTCATTTTATGTGTGTTTTTAAAGATGATCAGTATTATCATTGACTCAATAAACAATTAACAATGTCATAGTTTTATCGAGGTATCATAACCATCATCATCATCATAATCATCATCATCATCATCATCGTCAGCGTCGTCGTCGTCGTCGTCATCGTCATAGTCATCGTCATTGTCATCATCATCATCATCATCAACATCATTATCATCCTCATCATAATAATCTTAAGTTATAATTATTCATATGTAAAGGTACCAATCAGATTAGAGTTATTTGAATTAATGCTGTATTTAACTGAAATACCACTTTTAATTTGTTCAAAAACGGTATAAAAAAACTCAATATTTTTAATACTTTATTTTTAATAATATTTGAGTATGCTTAGCAAATAATTACACATGATTTAATAATTATCAAGATTTACCCAATGAAAATCCTGCAGTCATAACATATCAAGGTTAGTGTAAAAATTGGAAATCGTGTGTTGGTAGGATTAAAATCTAACCATATAGATGGTTTATATAAATAGATACGTGGGATACGTATGTACCTATATAGAATTCCATAGTGTTAGTCAGAAAAATTATTATACAAAAAGAATCGTAATTGTTCAACTATAAATGTCTAATGTTTTTTCATTGCTCAATCATAAATTAGGTCAAACCAAATAAAAATTAACTCATTATTGTTTTATGCATTTTTCTATTTTTTAAAAATTATTATTTTATTTTGCTTGTTTAGAAGAAAACTAGCGCTTTCAGTTAAGGGTTCGCTTTTGGGTCTGAGGTCCTGGGGTCAAATCCCAGCAATTCCATATGAATTTTACTTTATTTCCACACTTAAGGATAGGTTTTTTTTATCACCTATAAATAATAAACACTTTCCTAACATCAATTAAACCATAATACTAATGCATTTTTATTATTTCGTTGCGAAGCGCATATAGTTTTGTTTTAGCATTTATTTATTCAGCATGTGCTTATAAAAACTTTCCGAGCAATAAATAAGCAGGAATAAATTGAGCATTATTATTTTACAAGAAAGTAGTATAACGCTCAACTTAATTATGTAAGAGTTTCATTTTTCTTTTTTTTTTGACAATGTCTAACGTGGATTTAGTCGTTAGACTTTTAGGCCACGAGGAAAGGGTACTTGCAGAGGCAGCCATTTATAGGCGCCTACCCCTTTAGCAATGCAAGTGAACTCTTTGCTTAAGGGAGTTACGCTGGTGAGGCTTGAACTGCCGACCTAACGATCGACAGGCGAACGCTCTACCGCTCTGCCACCAGCGTCGTCGGTTTTAACATTCGCAAATACATTTTTTATATTTTTTAGAATCGTATCAATTTTATTAGAGGTCAATATTGTAATAAAATAAAAAAAACATTTAAAAAAGTTATTCGTTATTATCACTTTTTTCAATTTTAGAAACTATTCCAGTCAGCCACAGACAAAACGAAGGTAACAAAAATTTTTTGTCATTACACTGTTATTTTGTATTCAAGTTAATTTAGTTTTTGTTGTTTTTTATTATATTTTATATTAACTTTGCCGTTGTGTGTATGTATGCATGGATAAATGCATGCATCAAAAAAACAAAACGTTTTCATTGTCACAAACAGGGGGTAAACTTTTTTATAAATGCCTATGTCTCAAAAACCAGAAATAGAACATTTTGAAATTTAAGATATAGATTTTATTAAAAAAACAAAAACAAACGTTTTTGTTGTTTTTTATGAATTCCGTTTTGGGCCCAGAACTGCGGTAGAATAAGGAGGCTGTTGGTTTTCATAATACCTGTTTTTTAACAACCTAACGTTTTACAAATATGGATTATTTTAGGTTCAATTTAAAAAAAACAGGTGTTCAACCAATATTTAAAATTTATTAAGAATGAATTGTGGTCAAAAACAATATCATTATCATTATCATATCATTATCATCATTATTGTTATCATCGTAGTCATTTCCAGCAAAAACTATTTACATGCTTTTCTTAATTTTTACTTGTCTGGATGTCCGCGAATGTCCTGGGGATGTATTGGGGTAAACGGGGTTGCAATAACAACAAAAACTGTATCGTCATAGTAACTACAAAAGAAGCTTTAATTTACTATTTTCCGGAATAATATTTTTATGATACGATGTCACTATTGAATTTTCAACTGTTATAACATTTCTTTAAAAAAATTTTATTAAAATATTTTAATTATTATTATTTTAATATTAAAATTCTCAGAACACAACTATGAGAAAATGAGCTTACACTGACTCAATTGCCGAAGAAAAATTCAATTTTGCTGACAATACATTTTGATTTTGTTTTTATGTGCTTTTATATTTTATTTTTGTTTTAGTTTTATTTTTATTTTTAATTACTTTTTTTTGTTCTACCCCTGTTCCATGTTAGACACGGTTACCTTTTAGGTTTAGCTACAGTAATTTTTTCTTCACGTATTTTTTCAGATCCAAGATTTTTATACCGTAATAAGTGATGTGAACCCTTATTGTAAAACAGCTCAAATGAATAATAAAGCATTTATTTAAATCGTATTTTCATATTTAAAAAAGTATATTCTGGTTTTCAGCAAAATTATACAATTTTATTGTACTACAGTAATAATTAACTAAATCAATTTATTCAATTAATGTTACGCTACTATAATGAAAAACAAACTAAAGACATAATAAAAGAAAAAGTAAAATATTTCAAAACTGCCATCTACATTGGACTTTATTGGTAAAGCTTCAACCGTGTCAGCTGTAAATACAAAATAATTAGTTACTAAATGATATCGAAAAATTCTTTCATAAATTTTATTTTTTGGTATAAAATTATAAAAAAATAAAATTTGTTAATTTGTTGAAACACTCAGTAAGATTCATATTTACAAATTTCTAAATTTTATCAGTGAACGCCTCGAACCGTCTAACAGCTAAAAAAAACATTTAAATAACAATTCATTGTGATGATGATAATTAATATTTTTATAATGCAGCAAAGTATGATTGCAGTAGTGAGTACCCCGTAACACCTTAAAACCACTATCGATTTGTCTTGAGAGAGTTTTCCAGATTTGAAGTCCAAAACGTCTATCAGCAGAGTGCGAGTAAAACGCAAACGGGAGTAATTAACTAAGTTGAAAACCCAATAAGGTATTCCGTATATGATATAAATGGATTATTAATTTTTTTAAGTTCTGAAATAATTTAAAATCTCAACTGAAAAGACGTTCATGGCTGGTGGTTGCAGGAGTTGATGTATTCTCATCGATCAAATCTTCCACGGTTGTAACTGAGAAAGATAATAAACAAGTTTATTATTTAAACTAAATTTTATTTAAAATAAAGTTAAATTTGAATTAAAAATTATATAATTAAAATGTTAATTTACTAAAAGAATACAAACAGCTAAGTAAAAAAGGAATCATAACAGATAATGTTGATTTTTGTAAGCAAATATAATATAAATGCTAACCTTTGTAGGTTTTTACCCACACCTCTGTTAATAATTAATAAATAATAATTGTAATAGAAAAAATAAATATATTAATTACATTCCTTTTTACATGCACACACACATACATACACACACACACATACACACACTGGTATAATAATTTTCGTAAGGTAGAAAAGGCAAGTTTTACTATAATGAAATAAACACAAACATACATGTCTACAATGATTTAGTACTTGCAAGTATTTAAAAATAGGTCATGACCCCATGATCTCATTTGACCTAAGCATGATGGCGAAACGATTGTAGCAGTGACTAAAGGCTCAGATAAGTAATAAGTAGCTGCTTATTTAATTAAACAAACTATCGATTTAATCGATTCTTACTTTTTGGCAATATTTTCAATGTACCAGTCCAGTTAAACTGGTAAGAATATCCAAAGAGTTGATTTGTGCAAGAACATTGGAAATCAAAATCTCCGTTCGTCTTAACAACCAGCTCCACATCAGCGGAAGTCCATTCAGGGGTTTTGACATCATTTTTCTCCAGGTAAGTCCAATTGCAGACTGCTGTCGGGTAACTTGTGTGCAAGCAATTGATTGGCATACCTTTGATTGACTTGGTGGTTTCCGGTTGAACGCTGTGCACCGGAGCTGTACGGTTGAAAGTCGGCTTAGTGTACTTTTAGAACTATCGATGTCACTATTATTGTCGACGTCATTCATCACCATCATTTCCACCTTCAATATTATCATCACAATCATCTCCATCCTTATTACCATCATTACCATTTCCACTTTTATTACCATCATCATCATTTCCACTTTAACTATCATCATCATCACAATAATAGCAACGACCTCACATATTAACGCCAGCAAAGGTGCCAACAAAACTGTTAATTAATTTATTTACTTTAATTACATTAATTTGTAATAAGTAATAGCACAATCAAAAACAATTTAACGTTTTTTTCATATTATTATTATTAATCCAAATTTGTTTTACTTTTCATCATCACTAACTCTCTTTCAAACTTACTCCAAACGTGAATTATTTTCTGAAGGCTCATCGACTTGTTGTATTCCTCAGTTCCACCCACATGTTCAGAAGTGTTCCAATAACAGATGAAGGTCCTACCAGTATTCCTGACGTTTACCTGAATTTTCAGCTGAACAACCAGCTTCGTCAGCTCAGAGGCTGTCGATAATTTGGAATCAGCTGCTAGTACCACGCCTGCAGGTGTCTGAATAGTGAGCGAGTTTTGGATTCCTTCGTTGTTGAGCCAGACAGATACGGAACACCTGATGGTGACTATGTCTTCCGAGTGATAAACGTCTTGTTGATCAGAAAAAGACAGCATGGAATCTACCCAAAAAAAATGTTTGATAGACTGAAAGTGAAAAAAAAATAATTTATAAATAAATAAATTATTTAATGAATGAATAATTTTATAGGTTCTTAAGCTGATGAATGGATTAATAGTTAATTTTAATTCATGAAATAATCGTTAGTTTTGATGAATGAGTGAATTATGTTCACCCAACATCTTTTTTAAGACTTTAATAGTTTTGATATAAAATAAAAACTATTAATCTAAAAGCGATAATAAAAGAATAATTTACAAAACTTTGTCTATTTGACGGTTAATGCTCGATTAACCATTTTCATGTATAATAATTATTTATTATTTGTTTTTGTTTCATTTGAACTTAATTCAAAATATCTTCTAAAAACTAAAATTTTACCAACTTAAAACCAACAATCGCACGAGGCCATAAAGGTGTCCACTAATTACGCAACCGTACAGCCCGGCATCGGACCCGACGGTACTCGGGTAGACGCCCGACACCAAGTTTGAACTGTTGACCCAGTAGACGTTCGGTCCTGGCTGGCAGATATCGCTTGTAAGGTTCACAGGCTCGTTTTCATTTACGTAAATATATTCTAGCGGAAGATCGGAGCTGTTGAAATCTAAATTAATAAATGTTTAAAAAATGAATTTTCGCTGTAGTATCATAATCGAAACATGTTTAAAACTTCAATGTCTCGGGTAACTGATGTAGAGCTGCTCGAAAACACTGCCGAAAGATTGACTTATTGTTGTTTTTTCAAGTTGATAAAAGCAAGAAAATTTGATAGAGTTTGGCAAACTCCGCCTCGCTAATTGCGAGCCAGTCCCAAGCCTGGAGAAAGGAGGAGGGAAAAGTAAAAAGGATCAAATTCTGATCCACGACAGGAAGTACATAAGTGCTCCCTACATACAGCCATTAGTCTTAAAACACCTGGTGTAAAGGACTATAAACTATTATAAAAAAAAAAAAATAGAGTTTGGCACATTTTATTTTTTTTAGAAAGTAAAATTAAAGCCCAAGCATACGCAAATCCCTATACATGGAAAGCTCCTAAATTCTGGTTAAGATTCGATCACAATCCCAACCCGATTAATTCTGAAATCTCTAAAATTTCGTTAGCTATAAAACCCTGAAAACACATATTAAACAAAAAATTAGATTACTATGGGGCATGACTTTCAGCCGTCCAACCCATTCGAATACCACTCCGGCTGCATCCTGGACAGCGCAGCGAAAATCGTAGCTGCCCGTCTTTGAGAAGATGATACATGTATCCTGGTCGAACAGCACGTAATCGCTTTGTTCGCTTGGAGATAGCGGCGACCAGGTGACGTAGTAGGCTTTGGGGTAACCGTCGTACAAGCAGTTGATGTTTTCACCCAGGTAGGCACTTGTCACACTAGGTCGGACGTTGCGAATTGTCACTGCCAAGAATTTATGATCTTTAATTTGATGAAAGTAGAAAAAAATGTTTAAAAATACAATGGTTGAAAAGTGATTGTTGTTTATTTAACCAAAAACATCCAATTAATTTAAACTTGTTACAAAAGCCTATTTACAATAAATTGGAACAATTTTCTCTTGGTGGTCCACGACAAGACGGTACGTCGATCCACCGAAATCTTCCTCCATCGTCCAACGGCAGGCAAACTTGTCACCCAAATAAAAACTCGGATGGTATGTTCGGTTGAGCACGAGCGTCACCGGATTGCCTCGATAGTCGGTGAAGCGTCTCTCGGCTACGACTTGGCTGTCGTGAGTGATTTCAAGCCGGTTGGCTATGCCGGCGTCGTTCAGCCAGAGAGACACTGAGCAGATGATTTCAAGACGGTCTAGATGGTTGATTGTGGAAGCACTCAGACGAAAGAAGAGGTCTCTAGCTGTGGGAATGTTCACGTGCATTTGTGTAAGTCCATATGTGCGTGTGTATGTGTGAATGTGTACGTAAATTTGCGTGTATGTGCGTGTGTATGTGTGAATGTGTACGTAAATGTGTGTATGTGCGTGTGTATGTGTGAATGTTTACGTAAATATGCGTGTATGTGCGTGTGTATGTGTGAATGTGTACCTAAATATGTGTGTATGTGCGTGTATATGTGTGAATGTGTACGTAAATTTGCGTGTATGTGCGTGTGTATGTGTGAATATGTACGTAAATGTGTGTATGTGCGTGTGTATGTGTGAATGTTTACGTAAATATGCGTGTATGTGCGTGTGTATGTGTGAATGTGTACCTAAATATGTGTGTATGTGCGTTTATATGTGTGAATGTGTACGTAAATGTGCGTGTATGTGCGTGTGTATGTGAGAATGTGTACTTAAATGTGCGTGTATGTGTTTGTGCCTGTGAAGAGGGTAGACGTTTTTCATAGGTATCAAATAGTACCAATGACCATATACGATGGTTTACCATTAACGTATCTATTAATACCTACCATGGAATCCAATAAAATGACAAAAAATGCTGCTTTAATGAGCTTATGATAACTTTTTCAACAACACTTGTGAGAACTCGTAAAATTGAAAACGTATTTATAAACGTTTTATAAAATTCACTTATGATAAATTTGTAAACTTGCATGAAGAACTTTATTTGCATTTTACACGATGAGCAACCCAGATTCAAACCAAGCAGATTTCACAGCGACTGACCTATTATGGCGAGTCGAACTCCACCGGATACTTCATTGTTGTTGCTGCAGATGTACTTCCCTGCGCTGCTAGCTTCGGCTTTGAAGGTGTTGTTAACTTTTTTTGAGGTCACAGCCCTGCTCCACTGAGAGCTGGGGTCACAAGCCTCGTGATGGAGGACAACGGTTTCGAAAGGGTGAATGGCCTTGAAAACCAGCTGAACTAACTTGCCTTGCAATGATCCTTCCGTGTTGTTTTAATTTTTTTCAATAAAATGAAGGTAGCAAAAACTATTAGAAGTTTTGTATTCAGCAACAAGGGTACTTTATTAAAATAGTAAGCTAATGATAATATTATATTTTAAGTTTTCTCCCAAAATACTTATCAAGCTGTTGAATACTGGGGTTAACCGGATTACTTAAAGAAACAATAATGGTTATCTTTATTTAATCAATCAATGCACCTATTTAAAAAGTTGAAATCTAATAAAATAGTCTATAAGATGGCGAGTAGAGTACTGAACAGGCCGATTTTTACAGCCCGGCCCATTTCATAAGCCAAAATTCCCGCCCTTGTCCGTTTTAAAACGGCCCGGCACGGTGTAGGCATTCCCATTTAGCAGTTTAATTATACAAAGGCTCATTTGGATTTATTAAAAAAAATATTCTCGTGTTTATTACATTAATAAACATTTCTCGAACAAATCAAAACCGAATTATTGGATTTATTACATCATCAAAATGACTTTTATGACCCATAAAAAACCAAGCTTTCAAAATTTATATGGGAAATCTAAAAAATTACAGCGTGAACTTAATGATATGTTTACACTGAAATTTAAATAAAAAAAATAGTTGATACTTACCCGTACAACAAACCGAAACAATGCAAACTAAAAATAAAACAACTTTCAGCATTTCAATCAAATTTTATTCAATAAATATTCGTCACGTTGTACAATTCATGTGAGTCATCATAACATTATTTTAAAACATACGTCACATCAAAGTTGCATTTGTAAAAGTGAACTTCCGATTTTCAAAATTACGTTCGTAGTTTTGTTCTTCAAGCAAGCATAGATAACATGATTAAGAAGCTATCAAATTCAGCAAGACTAAATCAGACTCAGTGCAAACGAAGAGTGAAATACTTTAAAAAGCAATTTATTTGATTTGTTCTAAATTGTTCATACATAAAATACAAATAAAACTTGAAAATATATTAAATCCTTAAGTTATTTATACACCGAAAGTGCTTTTATGTAAAATTTAAGATTTTCTTTAAAATAATAAGCAGTGAAGCCAACAATCAGATATAAACACAACCTTAGCAAAATATATTAAGCATTATTTTACTCACTTGTGCAATGAGTAATGTTGAAAATATTCGTCATTTTTAAGCGTTTCGGCGCGATTTTAACAAACATTTGTCTGAATTTTAAAATCACTCGAGTATATACATTCATTCTCTACCAATAAGAACTAGTAAAAACTTTTAATGAAATATAAACACAATCGGACATGTTCATTAATCAGTGTATATTTTTATCAAAACAATTGATTCTATTTATTCATAACAGAAAACAAGCAAAATAAGCAGACGGGTAGAGATATTTACATGATCAACAAATTAAAAGATAATTTATTAAAAAAAAATAATCAGTTTGACAAGATCTGAAACAGCAGACATGAAATGACCACCAGTGTATCTGAAAAAGTTCATTTATTTTTATTTGGAAAATAAAGAAAAGTATTATTTTGAATTAATTTTAGTTTTTTTTAACTCATCACTCCAATCGCTCAAGACAAATCTTTATTTTAACTTGTTGAAAATGAACACGTTTTGTTTACTTAAATTTAGCTACTTTATCTGATCTGTTAAACATGCACCCTGATTAAAACGTGCAAAAAATACACTTTATTTTCTACACTGTAGCAACCTACATCCTAGAACAACCTAAGTAATTTGAAAATTCATTAATCGTTTCATCATTTGGCATAAAAAATACTAGTAATATTTAGTTTTATTAGCTGTAATTTTTCTAAGTTATCTTCAGTCTTCTGTTAAATAAAATATTCATGAACCAACCTAGAAACAGTTTAGTGCAGTTCGATTGACCTAAAAATTTTATAAAGTTTATTTAGAAAATAAAAATTATTTTTTAATTATTTATAGACTGCTTGTTGAATAACAAATGTTACGTGAGAAATAGTGGAATAAATTGGTTCACGTACTTCTTTCAGCTTCCAGTCTTTCAACTGCAATTATTTTATTAAAATATTATTATAAAATCGTATCTGTTAATAATACAAACACCTTTTAGATTCAAAAATGCCAATTTTATTTTAAATCCTCTCTCAGCCCAACGACTTGACAGGTTTGTCATTCCACCACCCAACACACATAACATGAACCAACTAACGTTCATTCTTTGTATAGACGGTTATTCCGCCTATCCAGGAAGCCGTGAAAACCTTTCCACGAACTAGATTGACTGCTGTGCAATTGACAAAGTGCAGTCCAGAGTCTGACAGTTTCAACAGCCGAGGATTTTCAGCCAGCTGATAGACAACTTTAATGTCTACTGGTCGACATTGGCAGATGTGAGCAATAGGGTTTCCTTCAGAAAGACACTTTAATGGTTGATCTTGGACTATTTCTGTCGTATTTGGACGCACTTTCCTAACTGGGACTGAGAAAATAAGACAAAATTGGTTATCATTAGAGCCATCAGCAAAATAGGAAACATAGGACAAATTACGTTTTAAAAAACCCATCTAAAAACACGCGACACAAAATGTAATTTAAAATAAAAGTTAGGTTTAAAAATAGATTAAATATGAATAACTTATTGATAAAACATAATTGTTTTGATAAAAAATAATTTTATCAAAAAAACTGTACCCCAGGCCTACAGTTAAGACAAGGGGTAATTAACTCAAGTTACAAAAGAAAAGGGCCAGAAAAGACACAAGAAAATACAGCATAGTTGAATATTAAATAAATGGAATCAGCTCCCAAACAGTGTGGTGTAGTGGTGTTGCCAAAGAGTGTGAATGAATTTATAAGCAACGTTGATAGGTTGTGGAAAAAGAATGAATAAATGAAAATAACCGAAGATAGAGAAACAAAAGAAGTCTTAAGACTTTCGTCTATTTTACTTTACTTTACTTTATAATAAATATTGCAATAGCAAATTTTTCTGAAGCACAATTTCGCTCTTCTATTTTAAGCAACAGAAGATTTGTGGTTTTATGTCAATTATATAATTTTTTTAAATTTATAAAGCTAGCTTAGACATTAATTATGTTATAGCCGTGCATTAAGAAATTGAATAAAAAAAATAATGTGCGTTAATATGTGTAAGGTTTGAAACGATATGTTGTCATCGAAACTCCATATGATTTTTCCCGTTTGTTAAATCGGTTTTCTTACTTTATATTTGATGCTCCATTTAAATGATCTTTATGATTACAACAACAAACTCACGCAAAACGTCAATAAGAAGTTTCGTGGTTGAATTGAAATACTTGTACTCCTCTCCGTCCACGTAATCAGCAACTTCCCAGTGACAGAAGTAAGTCTTCCTATCATCATAATCAGCTTCGAGTGTGTGACTGACTTTGGCAACGACCCGAGGAAAACCGTGACCACGTTCCACGTTGAGCAATGTTTTCGAGTCGTTTATGGAGAGTGTCATTTCGGCATTCATGTCTCCGAACCAGACGGTGGCAGTGCAGGTAAAGGTGACATTTTCACCCTGAGCCACGTCTGGCGGTGTATAGGTGAAGGTCAAACCGGACTCTTTGGAGAAGGGATGATATAAAATAATATAGATTATCATGACTAACAAGTTTTATCAAAATTCGTGAAATGTTTCAAGAAAATTTTAAAATTTTGAATTTATGTAGTGTATTTAAAAATTGGCTTATTTGTTAATATTTGAACATTTTAAATCATTTAAAATTTAAAAAATTTTATTATCATTATTATTTCATTGATAACAATATTTCAATGTTAATCAATAGTTTTTTTAATAAAAGTGATACGCGTGAAATAGACAAAAACAACTAAAATGTGTAAATCATCCTTTCTCCTAGAAAAAATAAAACAAATACACCGTATAAATTATATTAAACCAGCTTATCATATAAATTATTAAACCAGCTTATCATATGAATTATTAAACCAACTTACCATATGAATTATTAAATCAGCTTACCATATAAATTATTCAACCAGCTTACCAACCACAATGAGTCGCATGGTCATAACTGGCATTTTCCGGTATAAACAAGTCAATCTGCCGGCACTCTCAGGATTGGCTATAAACCTGTCGGGTATGGCTAAGGCCTTGTCCAGCACGTTCCAATTGCCCAGCGGTGGGCAGCCTTTTCGTTTCAAGTTCACCTCCTTGCCTACTTTGGCAAGGAGAAACTCATAGGACGTGTCGAAGTCTGCGGCTATTTAAAACATATTTTATTGTCAGCTAATTTGTTTAATGTTTATTCAACTAGCTGTATGGGTGTAAAACTAAAGTCGATTAAAGAAACAAATTTTTAATAGACTGGTGATGTTTTGGTTCGACGTATAACTTACTTTGCTTGAAATTTGTATCAGCAATTTCTGAGATGCTTGGAGTAAATAAAAAGACTGCGGCAAAACACAGAATCAAGAAACTGAAAAACATGACTGCGATCGATCGACAATAAAAAAATTTTAAATGTAAACTTTTACAGTCTTAAAACAAAAACAACAACATGCGTCAGAAAACTGTGTTTAAATTGGCGCATTCCAAAGCAGATTTTCAATTATTGCAAGTCCTAACTTGTTTTAATATATTAATAATAATTTTTATTATGCTTCCAAACCGATTGGAAATTATTTCCAATTTAGAAAATCTGTTCTGAGGTACACAGGAATTTCTAATTTAAAGTTTTGATTTCCTTTAAGTTGTGTTTAATGAATTATTTGATCTATAGTGACCATGAAATATCAAAACAGCACGAACACCGCCGATATTAATGTATAAATTCAGTTTTATTGTTTTTAAATAAAAAATTTTTTTTAAATAAATCAAGCAAACGACATTTGAGTCAAAAATTTTCTCAAACAATTTTTTCAGTTTTTAATGTCTGTGTTTTGAACTTTCAAGGCCAGGAATAAAAATTTTGCATTCGTCTTCATTAAATAAACAATAAATTACTAAAGTTATTTTACTTAAAGTGAAGTCTGAAATGATGATTAATAAGTTTAAATGTTTTTAAAAACTTTAGCGCTGCAAAACGTTAGCAAAAATATTTAGAAATAAACAAACATTCAAAATGTTTAACAACTCACTCGTTTGTTAATGTTTAAATGTTTCTCATGGATGGTTATATAAAAGACGGATGTTTTGGAAGGTGTTCAATACGCTAACAAACATAATGGAAAGGATGAGAAATTGTACAAAAGATTTTTAAGGATACAGTGGAGCCATTGATTACGGTTTCACTTAACTAAACTACGAGTGGCTCGTTATATGCGACGCTTTTCAAATCTTCATTGTCAGTCTGTTGCTACAATTTCCAAAATAAAACTGATAAAGCAAAATTTTTAATCTGTAAATAATATATAGTTTTAATAAATCATATTTTCGGACATCTACGGAGACAAATAAAAAAAAGAACACTTATTATCTAAGTGTTTTTCAACGCCTAAAATATGTAACAGTTCAAAAACAAAATAACAAAAATAGACTAACAGAAAAAACTATCCTAATTATTTTGAAGTTTTTTAATATTTATAATAATTTTGTAGTTTTATTTACAAAAATTATTGTGTTTAACAGTTTTTGAAATTCTTAAACACACTGAAAAAATAGAAAAATACATTTAAAACGTTGCTGTAACAAGTCAACGTAACCGATGAATACAAGTTGAATAATTACTGTTTTATTGTAAAAAAAAGAAGTAGTCAAAATATTCACAATAGCAACGAAACAGATTGAATAAGTCAGTTTCAAGCAAAGTTTTTGTTTCACGTGCTGTTTCATCATGCTCTTAAACAAGTACGACGAACAATTGTAGTTCAGCCACGACAATTGAGGCTTAGTTTTTTTTTATTGCAAAACGATAGTAAAGGTTCATATAGCTGCCCGAAGTCAAGTTCAGATATTCTGGCTCTACCCTGAAATCTATAATTTTAGCACAGTTGATGTAGTCGTAGCTGTCCAGAGAAAAGTATTTGCCTTTCCATCTAGTCACTTTGAGTTCTTCGTCCTTATAAACCCACGACGTCAACCTGAAATATAAAAATGGTTTTAAACTGGTGTCTAAATAAAAAAATTAAACTTGATCTTACATACATTAGAGTGCAGTTGTGAGTGGTACTGTACTCATCACAGAAAGTGAAGTGATTTACAATCGGGTGCCACAGAACGTCTCCGTTGTCAAATATCGTGGCTCGCTCGTCATCGTCCCTCTCTGAAAGTTGGACCCTTGTAAAAAAAATTAATTTATCCTTATATAATGAATGAATTCTGAAAAAAGCCGCAATTTTTGTAGAGTGGATAATGTGGTTATTAACATGGTTTAAAGTGGTTCAGAGAACTGAAACCTATGTGAGAACCACTACAACAATTACAGGAAGACAAGTATGATTCGAACCGCCGTCATTTAAGCAAACAGGCGAACGCTTTACCGCAGTACTATCAGTGCCACTTCTGTTGTTTTTTGTTGTTTTTTTTTAGGTTTTAATGTTAACATTAGAATAAACACGCTATACGTTTTATTGTTTAAATTTTTTAATAATAGGTCATTGGAGCTGTTTTGCAAGTCAAATCAACGTTTAAAAAAATGATGAAAAACTAAGTTTTTGCCAAGTTTTTTGTAAAACGAATGTTTTGTAACGTGCAAAAATGATGCTCTTTTAAGTTACAAAGATGCATTTGCAGAAAAATATTTGTTTTCGTAAATGAATTAAAACATTTTAATTGAACAAAATAATCAAAGATCTTTTTGAATGTACGAAAAAGCGCTATGCAATTTTATCAGCGCTCCACCTACTTACCCGTTGACAATTTTAAGATCCGGTCGCCAGAGTTTTGAAGCTGGAATCTTCAGGGTTTGGTGAGTAGGGTCGAAATCGTAATAATTACCGTACCATGATAATCGAGCATCGTTCCAATTCTACAAATAATTTTTTTTAAATTCTACAAATAATAATTTCTTTTTATAAAATTCTACAAATAATAATTTTTTTATAAAATTTTACAAATAATAATTTTTTTTATAAAATTCTACAAATAATAATTTTTTATAAAATTTTTAGCTTTTTTGGTCGCGATTTGAATATTTTTATAAAACAAATTTTTTTGTATAAAAAAGTTTTGTAACGTGCAAGAATGGTGCTTTTTCAAGTTACACATCAACAGAACAATTAAATAAAATAAAAGTTTGGCTTAAGGAAATTGTGCTAATAATTTGACTTCATTTTAACTCGAAGAAGTAAAACATGAATGCTTTGCGTTCTCCGTCATTATTTAAAAAAATTCCAAGAAAACGCTGAAAAAAATTGCTATTCCTAATATCTCGATTCTATCTGTGAACGAAAATAATTTGACACACCGCCACAATACTTGCAATAAAACTAGAAGTAAAACAAATCTAACATATCTTTCGTGGATAACACTTCTTAAAACGCGACTGTTTGGAAGGAAATAAGAGCAGGTGAAAGATGCCGTGTAGTTGACAATGATTGGATAAGATGGGGCTAATAGATGATTGCAACCCTCGAAGAAACTCCACAACGGATCGATGTGCGGTATTGGTTTGCTTGTAAAACCGGGAGCAATGTTACTTTTGCTTTCATCTACGTTGGCCGGCTAAATAGAATAATATATTATTTTTTTGTGTTTTTGTTTGAACTTTGTTGCTTCATCAAAAAAAAAACTAAACTTTTGGCTCCTGTAACGAAACATAACATGGTTTAAATTCGTTCAGAATAAATAAGTGAAATGAACATAAAATGTTATTTATTAGGCAGTTGAAATTATTAAATGAAATTATTTCATTTTTTTATAAAAACTTTCAAAATAAAATGTATCAAATTTCACTCACATATTCATAAGCTGAGACTATTAAAGAAACAGCTAAAACTATTAAACTGACAGCAAAACGATTATTCATATTTTATGCTTGTTTTCTATACCGAGTTAACAAAAGTAGAACACTAAGGTGACAGAGTTGGTTTTATATACATATATAGCGCGAGATGATTAATGTTTCAGAAATATGATCGGTTTCCGTAGCATCAAAATTATATTTCCTTAACAGTGAAAATGATCCTATACGATTCGTGCCTTACGTTTGAAATAATAAAAGTTAAACGCATGTGCAAAAACAAATTATAATAAAACTGTTCTTTGTTATTAGTTTTGATGTAGTAAAACTTAAAAAAATATTATTGATGCTTTTTATGTTGAGTTCAACGCCGGTCCTAAATAAATTACTAACTAGTTCCCATCACGAGCTGAAAAAATTCCCGTTTGTAACTGTTAGTAATATATAGGAAAGCACCCATCAAAGCAAGTGTTGTTGTTCTGAGTTAGGAGTTGACTTTGAGACTATATTTTTTGTTGAAAATTCATTACAGGTTTTCTTAGACAAAGTTTTATACTAAATACAAATTAAATAATTTAATAATAGTTAATTTCTTTTAACCACTTAGATGTTTTTGTGCACATTTATTACCATGTGATTCTCTTTTAATTTTCAATTAAAAAATGAGCGGATTTATTGTTTTCAATTTTTGCCAATATTTTTTTGTTTAAAATAACATTTTTATGAATTTATAAATGTAACTAATTGTATATATAATTATGCATGATTTTTTGGTGTTTCAAAACATAGATAATTAATTTTTTAATTAAAACAAAGTTTTGTTTTTAGAAAACTTTTAAAATTTAGCAAAACACATAGTCATATTTTCAATTTCAGCTCAATTGGATGACGGAAAGTTTTTTTATTTCCACTTTCAAACAAATTAGTTTCTATTTCAGCAGTTAATGTTTAGTTCAATCACACTTATTATTAAAAACTTTTATTCAGGTTACAATCTCTGTTTGGGTGTGTGTGTCTTTCTCTGTACGCAAATCTTGCAAGTAAAATTTAACCAGCTATTTGACTAGCTAAGAAGCTGAAACTTTCAGCATAGCTTTATATTGGATGACAATACATGATTCAATTTAAAAAATTAATTTGAATATCTTTTGTATTTCTAAATCGAATGTATTTGAAATAAAAGTTTGTGTTGAAAAACTCATTTTTTCATTACTTATTTTTACGACGCCATTAGCTTTAAATTTGTATCCTCAAAACAATCGTAGAGAATAATGTTTAGGCTGTTATTGTATAAAAATAAATTGTCCATAGAGATAAGGGGTATTATCGAAAGAATAATATTCGGGAAATATCTTGACAGTAAGGATTTTGTCCCTGAAAGTAATAACCTGATAACCGGATAGTAGTGTCGATTCCCTGAAAAATCTTTCTTTTTTCATAGAAAAAGATTCTACAATATTGAGTGCTTTTTTGTCATTTAAAACAGAATTTTGTAATTGAACCAAAATACATTTTTTTTTAAACTTATTATTGATTTTTAGTCAGTACCGTAGTAACCGCACCCCGAACCAAACTACCGTTTGGTGAGAGAGCCAGGCATCAATAGACCCCCAAATTATGATAAATTAATTAGTAACGACTAATTATATTAATCATTGCTAAGTTCAACTTTTATAAATATAGGAACACCCACACTAGAATACAGCATGAGCCAATGTTTTGAGTCTCAGATGGCCAAGCCCGTCGACAACTTTGCCAGGTCTGCTTTATAGGCACAAATTCGGGCCAAACCCGTTTTATAAGCCTGACATTTTTAAACTTGGCACAATAACCTCGACCAATCCGGTATGTGCTGACTTTATTTGGCCCGACCGGCATGTTTAGAAAACCTTAAAACTAAAGCCAGGCCTGGTCCGACACGTGCAAAACTCTAATCCACACTCCCTAATCATCAATCATTTTTTAAAAAAAAAAGAATTATTTTTATTAGAAAACATTTTCAGAAATGAAGTACGATTATTTTCCTCTAATGACGGATCTTGAAATTGTTAACAAAATTTGAAGTTTTTTTTATTCAACTTACAACTTCATTCTGTTTATTTGTAGCCAAAGGCTTTATATTTACTAAACTCAGCTCTCGACTATCAATAATTTCGATATTTGAAAGATAATTAAAAACCTCGGGATTTTTCAAACCTATTCAATATAAAATAAATTTTAATTCATATCTCAAAAAACTTTTGAACTCCACCAACAGGTCTAGCAAAAAATGAAAATGACACTTTCTTGTTTTCTAAATAAGCTCAGATGATTTACCAGCAGGGCTTTACATTAGTAATCGTTTGTAATTTGACTGAAAACTGAAACATAAATGAAAATGTTGCCGGATTTCTTCATGCCACGGATTTTGCAAATACCCAAACTGTTGACTGTGTTTTATGGACGTGTGGATCTAGCAGTAGAATATGGCTAATAACCAAGGTATCACAGCCATTGATAGCGGAACAGTTGTAATGAGCAGGTTCAATGGGGGTTAAGCAATCTTTAGGAACTAACCGTTTTAATTAATTAAGTACTTCAATTACTTCGCTGCTTCCTTCAACTTTGCCTCGCTTTTGCGAGTCAGTCCCAAACTTGGATCAAATAGGAGGGAGAAGTTAAAAGGAACAAATTATGATCCACGACAAAAAAGTACTTTGGTATTTCTTACATACAGCTATATCCGTCTTAAATCCCCTGGTATGAAGGACTCTGAACTATTATAAAAAATACTGGATACCTCCAAGAGCTGTGATGATCCGACAATTAAGAATATGCTTAGACCCACGAGCCGAATTGGTAATTTTATTTTTTCCTTTTGTTTTACTGAATCAAAAAATTCAATATATAGTAGAACGGGTTGCATGAAAACAGTAATCAAAATTTTATAAAACTGCAACAAAATCAGGCTCCTTCTTACAAAATTTCTGGATCTGCCACTGCCCCTTACCCAAACTCCCTAACCGGCCATCTATCCATCATTTATAGAGAAAAAGTTTATTCTTTTTAGAAAAATGTAAACAAATAAGGTATTACCCAGTCTGCGGCGGATCCAAAAAACCCAGGGGCCAAGGCCTCCCTCTTTAGAAGTTTTAAAAAAATTAAACTAAAATTTTTCTTAGCTCGCAACTTTATTCTGTTTCTCTGTATCCTGTAATTTTAATAAATTCAGCTTCGAACTTTCGACTATCAATATATAACAGATAGTTAAAAAAATCATTTTTAAACCATGTCAATGGAAAATATATTTTAAAGAATATCTTAAAAAACATTTAGACCTCCACTGGCAGGTCCAACAGAAAAAGTTGAAAATACTTTCTTTTTTTAAATAGCTTCAGACTACTTAATAGCAAATTTTTACAGCAGTAATCATTTGTAATAAGCATGAAAAATAAAACAAAAATAAAAATGCTGATGGATTTCTTCATGCCATAGATTTAACAAGTACCGCAACTGTGGACTGGTTTTTTGGACGTATCGGTCTAACCATAGATTATTGCTGATAACCGAACTGCAACACAACAGCTATATAGGGCAGGATCAATGGGTGCAAAGCAATAATCATGTATTAACTGTTGCAGTTTTTTTTCAATAATCTGCTTCAACCACGTAAACTTTGCTGTTCGTTGTCATTCAATTTTTTTGTGAATAAGTTCCTAAATATTAGACGACAGTACATCGAAGTAGAAATGGCATCAGTTAAGTTATATAACGCGTTTAAGCCTACGAAACTTTCATGACAAGGAACGTTTACTAAGAATAGAAATAATGCACAGAAGTAAGCCAATTGTTAAAATTGTATATTCTAATTTATTGGCTACGATGACTTTAAGAGACTAGACAGTCTGTTCGGTCACCGCAAAAATGTGACCCGTCCATCGATAAGATAAAATAAATCACTTTATTTCGTATATTTTTCACAATAAAATTATAATGCAAAATTCTTGTTACTAAATATAGAAAACCACAAAATTAGACAGCTTGTCAAGTTAAAAAAATATTATGTTAGCTGAATTTCACTTGTAAGTTTTAATTCTTTTTTCAACAATACAACAGCTTATCACAACAATAAAAAAAAAGTTGGTTGATTTGTAAATACAACAAGTATAATAATCTGGTCATTTACAAAACTAGTAGAAAAGTAGCGGAAAGTGCGACCACAATTGCATTCAGAACGATACAAGAAATTGGCTTCAATGGAGAACTACTTTTAAAAGGTCCTCTATCAGCCTCAGGCATGGCTAGCGCCATAGGTTCTGGTAGTTCAGCCACAAGAGGAGCGGCCCTCGGCACATCAGGAACTTTTTTTTCTATTGCAAAACGGTAGTAAAGGTTCATATAGCTGCCCGAAGTTAAGTTCAGATATTCTGGTTCCGCTCTGAAATCAATAACTTTGGCGCAGTTGACGTAGTCGTAGCTGTCAAGAGAGAAGTACTTGCCTGCCCATCTAGTCAGTTTGAGTTCTTCGTCCTTATAAACCCACGACGTCACCCTAAAGTATGGTATGACAATGGTTTTTAGATGTTTATAGTAAAAAAAATCAACTTTTTCCTTACATTAATGAGCAGTTGTAAGTGGTACTGTACTCATCACAGAAAGTGAAGTGATTTACAATCGGGTGCCACAGCACGTCTCCGTTGTCAAATATCGTGGCTCGCTCGTCATCGTCCCTCTCTGAAAGTTGGACCCTTGTAAAAAATCAATTCACTTTCCAATAGTAAAACAGATAATAATAAAATTAATCTAAATAAAAGTGACCACTTAATAGCATACATAGAAATTAATTAGGTTTGTTGTTGTTGAGGTTACAATTAGTATAGGCGCGGTGGTGAAGCGGTAAAATCTTGTACTTGAGGTCCAGGGTTCGGTGCTTATTAGGGGTCTAAGTCACGTAACTCCCTTTGGCACTTTTACGGCCCTTGGTGTTAGGTTAGCTGAGTTGGTAAAGTGTTAGCCTTCAATGTGACTGTCTGAATAATTTTGAAAACATTTGTCTATTTTTTATCATTAAATTAGACGTTTTCTAGATTTTATCGTATTTTTTTTCTCACACCACAATATGGATTTAACAAAAATATCTCCTTTTGAAACAATAGAGCGACAATATATCCGTCACAAATAATAGAATAATAACATTAATTCGTATATAGCAGCAAATATTGTTTTTAAAAAAAACTTACAATTATATACGTAAAAATTGTAACAATTAAACAATTTAATACATTTATATTTTCAGGTCATTGAGCAGACAAGCCAACTGAACATGTTGATTCCGTTAGCATACATAAAAACTGCCAACTTAAGTGCAAAGCTATTTTTCATAAATTGAATTTTTTAACTGAATTATTTATAATAATTTCAATAACTTACTTTACAAAACTTCCTCAAATCGCATAAATATTGAAAGAACTATAATTTAAAACAGTATTTATGAAACTGCATAGACCGATATTTCTAATTAAAATACACATTCCGTTTCGAAGAACCAAAACTTACTTGCTATTTGCATCTTCATCTACTTACTAAATACTAGACAATGTGGTTATATGTATATAGATTGTATCTTATTTAGCGGCGTAGCCAAGTGAAGTTTTTAAGGGTTCGAACCCCTTTGGTTAACCAAAAAAATACTTTTTTTCTTCCCCTTCTCCGCCGGTCAGCAATTGATGTTTTGTATATTTTTTATAGTTTTGGAAAATTTATAAAAACCCCTACCTCATTCCCGTCACCAATTATCTCAGGCCCTCACTAGGCTTAATGCGGCACTGCACAGACAACTCGGTGTTTAACCACCCCTTTGCAGATACCTGGCTACTCCCATTCTACTCGGTAGATCTAAATCTTATTACTCACAGAACCGCCAGGACGCATCAGCTCTTTTTTAAATTTAAACATAATGTCTTAATTTTAAGAGTTGGAGATGCATTGTTAAAAAATGCTTGTTTTCTAAAGCATAACAAGTAGGCTGTAAAAAACCAGATTTTTTAACAAAAGAGTTGTATTTTCCGGCACCACAAATTAATTTTGAAACAGCGCGAATTTATTTATGTTCACTCTTATGCAAAAGGTGTCTTTTATATCTTGTAAAAATCGAAAATAGAATAAAAAACAGAGAAATGATTGTGTGACCTACAATGAAATAAAAAATACAAACCAAATTTTCTAAAGCAGCACCCTACTTATTAATTAATAATTTGTAGTATACCAATCTCATCAACTTACCCGTTGACAAGTTTAAGATCCGGTCGCCAGAGTCTCGAAGCTGGAATTTTTAGGGTGTTGTGACTTGGATCGTAAATGCCTTTGATCCACGATAGTCGCTTGTCATTCCAATTCTGCATTGAAACAACTCAAAAATTAACTGCTGATTTTATAGCAATATTAGATTGAGGTGTCAAGTCATTGTCAAGCGGATTAAGGTTTCAAATCAGAGATGCGTTAAGTAGTCGTCAAGCTTTCTTTTTTTAACTTGTAATCTGGCAGAATTTGTTTTTATGTTTCGGATTCAGACAAAATTTACAGCCATTGCACTTAGCTTTGGCTTGAAACTGCAAACAGTTATACGCAAATTACTGAGACAATCTCAAAAAACTTAGAAGATCAGATGAGCCATTTCGAAAACAATTGTTGTTTTCATATCTCATTTCTGATCCTAGAAAAGAAATATTTTACAAAAAACAGTAAAAAAATTCAAACTAGAGTGAAGTAAATCTAACATATCTTTCGTGGATAACACTTCTTAAAACGCGACTGTTTGGAAGGAAATAAGAACAGGTGAAAGATGCCGTGTAGTTGACAATGATTGGATAAGATGGAGCTAATAGATGATTGTAACTACCAAAAAGACGTCTCATTGGATCATTGGACGGCTGCGGTCTCACCCCATTGCCAGGGGCCACGTCGACATCTCTGTTGTCATCTGGGAATGCCTGTTTTAATAAAAGTTCAATATTCAGTGGTAAGAAATTGTATCGTATTTTTGCTATAAAACATGTAAAGATAAAAATATATTTTTTTTTAAAATGCTTTCATTTGCCTCTTTATCTGAGTCAACGAACTAAAATTTTCTAATCTAAAACAACCGTTACGTTCAATCTTGTACATTGTTTATTTCTTTCATATGAAATCAAAATTCATAAATTTAACTCGATGTATGGATTAGTTGTTATTTAAAACATTTTATTCATATATTGTTATTGAGAATACAGCTATAGTTAAAGTTTCAAAGCTCTACGTAGATGAATATTAGTCGAATTTACCTGTAACGGACAACTTTGATTAATTTTAATTGATTTAAGGCATAATTTATGTCGAAAACATTCAATTCATGTATTGTCATCCAGAATAAAGCTTTCCTGAAAATTTTAGAGCTCTAGGTGGTCGAAAAGTAGGTGAATTTTTGTTTTTAAGATTTGATCACCACAGACAAACAGAGAGACGAGTGAAGTTAAATAAAAGCATTTAAAAAATTGTGTCGTTTTTCTAGTTAGAAGATGGAATTGTAACTGTAGAAGTTGTGATTGAAAATTTACTACTTTTCTCGATTGTAATAGTGGATTAATTACAAAATGTAGGCTTATAATAACTAAAAATAATTTTCATATTTTATGATCCAAAATGTAACTAAAAAAAATTAATAATTTTTAAACAATTTTTTATTTTTAACATTTTAAAATTACTAAATTTTTTTATTAAAAATGATAAAACAAACGGACAAAATCTTAAATTAAAAATTAAAAAATATGTTTTGGCGTAAAATAAATCAAACTTTATTCTCAAACAAGTTTTTTAAAATCCACAGATAATAAACTTTACTCACATGAGCCACTGCA
>OZ022244.1:27179756-27242256 GCA_963978895.1 Erpobdella octoculata
GGTTCTACAATACTAACTGCGCTGTCATTTCAAACATCACGACAACAAGGAATGTCATGACATATCCCTGCTGTCCTGAACCCTACGTAGATATCATGGTCGACTTCGACGTTGAAGACAACCCAAACTGAAAAACAATGGATTCCGATATTGCGTTCACTATAAGACTGATAATTTACTTCTAATTAGTGCTGTTACAAACATGTTTTTTTATTTATAGAATAAATAAAACATGCAATACAGTAAAAAATAAATAATCATTTAAATCTGTAGTCTTAATCAAACTAGCAACTTGATGTCAATGAAAATTACATCTCCTTATTGTTTTTTTTTTTGGAATTTTGAAGTTATTTTGCTATTGTTTTATAATAATTAATTTGGCAGTTTCAAATCAAAGGTTTGGAATGCAGCATGTTTTGAACTTTTTCCACGGGCACAAAATCAAGCCATGCATGTTAAATTAGTTGCTGCCGAATCATTGTTCTGTTTTCTAGCTCCTATTCCTTGTTAGCGAAACAAAAATGTACCTTTTCAGCTACAGCCCTGAGCTGGAGTGAGCTAAAAACATGACTAGTTCCAACTAGTTTCCAAATCAACGCATACTGCATATTGTTCCACACCATTGCAGTCAATTGATAAAAAAATATACTATTTTCAAATAAATAATCTAATTTTACAATAATTATATCTGTCATGTCTCGAGGGCAGATATTTAAAAAAAATCAACAAATTTTTATTTTGGTTTTTCACAGCTGCTCGACATAACGGATAATTAACAAAACTTCATGAGGCCAAAGTAACAAACCAAACATCTGACACCACATGTCTTTCGTAATTACTTTGGCGCTTCATTTTAGAGGTTTTCATTTAGCATTATAGAAGAGATGTGCGATATTTTATTAAATTGCTTTACTCTACTCTAGCACATAAACGCGAACCCTTTCATAACGGATTTGAGCATTAGTTTAAAAAATATTTTAGTGTTAACTCTTTTATAACGCCCCCTTCTATAAGGAAAATATTGGAGGATACAAATAAAATGTAAAAGGACAGAACAATTAAAATAGCTTATTGTCTCAACTCTGCCAATTAATTTATTCACTTCTCCCACTGTATTCCTTGATTCTTTAGCACATAAAAACATTAAAGAATTAAAAAAGTATCTGTTTATTTTATCATCACTTTATGTTATCATCATGTTATGTTATATTCGTGTTGTTTTATTCTCATCTTATGTTATCATCATGTTATGTTATCATCATGTTATGTATTGATCATGTTATGTTATCATCGTGTTATGTTATCATCATGTTATGTTATCATCATGTTATGTTATCATCGTGTTATGTTATTATCATGTTATGTTATCATCAAGTTATGTTATCATCGTGTTATGTTATCATCATGTTATGTTATCCTAAGTGATAAAAGTAAAAAGGACAAACTTAGGGAGTGCCTCCTAGCGGCGTTGATGGTCCTGAAAATGATGAGTATGAATTCGATATTGAGGAAGAAGTTTTGGAAAACCGGAGAAAGCTGAAAATGGAATTGTTAGATGAAGAAACACAACGACTGAGAGGAATCAAAGTAGCACAAACGAGAAAAAAATATTTTTTTGGCGGCCAGGTCTGTCGTGAAAAAATTGTAGCAGTGGCTGGTACACATGTTGCTGGCTAAGAAATTATGGTGGGTTGCTGCGGCAAAACCCAGTTTGAACCGGAGTCCACTAGCTGTTTTTCTGAACATTTGACAGATGAATGTCGGACAGACTGCACAAATCAGGCTGGTCATGAAAAAACAAAGAACGAAGAATTTATTCAGTTTTGTGGCGGGTTTTTTTCCACGGGTACAAAATTAAGCCGTTTCATATTAAATTAGTTGCTGATAACGCAATTCTCCATGTTCCAGCTCCAAATCCTTTTCTGCGCAACAAATCTGCCAATTAATTTATTCACTTCTCCACAGTGTTCCTTTATTCTTTAGCACATAAAAACATTAAACAATTAAAAAGATATCGGTTTATTTTATTATCCTGTTATGTTATCATCATGTTATGTTATCATTATGTTATCACAATGTTATGTTATCATCATGTTATTTTATCATCATATTATGTTTTAATCATGTTATGTTAGTATCATGTTATGTTATCATCATGTTGTTTTATCATCCTGTTATTTTATCATGATGTTGTGTTATCATGGTTTTAATTTATAACAATCCAACAAATCTATACTCGTTTTGTTAAATAACTTTATTTCGAAATCATTACTCACACCGAACACTAGAGGACACAATTGACAACTCGATTGAATGAGCGAATAAACAGGATTTTTAAACTTTTTTAAAAACTAAAGGTTTTATAGTTACAGCTTATACAGCTAAAGCAATTTTTTGAAAATTTAGTTACATATTCCAGATTGTGTTTATTCGTATTTCATATATTAAAGAGTTCCGCTAAGCCATATGTTATCTACTTATTGAAAAAGTCAAACAGCTGTTTTTATAGAAAAAAAAAGAATAAAAATGTGAACACTTGTCCAACATTTGTTCGCATTTTGATAAAAAAAAAACATCAATTATTTTTAATTGCAAAAATGTACATTGAATGTTGTTAGTTTAATTTGTTGTTTAACTTTCAATTAAAATGTCCCTATAAAAGGTCGGCATCGATGAAATTTTGAATAAGTTCTTAAAAAAATTCTGTCTAAAATGAATTCATTTTTCATGTTTTGTTTCTTGTTTGCTGTTTCTGGTCAGGTGAGTTGTCAGAAATTTGTTCCGAAAGTTAAATTTGTGTTTTGTTGGTTGAAACTCTTGTTTAATTTTAACTTGGCATTCATGAACATTTATACGGACATTCCATTTATATGTAAAAATACGGACTTCCATTACTTAGCATATATATATATATATATATATATATATATATATATATATATATATATATATATATATATATATATATATATTTGTAATAGTTTATAGTCCTTTACACCAGGTGTTTTAAGACTGAAATGGCTGTATGTTGGAAGCACCTAGGTACTTCCTGTCGTGGATCATAATTTGATCTTTTTAACTTTCCCCTCCTCCTTTCTCCAGGCTTGGGACTGGCTTGCAAAAGCAAGGCGGAGTTACTTCATTTTATATATATATATATATATAATGTGAAAAACTAAAAAAATATGGTGGTCGCAACTTGGAGGAGGGAGGGAAAGTTTAGCTATTTATGGGGAAATAGCGTCTGGTCACCTGGGAGGGGATAGAAGCCACTGAAATTGAATATTTTAATCAAAAACTATTACCTGTGCATAATTTCAGATCAATCTGTAAGTGGAAAATTTATTGCAAGAAATCCCGACAGCAAACTCTACGACCAATGACCAAATTAAGTAAAAGTGCATAAAAGGCGCCTTTCTAATTTTGCGCCTTTTTAATTCAGCACCATTTTTAATTTTTTGCCTTTTTTAATTCTGCGCCTTTTTACAAGCTTTTATTTAGGTTACAATTTCTGTTTGTGTGAGTGTGTGTGGGTTTTGGTATGTGTGTATGTGTGTGTGTGTGTGTGTGGCTTTCTCTGTACGCAAATTTTGCAAGTAAAATTTAACCAGCTTTTTGACTAGCTAGGAAGCTAAAACTTTCAGCATAGATTTATATTGGATGACAATTCATGATTCAAATAAAAAAAAATTAATTTGAACATCTTACGTATTTCTAAATCGAGTGTAATTGAAATTAAAGTTTGTGTTAAAAAACTCCTTTTTCCTTTACTTGTTTAATTTTGCGCTTTTTTAAATTCTGCGCCTGTGTGCTTTGCACACTTTGCACACGCTATGAGCCGGCCCTGCTTAGCATTACTTCTTACCAGTTTAATCATTTTATTTTAATTATAATTAACTCAATTTCAATAACCCAGTATTTAAAAAACATATTTGTAATTAAAATAAAATAACAGGCAGCCGGAAGCGAATCAAATGAGGATCTTGAAAAGTGGGTCAAAACCATCACGTCCAGTAACTTCCATATGACTGCACCGCCTCATTTGGTCAATGTAAATTTCAAGTTAAGTTTCAAGTGTTTTTTCTTCCTTCCTGATAGTCGCATATTAAAGACTGTTCTTCATCACAAATACGTAATTTGTTTTTCATCTTTTAAAAATTTTATTTTTCCTTCAAATATAAGACCTAATCATAAGAATATATAAATATATATATGAAAAAAACTAGTGAAATAAACATTCAAATCAACTGTATTTCATTGAATTAACATTTTTAAATAAATTGTATAACTTCTTATTCTTTTGTTTATTAATGATTATACCGGAATACTGGTGACGCGAAATCTGCAGCTCAGAACTGGTTCGTGTGCAGAAGTGCAGACGACATGCACAATGGCACAATGGCACAATCTTTAACGAAAGAAACGTTGTTGAGCACAAATTCCTATCATAGACTGATTTTACGCTCTGGAATTTTGCTTAAATAGAAATAGAATTCGTGACTCTTATAGTGAAATAAAATATCTTACTGTTTAAATGAAACAGCTTCATTGTTTTGTTTATAACCTTGACTGGTAGAATTTATAATCCCAGACAGAATAAAGCATATTGACAGTGAAAAGTTCAGTTTTATTCAAGTCGAGTGTAAACTACATTTTTAATAACAATTTCAAAGAAAAAAATTGTGTCGCGCCATATCTATTTTTTGAATCATAACCAAATTTATTCACGTGAATAAAAGTTATTTTTATCCTCCCGTAAGAAATGGACTGACCAGCGACTTGTTTGGGCTGCAAAAAGAAAGCTGACCAATGATTCAGAACACGAGTCTGTTTCAATTAAATCCAATCACCTTTGGACGCCAACATTGAAACCTGAGATCAGGTAAAATTTAATCGTTAAATGAGTTTCTACGCAACCTGTTATACTTACAGACAAACTGACAATTTATAAATTTTTATTTTAAGCGTCCAACTCACAGAACATGATGGCGATTCATGGGCTACTGTTCATTCAAATGGAAGTGTGGAGTTGGATACGATGTTTAACCATTATACGCTTTGTTCGGAGCAAGACGCCTTATATAACTGCTTAATAAGGTGTTCTGATTATATATAAAAACAATTAAAGATAAATATAAATTTTTTAAAGAAATGCTTGTGAGTTAAGCCGTTTATATCTCGATAATTCAGGCGTCTATATAATCTTTGGTTACATCAGGAGACTCGTAAAAAGTGCGGGCATTCAACGAGACCACGCCTACTCTACCTAGATATTGCGTCTGGAAGTTTGGTCCACATTTTAGTTTTCTTATAACTTTCTTATTTGGGGTCCCACAATTTTAGTTTTTGTTTCTACATCTTAAAGCGTTATTAATCTATATTACTGTAAATTTCCATGGCGCTGAAGTGCCCCTAACGCCGTAACTTTGACCCACTATTTTGTCAGTCAGAATCGCAAAATCGCGAGCTGATGGCTATTATCGTCATCACCTAGTCCTTAGCTATCGAATTACTTATTAAACTATTGAAACATTGTTTTATAAAACTTGTTATGTATATTATCATTTATGTTTGTTTACAACATCATTTTATCCTTTATTTATAAAAAAAAAAAATAAACGAATTTAAGCAAATTTACGTTGAAAAGTTTTTCCAGCAGATTATTTCAAATTTGTTTTTATAGATTATTATTCACTGTGAAAAATTAATTGTTTTCATATATGGTTTAATTGGTGTGACTTGAATGGTTTAAGTGAAAAATTAATAAAATCCTCTCTCCCCTCTTTTTTTCTACGCTCTCTAACATTTGATCACCACAGACGAACAAACCAACAGAGAGACGAGTGAAGTTAAATAAAAGCATTTAAAGAATAAAAAAAGCGCGTTATATATATATATATATATATATATATATATATATATATATATATATATATATATATATATATATATATATATATATATATATATATATATATATATATGTGTGTGTGTGTGTGTGTGTGTGTGTGTGTGTGTGTGTGTGTGTGTGTGTGTGTGTGTGTGTGTGTGTGTGTGTGTGTGTGTGTGTGTGTGTGTGTGTGTGTGTGTGTGTGTGTGTGTGTGTGTGTGTGTGTGTGTGTGTGTGTGTGTGTGTGTGTGTGTGTGTGTGTGTATTGTTACGATATCACCAAATCGTATACCGGGCTCAATATATATATATATTACACGCATTTTTTTGTAAAATAACTTTAAATAACTATCCCACGACAGATAATTAAATTATTTGTTTAATTTCAGGCTTATTTCGTGGTCACACTTCAACAACGAGGTCACGTATAATGACTGGTCTGGTAAGTTATACGATCTTGATACATACGATGAGACCAACTGTGCCAACGTCACAAACATTAAAGCTGGAATTGAAACAGCCTTGTCTCTCATTGGGAATTCGGAAATAATGATCTTCCATTTTGACGTGGTGAAAAACGAACAGGCCCGTGTTACGATTTCTGCTTCATATAAACAGTTTTTGGAAAAGTAAGAGTATAATACAGTCGTTGAAGTCGAACATTTAAAAGCATTCATTTAACTTAATGTGTGCATGTGTGTAACAAGTACAAATATAGGTGTGCTTATATCTATATTTAACAAACTGGTTGGTTGAGTTGTTGGAAAATTTCCAAATTTACTTGAAAAGTGTTTTTTCGAAAAAAGCTAGCTGTCTTTCCAATCAAAAAAGCCATAAAGCGTATTTATCGAAGTAACAATTTGAGTAAAAATTAGTTTCTGCAAACTTTAAAATTTTGAAAACAAATATTCTATATCGGTACCTATCGGTTACTTCATCAACGCGGCGGGTAACTTGTGGCGTGCCTCAGGGGTCGGTGCTAGGCCCTCTCTTATTTCTTGTCTACATTAATGATTTGTGCACTGTTTCGCATCGTCTCGAATTTGTCTTGTTCGCCGATGATACCAACCTTTTTGTTCTGGTGAAAACCTAAAAGATTTATATGATGTTACTAATCATGAACTACTTTCCGTTTATAAATGGTTTTGTGCGAATAAACTTTCTTTAAATATAAGTAAAACCAACTATATTCTATTCCACCATAGAAATAAATTAATTTGTTCTGATTATCAACTTCTTATTGACGATAAACCTATTGCGCGAGTTTCCTCGTGTAAATTTCTTGGAATGTTGCTTGATGAGCACCTCTCACTGATTGACCATATTAGTTACGTCGCATCTAAAGTTGCAAAAAAATTGTGGAATTCTATCTCGCGTGAGTCGATTTTTGGATAAAAATATGTCTATGATGTTGTATTACGCTCTCGTTTACCCTTACTTGTCCTATTGTAATATTGTTTGGGCTTCAAATTATCCTACACGTCTAAAGTCTCTCCACATCTTACAGAAAAGAATCATCCGAATATTATTTAACTTGCCCTTTACATCATCTTGTAAAATGAAAACGATCGAGAACAACCTACTGAATGTATACCAAATTAATTTTTTTCTTGTTAGTATTTTCATGTACAAATATGACAACCATTTGTTACCGTCTTCATTTGATAACCTTTTCACAAAATCGTCTCATGTACATTCTCACGATGTGCGTTCTTTGCATTGCTTTCGGTCCGATTTTGCTCGAACAACTCTCAAAACATTCTCCATAAAGTGTTATGGTCCGCGGTTGTATTCAAATATTCCGATAACAATATCCTCATTGAAAAGCATTTCGCTATTTAAAAAATCGTTGAAATCTTACATATTACAGCTAGATTCATAATTTCAATATCTATATACTTATGTTAACTTCGATACAGATATGTTAACTTATATATACTTATGTTTACTCCTATACACTTATGTTAACTTTTATTTCTCTGTCTCGGTTCGTATTTAAATCTGAATTTTCGTTTATAGGTCGTCCAGTTAGCGGGAAGTAATTCCCTTTGGATGAACCTTTTGAGCACTTGATTTTTTTTCCTTATTTATAACTTCACTGTTGTACTTAATTGTTTTGTTTCGTGCTCAATAAATGTTCAAAAAAAAAAAAAAAAAAAAAATTTACTGTGGATTGGAACGTTTTAGAACATATGTAAAAGAACTGACTGACTTACTTAAAATAACGACTACAAAGTCTATGATCCACTTAAGTTTATGAAATTTTAATATGTTATGGCCATATAAAACTGACATACTAATAAAAAAAACAACAATGTAACTGGTCGGCGTCGAAAGATATGGCCAAAGTTATACGCTACTAACTTTAAATTTACAAAAACAGACTGTTATAAACTGTTTATAAAAGCTGTATTTTACAGATCCTTCATTTACGAGTATTTTGATGTCTTCATTTATTATATGGACCCACCAACATGCGAACTATAAAAAATCTTGTAACACCACTTTTGCGTCATTCATAGTACTGCGCTGTCCTCACTTCGACAGTAGTCTCTAGGCCTCTAGGCACACGATTCCTCACACGCTTCTAAGTTTTGTGACTGCCTGCCTACATCTTACTTAAAACTATCGTTCCAGGAAAAGTTTTGATCACAAAATTCTAACCAGTTGGTCTACTTTTTCTCGGTGTGGAATGAAAATCACTTCCATGTAATGATTCTTTAGTGTAACCTTATTCAGGGGTTCGATTTTCATACAAATTATGGTACCCCGTCAAATGGGCCTCGACATAACGGCCCCCGACAAATTGCTCCGTCAAAAGGGCCCTTTTGTCGGGGCCCTTATGTCGGGGAGTTTTTTGTCGGGGCCGTTATGACGGGGGTCGTTTTGTCGGGGCCGTTTGACCGGGCCCATTTGTCGGGGGCCATAATGTCGGGACCCTTTTGTCGGGGCCCTTTTGTCTGAGGCCCATTTGACGGGTCACCACAAATTATACACACACTGTACTCACGCACGGGATCAACAATAACAACGAATCCGTGAACACATTTATTTTTAATTAATCATTTCGTTGGTCAGGTGACTTGTACTTCATTCCAATGTAATCAAATATATCTTCCTCACAGGTGACAGGTAGCGGTTCTCCTGGCACACCTTTGGAAATAACAATAATTCCATTTATAATAAGCACATCACCAAACTTCGCGATCATCATCTCAATCCTTATTATTAGCAAAACAATCACAGACCTGTGCTTCCAACGGGTCTGATCGAGTACTCGTTGATGGTGAAACCTTGTGCCAAAGCGTGTGTGCGCATATTTTTATTGAACATGTCACTGCCCGTGAAGTACAACAGGGCACAAAAGTACTGGTCACTAGGGATGAGCCTGTCAAAGATATCTACATAAGCCAAATAACCTTAAACTTCCAGATGCCAACATAAATATTAAGATTTATTCAATAACTAAAACTTCATAAATTTCTTGTTACCTGATGTCCAGCCTTCGATGATCAAACGTTTTGCTATCCTTCTCTGGCAGCTGGCATACACCCTACAAATCAAATAATCATCTTAAAAAATTTGTTATTATTAAGAATATGAATTCATTAAAATGCTAAATCAACATCAATGCTGATTTAAAAACAATTTTTAAAATACAAAATTAAATAAATAATAATGTAATGAAACATTGTAATTTATTTCAAATTTAAGTAAAACAACTCATACAAATTTTTATAAAATTTTATGAGTTGAAATTTTGTGTGAAAATAAATACCTAGAATAAAAAATAACCAACCATGTACTTTGTATCGCCCAGGGAAAGAGTGTCTGTGATGAAACCAGTGGATTTTAATTTATCCACCACTGCATGGAGGAGCTTGCCCTGTAGATTTACATGCAACAGCAAGATAGTTTTGTAAACAAGGAAGCCGTACTATATATATTCAATGTCGGAAACTTCCTTGCTTCAGTCACTTTATTTTTATTTTTGCAAGTCAGACATGATGCAGTGTCTTATATGACTGTTTATTATTAGGAAGTAATTCAGCTAATAAAATCCATCAGTCTGTAAGATATCATAATGATGTTCTAATTTTCATCATCCCCAATAAACATCAGCTGTGAGAAACTTTTGTAGTTTTCAGTCATGACACATGTCATAATAACCGTTGCTGTTAGAAACAAACTGAAAAACATGACTTGCTGTGCAAAAAAAACTCAAAATCAAAAAGTTATGACACACTTTTTTCGACATATCAGATGTAAACGACGGATGAGTAAGAAGTACGTCAATGTCACCACTGCTCTGTGCTCCTGTCGGAGGTAAATAATTTAAACTACAAATTCATTATTTAATAATTCAATCAGTTTTCATTACCAGCATATAGGAAAATGTCATCACCACAAAAACTATCATCACCATCATAACAACTCTATATAATCATTATCTTCATCACCGTCATCACAACTCTGTAATCATTATCATCACCTCCATCACAACTCCGTAATCATTATCATCATCACCTCTTCTGAAACTGCCACAAATCTTGGCAGTGTTCTCTTCGTCCAGAGCCTTTATCTCAGATAGAATCACTTCCTATGTAAAACAATTATGATGAAATTATCTGGAAAAAAACCTAAAACACAAATTCTCAACACTGTGCTGACCTCCAACAAGAGCATTTCTTCTCTTGGAATTCTTTTCTCAAATTCTTCAAAATATCTGAGAAAATGAATCATAATTTAATTAATTTTTCTCTTAATGATAAAAATAAATTTTACTCTAAACTAATAAATGAATATTCTGAACTTCTGACAAACATTTTTACATAGTATAATCTGCACGTGATAAAATCTGATGGTTTTAAAAAGATAAATATTTAAAAAAATTGACCAATATTTCCTGCATCACTCAACTTCTCATCAAAAACAACTCACTGGATTTGACCTTAGAAATTTTTTAGTATTGCATCTTGAGTTATTTTATGTTTCTATCAATTAATTTGTATATTTCCCTGGTCCGTGTATTCCCTACAACCCAAAGAAGAGGTAAGATAGTTTAAAGGTTTGCAATCAGACATCAGATTACTGTTTACATTTTCATACTATTTAGCCATAGCAGTAATGTTATTTTATATCGAAATCGACTCAGGACACTATACCAGAAGATCACCCTAACCTACCCTCATCTTCATAATATATGCCAACATATTTAATATTCAAATGAGTAAAACAATAATTAAAAGTTTACTTCAATCCAATCTGCTGGTGATGATTAAGTTTTGCTGAGTTCTTTTTAAGATCTAAATAAATAATAAACATGTGAACCGTTAAAACTTTGTTTTTTCAAAATCCTTCATATTTTAACATTAGGCAGCTTTTAATTTCGTACAAATCTTTTTTTTGACGATTATTATAAGTCTATAAAATAGAAAAACATTGACCACAGTCTTCCAAATACTTGATGTGTGAAGTATGCGAGGATTGAAAATTTCGAATCAATATGGAAAAAACAAATATTTTAATATAAATCCTTGAAGTGAAAAATTAATTATCACTTTTTAATGAATTTAAAACTGACGGTTCTATTTCTCTAAAAAATATTTTTAATTTTAATCAATTTAATTTTATATTTTATTTAAACTTTGTGCAATCAATCGAAAAAGTTACTAAAATGCATTTTCATCAACAACAACTCAATAAATTTAATAATTTCAGCTTGATTGGACGACAGCATCTACGTTTTTTAAACATCAAAAGATACCAATGCATGCCTCAAGCAAGCAAGCAAACAAGCAAGCAAACATGACAAAGATAATAGAAGGGATTTATATAAATCAATATTACATTTTCCGAATTCATCACCACGAACGCTAACATCTCTGTTGAGTAAAATAAACACACCTTCTATGGACATTATTCCCTGGTCTACAAATTTCTTGGCCGCTGCAGCCCTGAAACGTTTGGTGATTAAGATAACAATGTTTTATGACTATGATGTTACTGATGATGTTACTAATGATGTAGTAAGAATGGGTGATCACTGTGAGGTTACTGATGATGTAGTAAGAATGGGTGATGATTATGATGTTAATGATGATGTAGTAAGAATGGGTGATGATTATGATGTTACTGATGATGTTGCTGGTAGTAATGAGTAAAAATAAATTCTCTTCATTTACCCAATTCCAGTAACTTTGGTGAGTTCGGAGATCGCAACATTGGTATCATCTTTCTTTATCTGAAATAAAAAAAAAACAAACAATTTGAAAGAAGAGTCTGACTGCTCTATATATTGTTTTTAAATACTCCACGACATTGAGAAAATTAAATAAAATCTACAACCTCACAAAAAATTTAAACTTTACTCGCTTTCTCTAATTTTTCCAGTTTCCCAGTTTCAAGAAACTCGTCTATCTTCTTAGCAATTTTTTCACCAACACCGTCCTATAAGTAATTAAAAAAAACTATTTAATAACTCGAGGAGCTGTAAAATAAGAAATAAAATTATTGATCAAAAGTTAAACTGTATGCAACATGTCTAAATATATGTAATTTTTTCCACATTTACATGACAACAAAATCACATAATCAGATGATAAAAAGTTGATGATGATGAATTTTGAAAGTATAAAATTATTGTATTATTCATTTAGATTAGATCTTTAAAAATGATATTAAGCTTTCACAAACTTAATAACCATTTCTTCAAATAAATAATCGTACAGCCTGGTCAAAATTAATATTTCAATTAGCCTAAAACATAACTTACAAGATTTCTGGCCTCTTTACCACTTTTGATGGGACTTTCATGTTTGGATATGGAACCAGCCGCTTTCCTGTATGCATTGTATTTATGCATCTGCCTGTTTACATTCTTCTCGTAATTTGCTAATTCTATTAAAATTAATTTAATTAAATCGTATTATGATACTTCAGCAAAACAATAAATCTATCAACTCTAGCAAAAATGGCTATCGACGATATTGAGAATGCAGGGTGAAGTCTTTTCAAAAATAACTGAAGAAGTGAAAACTATGTTAAAAAAATATTTATGCCAATAAGGTTGAATGTTTCGCAACAATTAATTTGCGTGTGCCCTGTATCCACCCCTAAAAAATAGGCAGTTAAGAAAAGGCTGGTCATGACTATAGTTTAGTTTATATTGTTATCATTTATTGGAATATTATTCGACTGTAAAAGTATTACTAGTGATGCTGTGATGCTGAAGAGATGAAAATGCCTGAGATAAAGCCTAAGATAGCTAATTAATAAATAGAAATATTAGGCCCAAAAGCCAATTTCAACGTTTTTGTCGTTGCAAATGTTAATAAGACAATAAAAAATTAAGTAAAAACAATCAACAAGTAGGCCATAAAAATAAAGTTTTTCCACAAATTCCATACATTTCAAGATTCGCCGGCTTTTCATTTATTGCAAATTTTTCTTTTAAAACAATATTTTTTTTTGAATTTTTATATGCCAACATCTATGTAATTGTATTTGATTTGTTTTTAAACTCCGCCTCGCTAATTGCGAGCCAGTCCCAAGCCTGGATAAAGGAGGAGGGACAGTTAAATGGATCAAACTTTGATCCACGACAGGAAGTACTTATGTGCTTCCTACTTAGCCAATTCAGTCTTAAAACACTTGGTGTAAAGGACTATAAACTATCATAAAAAAAAAAAAAAAAAAAATGATTTGTTTTAAAACATTAATAATTATTTTTTTTAATCACGAAATTTTTTTTTTAATTTTCAAACTTGATTAATAGAATGCATTGTCATTCATGAGGCATAGATTTCAAATTTCAGTTAATTTTCACTTTCAAGGTTCACAAACATTCAAGCAAGACCGGCGGTGAAGTTAATAAGTTAAAACCATATATATAGAATATTCTATATATATGGTTAAAACAGTTAACTTAGTTAAAGTTAGGTAAAGTTTCCCACGGTTAAAGTTAAACTGTTAAAAAAAGTAGGAATTTAAAAAAACCAAACCCATTAAAAAGTCCACAATCTCTGAGTTTTTATTGTCGGAAAGAGATTTTCTTTTGCTCATTATGAAACAAATAATAAGCGGTAATCTTTCCCACGGACGGCGGATTAATACATAATTCTCGGCTATAATTAACTATAAACACGACGAAAAGTAAACACTAGTTTAAAAATTATGATAATTAGTATAAATAATTTATTTAAAATGGGAAAATGTTATATAAAGTTATTTTAATTAAATAAATAATGTAATTATAATTTAAAAAATTTTACATATAAAAAATTTGAGTTTTAAGGAAAAGTGTAAACGAAGGAATCGCGTAGCGTGTTATATAACATTATAACTATTACCACGGCGGTAGGCGCCGGTATGCGATCTTTTTATTAATTTTATTTTTTACACTATATAGTATATTCAAACTCAGAATTTGTACCATTATTTAAAATATTAGTAAAATTAAAAAAAAAATTATATTGAAACTTTTTATGCGACTACCTAGGATAGGATAGGGTTATGGGTAGGGATAGGGTTATGGGTAGGGATAGGGTTATGGGTAGGGATAGGGTTAGGAGTAGGGTAAGGGGTAGGGTAGGGTTAAGGGTAGGGTAGGGTAAGGTTAGGGGTAAAGTTAGGAGTAGGGGTAGAGTTTCATTTTAATACGGGATTGCAATTTTACAGATTGCAATCACGGCGAACCGCCTTTTTTTTTTTTTTTTTTTTTTATGATAGTTTATAGTCCTCTACACTAAGTGTTTTAAGACTGAATTGGCTGTATGTAGGAAGTGTATAAGTACTTCCTGTCGTGGATCAAAATTTGTTCCTTTTAACTGTCCCTCCTCCTTTATCCAGGCTTGGGACTGGCTCGCAATTAGCGAGGCGGAGTTGGCGAACCGCCTGGGCAATAGCAGCTTATATAGTGATTAGCGGGGTTTACTTCGTTGTTTCTCTCGCTTTTTCTTTATCGTTTTACATAGAAAAAGTTTTAAAATTTAAATTAAAATTTAATTTTTTTTATTACTGAGTTTGTTTTTTAAATAAAATTTTTTAATAAAGTAATTTTTTTTTATTCATTTCATTCATACGATCATCGTACCTCACCACTCACAACTACGATGTAAATAGGGCTTGGAAAAGTACTACTTACCGTTTTCAAAGTCTCTCAAATTACGATAAATGTTTTTTTTTTAAATTAAATTTGGTATTAAATTTGTTTATTTAGGTTATTGTAACAAAATAAAAATAATACGACTATTTTTTCGGCACGGGCCGTCCGTAGGAAAGATTACCTGATTTTGCAATAAAATATTTTATTTCTTTCTGATAATAAACAACAGCACGCATAGCAGGGATGCGCACGCAATTATGTAGGTAAATAGCTACAATGTGATAGAGACAACAGAATGACAGCGGTACACATATAAGCTATAACAAAACATAATCGTTGGTCTACAACACTTGCAGATTTAAGACTACGCGTGTTATCAGCAATTGTGCAGCCGCGTACTCCAACGCCAATCCCATTTAGCTACAGATGACCGACTATTAATTCAAGACCAGATGTCATTAGAGCCATACCAAGCACGCTTCACCCCTCTTCAAAAAGTTTAGGACATCAAACTGCCGACTTGGTTCTCTCACCCAGTGGCGTAGTCATGAGCGTAACCAGCATCGTTCCTCAGTTCACTGATTCATTAGTGTCTCGTTCATCAACGACTTATTTAACACAATAACGCACTACATCAAGTTGTTTGCAGACGACCGCAGAATCCTCAGCATCACATAAATCAAGCCAATGTGTAAATCTCAGTCTCTTCAGTCTGACCATTGTCCATTGAGTGATCACACAGTCTACATTTCAATGCAGAGAAGTGTAGGATAAGACACCACTAGAGTGCTTTTGTATTTACCAAAAAGTTAATTTTGATTGAACTGCAGGTTGAAAAGACAGTCAATAAAAGCCTAACGCGACCTTAAACTGTTGCACAAACTCTACATAACATAAACTTGCTCGCGTACGCATTCCGATTTGTCATTCAATCCTGATAACTAACTCAAGAAAAATGAGAAAATTAACTTATTTGAGTAGGTCTTGTGCTATGCAACAAAAATAATTTTTAAAATAACGCATCAACCGCATGCAAAGGCATACGGGAGCGACGGGAGACCAGCTACTCCCCTACCCCAAAAGAAAAAATAATTTTTTTTATAATGCACTTAACAAGCTTTCAGCATATAAGTAGTGAAATGTCATGAAATTAGTTACGCAGATTATTTCAAATATTACTAAAAGAGAATACTCAATATTTTCTCTGACTGGAGTTAGCTAATTGACAGTTTTCCTTAATGTCTCAAAATTGTCAACTCGCTCCCCCTTGAAGGAATTGTTGCATAAAAACAACTTTAGGCTCTATAATCTCTGGGTGAGATTTTTCATATGAGCTTATTTTGTCTATAAATTTATCTAGTCATTAGGTGTAAATAAAATATAATGAATAAATTATTAAAAGAAAATTACTTGGAAGAGTGTCCTCAAACTATTATATACAAGAATCTCACTTAAACCTTCTAACACAACAGGCCACCAAATGGACTCGAATTAGAAGTTTTAATTTAGAACACACAATAAATGGTTTATTTATATTTTCTTCATCAAAATACCATAATTACAAAAAAAAATGTTTGGTTGATTTTAAATTATTCGTACTTTTACAAGTACTTAGGCACTGAGACTTTCATCTTGTCAACAATTTACGAGGACTCAAACAAGACATGGAGAAACAAAATAAAATCAATCATTGCATCCTTAAGCCATCATTACTGCTTTAATAACCATCATCATCAAATTAATAACTATTTTCAAAATTGATTAAAATTAAGCATTTTAAAATAAACACCACACAAACCACTCCACGAAATGTTTCCTATTTCCATCAAACACAATAACAAGCATGAGAAATTTTGAGAAATTGTAGTTATTTAAAAATATCTAAGAGAACTAACTGATAAGGTATAAAATGGAAATCACTGACAAAATGAGTACATCTGTTAATTAAATCAGATAAAAAACAGAATGTAGCAGGAATATTGTGTACAGCCCTGTAGAGATGAAACGTGTATGCAAACACGCAGCAATCCTGAACTCACAAACATAAAAGAAACACGAAATGGATGGGGTCACCCAATATATACATAAATTAAAAATCAATTTATATTATGAAATGGTATTATTATTTATCTTTTCACCCAATAACCTTGTGAATGTTTAGAAATATCAGCCTCGACTAAACCCCCCAAGCTTTACAGGTTAATAGAATCTTTTCCTGCTGTTCTGTTGGCTGCGACTGTAAAGAACGTAGCCAATCATGGCGCAGACGGCCACACCCACCAGGCCTATGATTATGATGCCAATCAACTTCCAGTTGGAGAGAGAGGAAACTTTCGGATCTTCAACATGATCTGATCAATCAGAAAAGAGGCAAATGAACTTATATTCGTATATGAATGAAAAACAACATGGCAAATATACTCGCCATGCAAGTAAATATAATTAAAATACATAAAATACAATCAGAAATTAAATTTAAAAAAAAACTAATATCGAACTAAATTAATTTCATAAATATAACCTCTGGGAGGAGCAAAGAAATCTGCAGAAGGTTTTATATCGCTGTAATCTTTGCCTGAATCATCCTGAGGTCACAAATCATCATTATCATTATTTCCATAACTACCAGATTAAAAAAAAATTTCTGCAGTTAAAGTTACTACTCCATAAAACCATAAAACCATAAAACAAATAAAATACCTCTGAAGTGTCGTAGACTTTGATCGAGACGATGTCGTGATTGTCTGAAAGAAAGAGATTTCATGAAAAACATAAGAATCAATTACTGAGTAATAATAGAGACACACACACATCAGTCAGGCATGGCCAAACTGCAGCTCTTAAAATGTGACTATCTAAAACTATTCAGATGAAATCATGATGACGATTCAAATTAAACCGGATTGTATAATAACAGTAAAATGGATGTGAATGAATTAGAGCTCTGCACAGGCCGATTTTTTATGCCCGCACATCGGCAGCTTGGCCCGTTTCGTAGGCATAAAATTGTAGACCATCGGGCCTGTTTTAACAGACAGAAAATAACAAAGCTTTGCTCGATAGCCTCTGTCTGTGCTAACTTCAACCTGCATTATATATATTTCATTTTTGCAAATCATTAAACCCAACAATAAGTTTATAAAACATAAATACAAAACTTAACTGCCAAATGACTGATCAATCTAGGAATAAAATTGTTATGTTCTGGAATGTGTGATCAACAAATATATTTTATGACTTTTTTATTCTCACCTAAAAATTTTGCTCTTTTGATTTCTGTGTTTTGCATGAACAATAAATTAAATTATTTAAAAAAAATATTTTTAAATTTAAAATACTTTCTACATGCAACTCTAGCAAGTAGGAAGTTTGGCCATCACTGAATAATTGAAAATAGTAACGAAATAAGTTAATATTATTGTAACTTATAAATAATTGTTAAATAGTATCACAATTATTATTGATGTCAGACATCAAAGTCACAAAAACCCAGCGCTCCTAAGTGCTCTAATCTAAGCATTCTTCAAAACAGGGCAGTCAAAAAAATAATAAAAAATATATATTTTTACAACTGGGTTCATTTCATAATATCAAAATGCGGTTTGTACTCCAACTGCTTCTATATGTTATAAAAAGTGACCAAAATGAAGTCATACGATTAAAATTGAACGATAAGTCAAGAATTGCAGCTCAACACAAGAGAAATGCACAACTCGAATATTATGGCACAGAATATAAATAAATTTGATATCATACCAAGAGATCCATATATATTATATATTCTTAAAATATTTCGGCATTAAATTTTCTATGTAACAAGTTCCATTAAATATATGGCTAGTGATGAGATAGGACAAAGATGATTAAGACAACCAACTGACCGGAAAGATCTCCAGTGGCAGCAGACGCTCCGAAGAAGTAGCCAGTTGGTAGTCGAACTTTGTCGACGGAGAAGCAGGATTTCCAGATGTTCTTGCCATCAATATCCAACGATACCTGATTGGTCGATCAAGTGATGATGATTATGATGATGATGACGTTCACCGCAGCAAGTTAAGCAAACATAAATTATGATGAAAATAGTCTTATCGACATTAAGAATGATGACAATGAAAATCTAAAAATCCAAGAAAAACAATTACTCAGACAAATAAATTTCGTCCTGCGTCGAAACGGATCGAAAGATTTCACTCGAAACATAAAGCAGCAGATGCGCACAACTTCCAGTTCATAGAAAAAAAAGAAATTCTGAATCTCTAACACATGACCCCTTCACAATTATCTCTTTTCCTGCTATTATTGTTCGTACAGATTTTAAAACCGAATTTGCACGAGAATTTTACGACCACAAACAGTAGTGGTGGCAATGTACGATTTATAACATCTAGAACAGCAATAATAACGATAATAAATACAAAAAATGTGATAATAAATACAATAAATGCAATAAAATATACAATAAATGTGATAATAAATACAATAAATGCGATAATAAACAAACGTCAACCTACCGTCAGCTTGTCGTTGTGGTAGCGAATGGCTGCAAAGGTTTCAAATCTGGCCTCCCTGAAGAGGGCAGCACAACCGTCGAGTTCCGTGTGAGTGCCGTCCCGATCGTGGTCGTAGCTCGTTGAGCCGTTGTTGATCATCGCCGACACGTACGGGTGGATGTGCTGGTACGATGTTTTAAAGTTGTTATTTATTGAAAATTAATTTAATTTAAAATAATTTTAATGACGTGAATTATGAAAACAGAAAATTTAAATATATTCTACTCTTAAAAACAATGAGATAAGCTTTATAGAAACTTGAGAGGCAATACACACAAACAAACTCCCAATTAGGAAAAAACGGTGGGTAATTCAATAAGTAAAGAAAATCAATTTTAAGCTGATGATAAGAAAGAGAAGCACATGCCAGAGTATACATATGTAACTTTTATGTGATATTTGAAGAGGCGACACATCACAAGGGAACCTGGTCACCACCTTGTCCGATCAAGTCACAACTGATGCATCATCTCCAACGAAATAAAACAATCACTTCAGGAGAAATAATATTTCATCAGCACGCTCAACAATCATCCAATCAAACTGTTAAATTGCAACAGCAAAACATTTATGACCTTTCAACAGCTGCAATATTAAATCACTATTTATCCATGTCCCTTAGATCACAATCTTCAATAAAAGCTTCTTTATTTACACGCACTAAAAGAACAGACCATCAAGGTTTAACTTTCTTCGACTTTCATTCCATTAACAAATGTTTACTCTATACTAAATAAAAGTTGTTTTGGGACAATTAAAACAGTCCATGTTGTTGCCGTTGCAAATTCATTTTTAATTAATTACCACCTGCCTTTCTGAATCAATAATACGCCGTTTGTCAACCATGAGTAAGTAAGAAATAAATTATTATCTTGACTAGTAGCTGTAATATAAAATAACTTTTAAATTATGCATAAAACATTTCTACTGAAACTCCATTGTTTAGATTTCAAAAATCATGTCAGAGTTAGGATGCGCAAGAAAAGCACTAAGACAATTCTTAACTTAATTTATGCAAACTCATTTTTCTGTCACAACTGATTCCTTGAAAATGACAAGCTAACAAGGATGTACAACAGCAATAAGTGCATCAGAATCGTTCCATGAACTACACGCAAAGAAGCATAAAATTAGAAAAAAAAATATTACTAAAAATTATATTAGAATCAAAATCAATTTACTTTTAAATTTTTTTTATACAAAGAACATTAATAAAAAAAATTGTATTATTAAATTATAATTCGAACTACTCTCAATTATGAAACTCACATTGTGCTGCCCGTTTTGATTGGCATAAGTGTCGAAAAATACAGCCAGACCAGTAAACTTGTCCATGTTTCCAAAGACTGGACCTGGAAATTTGTCAATCCGATTACATTTCTAGCATACTTGAAATGTGTTAAAAAATGTCAGTCCTTCTACTTGTATGTGTCAGTCCTTCTGCTTATATGTGTATGTTTTTGTGCTTGTATGTGCCAGTCCTTCTGCATATGTGTCAGTTCTTCTGTTTGTATGTGTCAGTCATTCTGTTTCTTATTCATGGAAAAGAGCGGTTTAGTTTGACCCGATTAAATTACTAACATAAACTAAAATAACATACACAAAATAAGAAATAAATTTCAAATTAGAAACAGCTGTTTGAAACAACCATTCATGGAATCACATAGGAAAACACATTAGAGAGCCATCTGGCAAATACATGAACAATCAAAGGCAATAAAGCAGAAGTAGAGAAAAATCATTACTGTAATGATTCAATAAAAACACTAACAGCCATCATCATTACAATCATTATTATTACTATTGTAATGCCATTATTACAACAAGGCAGCTGTGATGAAACCAGCTACCTGTGATGAAACAAGCTACCTGTGATAAAACAAGCTACCTGTGATCATCCTCTCCTTGGTGTACCAGATGGCAAAACCATCTCCAAAAAGGTCCTTCCCGTGTCCGTGAACCTTGAAGTGGATGTGCATCTCCCAGTAGTGTAGCTTGCATGGCTATGAAGTTAAGAATAAAACGCCAGATTAGAAAAGTTTTCTATTCAGCAGTCCATTTAATTCGCAAAACAATTTGAGTTTAAAAAGCTTTACTGAAAAAAAATATTACTAAAAAAAGTGTTATTGAAAATAGTTTCCATTCAGCATACTTTAAAAGCCACATTACTAGATTAGAGTTAGTAATATGCTCCTAAAGCCCAGTTTACTTAGTTAAGAGCAGAGCAGCAGTTATAGAATTGGTGCAATTATGGGATAAATTCAGCACCTTTATTTACTTTTAATCAAATTATGTAACGATATTTAAAACAAAATTCAATTCAAAAGTACTAAAGACAGTTCCTTCAGAAACTTCACTCACAATTTTACTCCATATTGATCCTCTTTGACTCTGTATATCAGATGTTAGACGAACTTTATTGCTGGATATAATTGTACTGCCTAAGAAATCCCATCGCTCGTCTGAAGAAATAAAGTCAGCAAAATTAAAACTGAATTAAAATGTTACGTTATACAAACAAAATTCTTCAATTAAATTTAAAAAATGCAGCTGCTGGTTCAATGGCATTAATAGTAAAAATTATTTGATGAACTCCTTTGCAGTCAATTATTCATAAAAATGAAAATGGTTAATTCATTAAATATTAATTAAAAATAATGAAAAACATTGTACAACATAAAATGAGTAAACCAAGGTCATAATTTTAGCTCTAAAAAAAACTAATTAAATTGTTAATATATAAATTTTAGTTTATAATAACTTATAAAATTACAAATACAGCATTTTACCTTGTATCTTGTTGTTACATTTTTAAAATAAATTATTAACCTTAACTTCTGTTTCTATATTATTGAATTAAACAGTAAACTTTTAAACTTTAAAATTTAAAGATCTCCAAATATTTACCTTAACATTTAGCACATGTAAGCTCAAGACTCATGCCAATTAGTTATAGTAAGTGTAGTGGTAGTGTAATTAATTAATGTCTGTGCAATGCAACCTCAAGAATTAATTTTTATTTTCACTTCCACATTTTATCACTAATAAATCCACTAATGATGCTGAGAAAGTTTTACAAACAGACCTGCATATGGTTTCATAAGGCAATATTCTCGTTTCATATAATTTTGACTATCACATTTTATTGTCACTACACAGCAAATACAAAAAAGAAAAACAACACGCGCTGACGAGCACGAAAACATCTTTGGAACTCCGACGGCACAATCTTCTGAAGAAAATATAGCAGATATCTTAGGTCATTTCCGGTTCGTTAAAAGTTTGGTTTTGGTTTTGACGAATACAAATTTACAAATGTTTAAAATAATTTTTTTAAATTTGAAAAACTAATTTTAAATAAAAACATTTTGTTTAAAAAATAAACTTAACAACAACACAGATTTAATTAAAACAAGTTTAATATTTTTAATTTATTTTTATTTGTAATGTTAAATACTTAAAGTTTTATTAAAATTTAGTTTAAACAAAAAAATGTGTTGACAACAAACTTCATAAATGCTTGTTTTGAGCGATAAAAAATTGTCGAGTCTGCGGTTTTCCTAATAATAATTTAATAATAAACTTTAAATTTGTGGAAATAATAGTAGATAGGGAGGAATGGAGGTAGCGGCGGAACTGAGCTCCGTGATTGCGTTCAATTTTGTCAGTTTAATTATTTATTTACTTGTAATATTCATTGGAAATGTCGCAAGTGTAATAAGTATTTCAAAGAATATTCTGTTAGTCTGCAAAGTGTTGTGCCTTGTGCAATTCCTTATTGCTCTCGTCCATGGCACACTCTTTGGTGTAGATGAAAAGTTGAAAAACTCTAAGAAAAAGGTAAATAATTCATCTTCAATTAATAATTAATACTTGTCAAGCCAACATCTACAAATCTACACTATACAATGTAAGTGTAAAGTGTAGATTCTGGCCTGATAAGTTTAGATGGTAAGGTTTCCCACGGACGGCCCGTGCCGAAAAATAATCGTATTATTTTTATTTTGTCACAATAACATAAAAAAACAAATTTAATACCAATTTTAATTTAAAAAAAAAACATTTATCGTAATTTGAGAGACTTTGAAAACGTAAGTAGTACCCTTCCAAGCCCTATTTACATCGTAGTTGTGAGTGGTGAGGTACGATGATCGTATGAATGAAATGAATAAAAAATAAATAAAATTAGTTTATAATAAAATTTTCTTTAAAAAACAAACTATCAGTTGTAAATAAAAATTCCATTAAAATTTTAAAACTCACCACCCGGTAACTCGGGACGGTTTGCAAGAAGTAAGAAAATTGGAAATTATTAAACTAAGTTAACTTCTTTAAATAAACAAAATTTCAAATTTTTAATGAAGAAAAACTAAAAAATAAATGTTAAAAAAAGTAGTTTATTCGAAGGAACGTCGAAATTTGAATATTTGTAAGCGAACATTGTGTATTTGCGTCGTTTAAACTTTTCCTTCAAATCCTTCGTTTAAACTTTTCCTTAAAACTCAAACGTACATAAATTATAATTACATTATTTATTTTTTTATATGACATTTTCCCATTTTAAATAAATTACTTATACTAATTATCATAATTTTTAAACTAGTGTTTACTTTTAATCGTGTTTATAGTTAATTATAGCCGAGAATTATGTATTAATCCGCCACACGGGCCGTCCGTGAGAAACTTTACCGTTTAGATCTACACTGAAATTTTACCTTTATTGTAACAGTTACAGATGTTAGTTTCAGATTTTAAAGTGGCTCGGGCACTTTGTTCTTCTCACACTTTGCATAGGGATTTTCCACATCATAGCTGTACTCTATGGTGCTCCAGCTTTTGAGTAACTTTGTATTAATTTTTTTTATAAGCAAAATTGTATTTATTAATGTTTTAATTTACTTTATTGACAGGTCAGTTTCTGAAACATTGCATTTTGCTTGCGTTCTTGGCTTCTTTTCTATTCTTCCTTCAATACTATTAAATGGCAAGTCCTGGGGTAACTGGCTCACAACGGTTTTTTCTTTAGGGTAACTATTTTTATTATTGATATTAGTGATAATTTAAAATTTGTTCTTAGAAGTGGCTGTAGAAACTTTTCTAGAATTTAGTAGACTGACATGCCATTATGATCTCGTTTATTTGTATGTTACAGTAATGAACTTAAATGAGTTATTCAATCTAAATACTATTTCAGCTCTGAGTGTAACAGTTTGACTAGAAGTGTTATGTATACATCTATATCAACCATTGGTGGTGCATGGGTTGGTGCATTTCCTATTCCACTGGACTGGGACAGGCCTTGGCAGGTTTGAAATTTTTTAAAGATTTTTTTATTTCTGCTGTGTGACCATTTTTACCCAAACAGTTCTTGTTTGTAATTATATTAGTATGCCTCGGTACAGAAAATTCGAATTAAAAAGTATTAATGACTATTAATTTTATGACAAGTAAATAGTTTAAGTATTTATATATTATTCAAAATTACCATTTCTATGCTTCTTAATAATGTCACTTAACTTTTATTTTTTAGGTTTGGCCAATAAGTTGTGTATACGGAACAGTGTTGGGTCACTGTGTGGGCCTGTTGGTCAGCTCATTGTATTTAATATCAAAGATCCGAAACTCTCAGCAATCGGTTTGCAAAAATAAAACAAAGAGAGTATAGTTTTATTTATTAAATGCCTTGGTTCAACTGGTTATTTGTGATATGTAAAAATATTTTCTTAATAATTCAATAACTTTTATCTTTAAATGTGTAGTTGTAATCTAAGTTGTGTTGACTGTTTTGTTCTGCTTACTGTACATAGTATATATATGCTGTAGTATAATATATGAAAAATATTTGCTGCTAATATTTTATTAAAAAATAAACATGAACATTATATACTGGAATATAATATGAAATGTAATTTGTAAGGTTTTGTTCTGAAATTCTTTTGTCCATGTTTTCTACCTATGAGTTACTAACACTACCTATGTTGGTACATCAAGCCATGGTGATGTGCTGAAGGTTAACTTTAAAATTTAATTTGAAAATAACTGGCCTTGAGCAAGGCACATAAAAATTGTTTTAAGTTATTATTTGACAACTTATATAGATATTTCAAGTGCCCTTGAAAATTTCAAGGTCACTTACCCTCAACCTAGTTTGTGTCAACCATCCCGTTGGTGCTGGACAAGCATTCCTTCCTTTGTTACAATTTGTTCACGCGGATGTATATATTTATTGCTAAAAACTGACAAAATTAAAATGGAATGAGATAATTAATTGATAGGCATTTGTTGCGCCGTCTGGCGATAGAATCGACAAGTTATGATATCGCTTAGTGTTATAAGCCACCGTAGTAGCGCGAGGTGATCGGCTCGGGCATATGGAATCTCGCTTTTTTGAATGGCTGAGCTGACGTTTTCTGCGCTCAAACCCACGACACAAATGTGTTTGTATGTAGTTGAGAGTCGTGCAAGTTAACCACTTTGCTCGCTGTTAACCAAAATTAAAGAATTATTTTGTTATATTCGTTCATTATAAAAGAAATTGTCAAATCGCAATTTTTTTAAGACAAAAAAGTAGAAGTAAAACAATAGAAATAATTAGTAAATGTTAGTATACGACATTTTACATATAAACCAGATCTAGGACGAGTCCTGACGCCACCGCTGTCATCCGGAATATTTGAAATCGAAATATTTGCTCAAACTCATGCAAAATTATATCAGTAAACAAAAGTTATCACGGTGTATGTGGGGGTTGAATTGGCCCGACGACGCCGCAGTAGTCAGCCAACATTTTCATTTTAGAGTTTGTGTGTCAAACATCTGCTTCTCCAAATGCTTATTTTTGGATATATTTTCTTTCGTTTGCAAACAGCGCTGCTCTGGTGCGTTTTCTTTAGTGATAGATACCAAGAAAAATTAATTACTGTGTTGAGTTTTAAGTATTATAACGTTTCATTGAGTAATAAAAATAAAAGTTTTTTTACACCCATCAAATAATTCCACTGAAAAATTGCAACAAATACCTACTGACAGCAGTTCTATTAGTCTCATCAGGTAGCGTCTAAAAATAAATATGATATTTATATTTAGCTCCAAATTCTTCCCAAAAATAACCAAACCACGTCACAAAAAATTGAATATGTTGTATAGTGTGGGCGATAGCGACCGAGTACAAATTGTAGAATTAAGTTCTTTGTTAACTTGAATATTTTAGCTGTTTGCATTCCAAGAATTTTAATTATTTACTATATATATGTGCATTTTCTTCTTTGTGAGCGTAAAACCTCGTGGAATATTTTTAAATTTATTTATTCTCCTACTCACCATCTAATAATAGGTATATATATATATGTAGCCTACGTTGTTCTATTAAAATTTTTCTTTTCAAAAACACTAGACGTGCGAACATTCGAAAACTTAAGCAGTTCTGGGTGCAATTGGTAGCATAAATAGGCTGCAGTAAGTACACAACAGTGGCACCCGCGGCGCCACCATTTCGCCCCTTAGAGAACTTTTTTATTTTTATGTACAGTACGTATAGATATCTTGATATAACTATATGCAGCTTCTCTATTGCCATATAAATATGTTCGCATAAACTGCCATAAACAGAATGGTAGCATAAAGCATTTTCTTCGGAAAAACATAAAAAAATTAGCAAAGTGTAATCAAAGGTTCTCTCAATTTGTCGTTCATTTCTCTTGTGCACTTTTGTTTGGTTATTCTAAATTTTCCTCACTGAAATGCATGAACAAATCTTACTTTGAAGCTGATATATCATCACAAAATATAATCAGGAAATAATAAGATTATCAAAACAAATGTGGCATTCTCAACTCAACTCGAGTAAAGTTTCATGTCGTGTGTTAAGGTTTTTCCAAACACTTCCAAGATCTTATATTTGTTTTTGCATTCACAGGTGCTGGTGTAGAAAAAGTGAATTTTGTTTTAAAATTTGTAAAACTCAATCAGAGAAGTATAATGACAAAAGACCGTCTACATTAATGCTTCTCTTCTGATGTCTGTTCAGAAAGACATTGAACTAAATCTGAATGACATCATTAACATCTCTGCCACGCAGTTACCAAAAATAATGATGCTTCTTAATCATCTAAAACAAGTAAAACAATAATACTTTTCAGAGTATTATAACTTTTTAGCCAATAAAACACTTTCAAAGTGATTGTTTCTACAGTGTTCATTTATTTGATTAATTTTTTAAGCAAAAGCTTAAACTTCTACTTTCCAAATTATCTTCAGTAACAATTATAAATTAGTCAGTTATGAAGATGCATTTTGCAGTTGTTTTAAGACAGAGTCTTCGTAGGAAATCAATGACACTCATTTCTATTTCTTACGTAATAGCAGTTATATATGCTCTATTTATTTTTCAATTGTTCCATAAAATTATTTAATCTTATTATGGTGAGACGAAAGTTTCAACATTTTGCACACACAAAAAAAGAAACCGAAAAAACTGTAAGGTGAACGAAAGTGCAAAACAAAGTTGCTATATTTACTAAATATTACTATATTACTATATTGGGTGGTCTTGATATATCCTACTCTGACTTGAGTGTTACTGTTTAACAACATCACCAGTTTAATTCATTGATTGTTGATAATATAATAATAAGCTTACCTGCCGCTGAACGAAATAGCTAGTGGGATGCTAACCCTAACCCTAACAAAGTAACTAGTGGGATGGTAACCCTAACCTTAGCCATAAACCTAACCCTAAAAAAGTAACTAGTGGGATGTTAACCCTAACCCTAACAAAGGAACTAGTGGGATGCTAATCCTAACCCTAACCATAAACCTAACCCTAACAAAGTAACTAGTGGTATGCTAACCCTAATCCTAAACCTAACCTTAACAAAGTATCTAGTGGGATGCCAACCCTAACCCTAAACCTAACGAAGTAATATGTGGGATGCTAACCCTAACCGTAACGAAGTAACTAGTGGGTTGCTAACCATAAACCTAACTCTAACAAAGTAACTAGTGGGATGCTAGCCCTAACCATAAACCTAACCCTAACAAAATAACTAGTGGGATGCTAACCCTAACCATAACTCTAACCCTAACAAAGGAACTAGTGGGATGCTAACCCTAACCCTAAACCTGACATTAACAAAGTAACCAGTGGGATGCTAACCCTAGCCCTAAACCTAACCCAAGCTCTAAACCTAACCTTAACGAAACTAGTGGGATGCTAACCAAAACCCTAACTAAGTAACTAGTGGGCTGCTAACCCTAACCCTAACCCTAACAAAGTAACTAGTGGGATGCTAAACCTAACACTAACCCTAGAACTAAACCTAACCCAAATGAAGTTACCCCGGACATTCCCCCTCCAGAGTAGGACATTCCCCTCCCCCTGTTGTAAGATTTTTCTTCCCTGACAGATGAAAATAAATAAAAGAATTTGTGGTTTTGCAAGAGTTTCCTCCATGTTAAGGTTTAGGAACTAGGGCTGTCAAAAGCTTATAAACAGAAAAATCGCGTAAAGCATTTTTGCGGAATGTTGGATGTCCTGGCTTACCTGCTGCTGAGCAAAGTAGCAAGTGGGATGCTAACCCTAACCCAAACGAAGTAACTATTTGGCTGACCCTAACCCTAACAAAGTAACAAAGTGGGATGCTAACCCTAACCCTGGACCCAAACCTAACCCTAACACTGCCAAAGTAACTAACCTTAGACCTAACCCTAACCCTAGCCTTAAACCTAACATTAACCCTAACAAATTAACTGCTAACCCTAACCCTAACTCTAAACCTAACCCTAACGAGTTAATTAGTGGGATTCTAACCCTAAACCTAACCCAAGCCCTAAAGCCAACCCTAACAAAATAACTAATGAGATGCTAACCCTAACCCTAATAAATTAACAAAATGGGATGCTAACTCTAACCCTGGCCTCACCCTAACCCTAACCTTGACAAAGTAACAAGTGGGATGCTAACCCTAACCCTAGCTCTAAGCCTAACCCTAACAAAAGATCTAGTGGGAAGCTAACCCTAACTCTAAACCTAATCCTAACGAGGTAATTCGTGGGATGCTTATCATAACCCTAACCCTAACCCTGCCAAAGTAACTAACCTTAGACCTAACCCTAACAAAGTAACTAGTGCGATGCTAACCCTAACACTAGCTCTTAACATAGCCCTAATGAATTAATTAGTGGGATGCTAACCCTAAACCTAACCCTAAGAAAGTAACAAAATGGGATGCTAACCCTAACTCTGGCCCCAAACCTAACCCTAACCCTTCCAAAGTAACTAACCTCAGACCTAACCCTAACCCTAACCTTAAACCTAACCCTAACCCTAACAAAATAACTACTGGGATGCTAACCCTAACCCTAAAATGTAACAAAATGAGATGCTAACTTGCTAACCCTAACCCTGGCCCCAAACCTAACCCTAACCTTTCCAAATTAACTAACTTCAGACCTAACCCTAACCCTAGTCTTAAACCTAACTCTAACCCTGACAAAGTATCTAGTGGGATGCTAACCCTAACCCTGGCCCCAAACCTAACCCTAACCCTAACAAAGTAACTATTGGGATGCTAACCCTAGCCCAAGCTCTAAACCTAACCCGAACAAATTAATTAGTGGGATGCTAACCCTAAACCTAACCCAAGCCCTAAACCAAACCCTAACAAAATAACTAATGAGATGCTAACCCTAACAAAGTAACAAAAAGGAATGCTAACCCTAATCATGGCCCCAAACCTAACCCTAACCCTGGCCCCAAACATAACCCTAACCCTGACAAAGTAACTAGTGGGATGCTAACCCTAACCCTAGCTCTAAACCTAACCCTGACAAAGTAACTAGTGGGATGCTAACCCTAACCCTAGCTCTACACCTAATCCTAACAAGGTAATTCGTGGGATGCTAACCCTAACCCTAAACCTAACACTATCGAGGTAATTAGTGCGATGCTAACGCTAACCCTAAAATTCGAAGTAACTAACCTTAGACCTAACCCTAGCCCTAGCCTTAAACCTAACCCTAACCCTAACAAAGTAACTAGTGGGATGGTAAACCCTAACACTAACTCTAAACCTAACCCTAACGAGTTAATTAGTAGGATGCTAACCCTAAACCTAACCCAAGCCCTAAACCTAACCTTAACAAAATAACTAGTGAGATGATAACCCTAACCCTAATAAAGTAACAAAATGGGATGCTAACTCTAACCCTGGCCCCACCCTAACCCTAACCTTGACAAAGTAACAAGTGGGATGCTAACCCTAACCCTAGCTCTAAGCCTAACCCTAACAAAAGATCTAGTGGGAAGCTAACCCTAACCCTAAACCTAATCCTAACGAGGTAATTCGTGGGATGCTAATCATAACCCTAACCCTAACCCTGCCAAAGTAACTAACCTTAAACCTAACCCTAACAAAGTAACTAGTGGGATGCTAACCCTAACACTAGCTCTTAACCTAGCCCTAATGAATTAATTAGTGGGATGCTAACCCTAAACCTAACCCAAGCCCTAAACCTAACCTTAAGAAAGTAACAAAATGGGATGCTAACCCTAACCCTGGCCCCAAACCTAACCCTAACCCTTCCAAAGTAACTAACCTCAGACCTAACCCTAACCCTAACCCTGACAAAGTAACTAGTGGGATTCTAACCCTAACCCTGGCCCCAAACCTAACCCTAACTCTGCTAAAGTAACTAACCTTGAACTTACCCTAACCTTAAACCTAACCCTAACCCTAACAAAATAACTACTGGGATGCTAACCCTAACCCTAAAAATGTAACAAAATGGGACGCTAACTTGCTAACAATAACCCTGGCCCCAAACCTAATCCTAACCCTTCCAAAGTAACTAACTTCAGACCTAACCCTAGCCCTAGCCTTAAACCTAACCCTAACCCTAACAAAGTAACTAGTGGGATGCTAACCCTAACCCTAAACCCAACCCAAACGAGGTAATTAGTGGAATGCTACTAACAAAGTAACAAAGTGGGATGCTAACCATAACCCTGGCCCCAAACGTAACCCTAGCTCTGCCAAAATAACTAATCTTAGACCTAACCCTAACCCTAACCTTAAACCTAACCTTAACCCTAACCTTAAACCTAACCCTAACCCTAACCCTAACCTTAAACCTAACCCTAACCCTAACCCTAACCTTAAACCTAACCCTAACCCTAACAAAGTAACAAATGGGATGCTAACCCTAAACCTGCTCTAAACCTAACCCTAACAAAGTATCTAGTGGAATGCTAACCCTAACCTTAAACCTAATCCTGAAGAGGTAGTTTGCGGTATGCTAATCCTAACCCTAAACCTAACCCTAACCCTAACAAAGTAACTAGTGGGATGCTAACCCTAACCCTAAATCTAACCGATAACAAAATAACAAAATGGGATGCTAATTTTAACCCTAGCTCCAAACCTAATCCTAACCCAAAACCTAACAAAGTTACTAGTGGGATGCTAACTCTAACCCTAACCCTAAACTTAACCCAAGCCCTAAACCTAACCCTAACAAAGTATCTAATGGGATGCTGACCCTAACCTTAAACCTAACGAATTAATTAGTGGGATGCTAACCCTAACCCTAACTCTAAACCTAACCCAAGCCCTAAACCTAACCCTAACAAAGTAACTAGTTGGATGTTAACTCTAACCCTAAAAAAGTAACAAAGTGGGATGTTAACCCTAACCGTAGCACTAAACCTAACCTTAACAAAGTAACAAAGTGGGATGCTAACTCTAACCTTGGCCCCAAACCAAACCCTAACCCTGCCAAAGTAACTAACCTTAGACCTAACCCTAACAAAGTAACTAGTTAGATTTTAACCCTAACCCTAGCTCTCAACCTATCCCTAACAAAGTATCTAGTGGGATGCTAATCCTAACCCTAAACTTAACCCTAATGAGGTAATTAGTGGAATGGTAACCCTAACCCTAAACCTTACCCTAACGAGGTAATTAGTGAGATGCTAACCCTAACCCTAAACCATAACCCTAGCAAAGTAACAAAGTGGGATGTTAACCCTAACTGTAGCCCTAAACCTAACCCTAACGAAGTAACTAGTGGGATGCTAATTCTAACCCTAAACTTAACCCTAACAAAGTAACAAAGTGGGATGTTAACCCTAACCTTAGCCCTAAACCTAACCCTAACGAAATAATTAGTGGGGTGCCGGGTTGCTAACCATAACCCTAGCCCCAAACCTAACCCTAACAAAGTAACTAGTGGGATGCTAACCGTAGCCCTAACCCTAGCCCTAAACATAACCCTAACGAAGTAACCAGTGGGATGCTAGCCCTAACTCTAACCCTAACCGTAACTTAACCCTTTTTCTCATACTGCTCTATTCAATTAATAATATTCGATTAAATATAAACAATAAATGTTAAATCTTTTTAAAATGTGTTTTGTTTGGTAGAAAAACGTGAACTCTAACTCTACGCGGGGGGATGTCCTATCCCGGGAGGGAAGTCCGGAGGGAAATGTCCGGAGGGGTAATATCCGGGGGGAATGTCCGTTCCCCGCTTTTTACATACAGTTTTAAAACAGCTGGTTTAAAAGACTATAAACTATAAAAAAATGTATTTTTACGGGACTTTATTATTAGAACTAATAATAACAACGTTATCAACATAACGTGCATTTAAAACAGATTAGTAGAATCTTATTTTCGCCCTTTTAAAGTTTTTTTTTCATTGTGAGCCTTTTTTATTTTCGTCTTTATTAACGTGCACTTTTTTTTATCATTCAAGGTCATTCACCTTTTTTATTTTGCCCTTTTGTTTTCGCCCTTATATTTTCCCGCATTTGTTTTCGCTCTTATATTTTTGCCCTTTTATTTTCGCCTTTATATTACCGCGCTTTTGATAGGACATACTATGTAAGAGTGCTTCACCATAGATGACCGATGTCTTGTGGAAAATTTTTAAAATTAATACAAACCTACTAAATATGATACAGGATTGTATTTTACTTTTCAATATACAGGCTTTGCGTCATTTTTCAAAATTATTTTATTGTGTTTTATTTAATTGTCCAAAAAATTATAGTTCACGTGTTAAAAATGATAAAAAATTAAATATTTAACTGAATACAATGTTTTTAGTTACTTGGTTCTCAGAGCTGGGTGTAATCGGCTGCCAAATTTTTCGATCGGACATGAGACAAATATATGGAGACAAACTTTCAGGGATGGGCTCAAAGGTTTGTGGAAAAAGAAAAAGGGGAGTGCGTTTAAAGAGCTCTAAAAAATGTGTGACATGCTTTATTAATTATTGATCTATTAGCAATAAATTTCATTCCAGCATATTTTTATTACTCAAAATTAAATACAAATCCCAACAATTATTTAATAATTCAACATTAAACAAATAATTAAACCTATATAATCGGTCCATACATGAGCAACATCATGCAGTCCCAGTTTTCGGCGTTAACGTGACTGTTTTCCCTTTAAGAAGATGATCTAGATCTAGAAACTTCAGTTAAGCCCTGTACACGTCGACAAAAAAACCCAACCCGACAACACCATCATCATCATCATTTATTTTTGAAACGTCCCTATTCCACGCTATGCTAGGGTTGGACGTTTTTTCCATATCAGGCCCCTCCACAAGTCACGATCCAGGGCAGACTGTCGCTTCAGGCCGAGCTCATAAATTCTTCTTCACGCCCATAGCTAACTTTTCACTTCCGTCTAGGCCCAGAAAAGGAAGCGCAGACCTTGTAGACCTTGTTTGACCAGGCGACGTCCGAGCCGGCATGAAATTCTTTGTTTTGTTACCCATATGGAATTTGGAGCAAAGTTTTACCCGGATGCCCTTCCTGCGAACCTCCCTTTAGTCGCCTTTTACGACACGCATAGTAGGATACACGGTGGTTCTATTCTATCGGCCCGAACCACCAAACAAAAAAAATCAGATCAAATCGGTCGGTGTGAAATAGTAAATAGTCAAGCACAAAACCAACGCGACAAGCACGTTGAAGTCGCGTGTATTTTACATTACGTAAAAAGTAGGTACTAGACACTAGACACCGAATTATCATTCCACATTTGTCCATTTTCTTCTTCAGCGTTCCACCAACCTCTTATTTCTCACTCACTCTTTCCATTCATGTTCTCACTGGTTCTCACCATTTGTTTACATTTAATTTATTTACATTTAATTTGCTTCTATTAATAGAACATACGATTCAGAAATCCGTTCATTACCTACCGTAAACAAAATTTAATTTAATTTTTTTCTGAGGCAAATTAACAGAGCGGATTCACATAAGGATTAATAAATTTGTGGTGGGTGTTTCCAGATTTTAAAATCATAGAAATAAACCTTATTTAAGCTGCCATCTAACGAATTTCATTACTAATTACAATGACAAAAAAGCTCCGAGGTCAAGTGTTATTTTAGCATTGTCTGAGACAGATACAGACGTTAATAAAGCCACAATCAAATTTATCCATTGTTTTGGCAGGTAGTTTTTCCCTCTTTAATCTATAAAATTTATTTATTATTTATAGATTGACAGCAACGAACCAGTTGACATTGTTGTGGTTCGTACCGTTACCAACATCTATTCGATAATTTACATAATTTACATGTTGCAAAACGATACGAAACAGTCAAAAGAATGCAAAATATCTGAGAGTTAATGACGCGCATTTCCAATGCGTCTTTTTTTGCACCACGCATTCTTATAACGATTTGTGGGTGTCTTTTATCAATAAACAACAAGCTTATATATATTATATTTATTTTGTAACTATACATCCTTCTGACTGAGTCAATTTTGACGATCTTAGAGCTGATAGATAAAACCAAAACATATAAGTTATTGAAGACATTCTGTCGTCGATTGATATGAGTTATTTGGTTTTTAGTTAAACGCATTGATACGTTCGTTTTACAAGCAAGTGTTTGCGTCGAGTATACAAGCATGACCCTATGTAAGAGAGTGCTTGTATGTACAAACGCATATATTAACTCACACACACACATACATATATATGTTATATATATATATATATATATATATATATATATATATATATATATATATATATATATATATATATATATATATATATATATATATATATATATATATATATATATATATATATACATATATATAAAGGTTTATATAAGCCACTTGAATGTTGTTTTTAGCTTTCGGTTATTGAGTTGAGTGTGTCTGAGCTGCTTTAGTGATTTAGTCTGACAAATTATGTCAAAAGTTGTCTTTTTATTATTCTTGTTTGCTTAAAAAGTCATTAAAATTTACCATGACACTCTGAAAGTCGTTTTAAATTCAACTCAACCCTACGTTAAAACTTAGTTCCATTTTTAAGCTAAACAACTTCGTTTTTTAACCGGCCTGTTCGGCTTTATCTTTATCCATGTTTAACAAAACATGATCGTTGGAGGTTTATATGCGAAAATACATGTTGTGAATACCTAATCGTCAGTCGTCACAGAATTAGTTATCGTCACAAGCTCCAAGAGGTTTTACATTGCTTTTCTGTAAAAATTACTATTTACTCCACCGAAAACAAAAAAGACCAAAACAATCAAAGAAACGAATTTGACAGTCATCTTCAGAACAATAGCAACGAGAGAGGATAAACCAACAACGAAGAAAGGTGTGAAAAACAGAAACATGGCCGAGAAAGTTCTGCCAGCGAGAAGAACGCTGACTCCGATAATGCACACAATTCACAACACGTTTGTTTTATATCTGATCCTTTCATCTCTCGTTGTCGACCTAACAAATAGTCATCAGTGTCCGGCAAAATGCGACCAATCTCTGTGTAATTTGGATAAACCATGCCCTGGAAACGTAGTCTTGGACATGTGCAATTGCTGTCACGAATGTGCGAAACAGGTCAACGAATCTTGTGGTGGGAAATATTCATATGAAGGAAAATGCGACGAGAAATTAGTCTGTTTCATTTCTCCGCTTGCTGGAAGTTTTGTCACAGGACAGGAGACGGGCGTGTGCGCAGGTTCGCTTTTTGACAAGTACATTTATTTTTATACTTATAAGTACATTTATTTTTATACTTATAAGTACATTTATTTTTATACTTATAAGTACATTTATTTTTATACTTATAAGTACATTTATTTTTATACTTATAAGTACATTTATTTTTATACTTATAAGTACATTTATTTTTATACTTATAAGTACATTTATTTTTATACTTATAAGTACATTTATTTTTATACTTATAAGTACATTTATTTTTATACTTATGCTTTTTATGATTTTCTTCTTATGTTTAGAGAGAGGTAGGTTTTTCATAGATGGTGTGATGATCATGTGACTACTTGTAGTATAACTGAATTGAAATTCTAAATTGTTAATATCATTTTAAACATGTGTTTCTTGAATGAAGATACACTCACGCACACACACACACACAACACAACACACATACATACATAGTCAAACTTTTATCAATATATATATATATATATATATATATATATATATATATATATATATATATATATATATATATATATATATATATATATATATATATATATATATATATATATATATATATATATATATATATATATATATATATATATATATATATATATATATATATATATATATATATATATATATATATATATATATATATAATGTGTGTATATGTATATACATATATACATTTTATGCAAACATCTTAGGCAAGTGCCCTTTTCATTATCTCTTCCTGATCGATGAGTGATGTGCATGAAACATCTAGATTCTAGATAATCATCACTGAAAGATTGTCTTAAGTTGAATTTTCGAAGACTTGTGTGCATGTGCAGATTTATGGTGTGATGACGAAGTTTGTATTAAATATTTTTATTTAAAAATTCAGATAAATATCATAATAGGTTTCATGAAAAGATCACTTAGAAATCCTACTTTCTTTCACATTCCAGTCCCAAATGACATGAATAAATGCCACAGAAAATGAATATTGTCTGACAAAAACTACAATGAGTTGAAACAATTCTCTTTTAACAAGATATAAATATTATATATTTACAACTATAAATAGATTCAAAATTATATTTTTCCTTCATTTTATTTAACACAGTTTTCAAAACCCTGACACCATTGGTGTAATCAATCAAATTGAAATTATTTAGCTCGTTTGGATTGATTTATTTTCCAAGAAAGTCTTTGTTAAGTTTCTTTTTTATGCTCAAAGCAATTTTAATAATTTAATTTTCAGGTTTTTTAACTCATATATTAAATTAATAAGTTCATTTTTTATGTGTTTCAATCACTTGTATGTTAAGCATTGCATTTTTAATCTTTATTATTATTCTAATATTTTCTATTATCTTAACCATTTGTTGATATTTCTATTGTTTTCTTGATTAAAGAATTGAAGGGAACTAGAAAGAGAAAATAAGTAGAGAGAGAGAGAGAGAGAGAGAGAGAGAGAGAGAGAGAGAGAGAGTGAGAAGTGAGTGAGAGAGAGAGCCATAAGTAATAATACACAAGTTCCTCTTATTTAACTTTCCTTGCACATGATGGTTTAAGAACTTACATATGCGTACCAGAAATATTTTGATATTTTGTTAAAAATACAAAAAGCTGTATAATAAAAAATTTGATGCTCAAGTTATATATATATATATATATATATAGATATTAAATGCTCTCTCTCTCTCTTTCACTCACTCTCTATCCTCTTTAATCACCATATATGTTTCATTATTTCTATCATTTTTAGCCTGGTTTAAAAATAGCATTTAATATCTATATATATATAACTTGAGCATCAATTTTTTTATTATACAGCTTTTTGTATTTTTAACAAAATATCAAAATATTTCTGGTACGCATATGTAAGTTCTTAAACCATCATGTGCAAGGAAGGGTTAGTGCCTACTGATCCCAGGACAACTGATCCCAGGACAACTGATCCCAGTACAACTGATCCCAGGACAACTGATCCCAGGACAACTGATCCCAGTACAACTGATCCCAGTACAACTGATCCCATGGACAACTGATCCCACGGACAACTGATCCCATGGACAACTGATCCCCTAGACAACTGATCCCCTAGACATAAGCAACTCATTTTTTAACTCATTTTTTGACGACAATGGTGGTGATGATGCATACGTAGCCAGCTTACTATGGCTGGCTGCATAAGACAACGGTGGTGGTGATAATGATACTGGCTATTCCAGTTAGTAAACGGAGAAATAATATTTAGTATAAGCGCACGAGGGCACGATACACAGTCGAAATGAAATTGACAAGTTCGTATTACTTTTCATCGTTTCACTCCTTTCCATACATACATACATACATACATACATACATACATACATACATACATACATACATACATACATACATACATACATACATACATACATACATACATACATACATACATACATACATACATACATACATACATACATACATACATACATACATACATACATACATACATACATACATACATACATACATACATACATACATACATACATACATACATACATACATACATACATACATACATACATACATACATACATACATACATACATACATACATACATACATACATACATACATACATACATACATACATACATACATACATACATACATACATACATACATACATACATACATACATACATACATACATACATACATACATACATACATACATACATACATACATACATACATACATACATACATACATACATACATACATACATACATACATACATACATACATACATACATACATACATACATACATACATACATACATACATACATACATACATACATACATACATACATACATACATACATACATACATACGTACATACAAACAGAAATCGGAAATTATGTATGTTAATATCAGTTTATTGATTGCAGAAACAGTGAAATATAAAATGATGCAGATATGGGATCAGTTGTCTATGGGATCAGTTGTCCGTGGGATCAGTTGTCCGTGGGATCAGTTGTCCGTGGGATCAGTTGTCCCGGGATCAGTTGTCCTGGGATCAGTTGTCCTGGGATCAGTAGTCCTGGGATCAGTAGTCCTGGGATCAGTTGTCCTGGGATCAGTTGCGATGATCCCGAGAGAGAGACCAGTTAGATTCCATTCATAACATAAATGACAGACAGGCCGAAATCAATTGCCTATGCATTGGATTCGGATTTTTTCTTGTTTTGATTCGGCGTTTCCTTATTTGTCTACATCTCTTTTTTAGTCTTCCTCTCTCTTCCTCTCTCTTACTATTTTCCTCCCTTCCTTCTTTCCTCACTTTTTTTTATTAAATTTTTCCAGCCAGCTTTGCCTTCTTCATGCAACTAGTAAATTTATGGTCGGTTTATCTTCTAAAATGTTTCAATCTCGTCACAAATCTTATAATTTTAATCTCTTTCTTTTTTTATTTCACTCCTATTAGTTACTCGATTCCAGCTCAGGTTTTCCTTCTTCAGATCTATTTCCGTGTTCGCTTCTTCCTATCTTCAGTCGTATCTCCCCCTCCTTTTTCTCTCTAGTGATAGACTGTGTTCTAGCGTTCTCTACTTACGAGTTATCGAAATACGACCTTGAGAAAGTCATTTCACAAATCGCATATAACTTCATGAACTCTTCGCTAACCTTTTTATGTTAATGCACGTGTACGTATTTCAGTGCGTATTTTTACTGCTCTGTGCATTCGGCCTATTTGGTTCTATCTCGTTTTAAGACGGCCGGAGATAGCAGCCTGGATGAACAACAGTGGGATTCGTTTTGTGAAACTTGCAACAATTGTATAATGTTCCTTTTCAATCATATTTATGTTTATGGTCAATCGTAGATGCAGCAAATGCGGTAGTGGTAATACCGATGTGAACAATTAATTGCTTGTAATGTTTTTTATATGGGAGGATCTCAGGGTTTTAGGCGTCGTGTATTTGTTTTTGTCGAGAGGAATTTAAGGCATCCTTCTCTTACACACTCTCTCTCTTTCTCTCTCTCTCTCTCTCTCTCTCTCTCTCTCTCTCCATCTTTCTCTTTTTTTTTCTCTCGAACATAGCAAGCTCTCACATCCACGTGCACATCTACTCCCACGCACACGCACACAAACAATTTTTTAAATCTCTGGCTGATGAAACATTCTTCTTTTTTTAAAACAGTTATTAATCAGATACTGGAAAGATGTCGGAAAATAATAACGAAGCTCAAGCAACAAAGGTTTCCTTTATATATATAACAATCTTACTATCCGCTGAAATTCCATCTGGCACTATTTTGAGACCGGATTGGCATTCCATATCTCACTCGACTTCGCTGCAACAATAAGAGTCTTTGTCACAGTTATGAATTATCATATCAGGTTGACCGGGCCGTCGTATGCTCTTCAATCGAATGCCATAAACGTGTCCGATAAGGTCGCCAGCTCGCTAGAGCGATCGAAGGAAAAGCGCCACGGCCGCACAGGGACGTCATTTCAGCAAAACCTTAGGGGGGGGTACTTCTTCTCAGGGTCCACCAAATTTTTATTTTTAACAAAAATTAAAAGTTTTTGAAAAACTTTTTATTTTTGGGGGGGGGGGTAGTCGGAGATACTTCAAAAATTTTCGAAACCTTTTTTTCATGGCCAGCCTACCTATAAAAAAAATTATCTTTAGGGGGCCTACTCAAAAATTAGGGAGGCAATATCCCCCTGCCCCCAGTTGACGCCATACGGCCACAGCTTCTCCGTGTGCCTTCTGTGGCTATTAGTGGCCTGAGATATCTAGTCTCGTGACTAATGAATACGAGCCAAAATGCTCTTCGCGTAGACTCACATTGCAGGTATATGTTGAATGTTGCTCAACCATGTTATGTAAATCTTGATTTCAAGTACTACCTTCTTTTTAAGTACTCCATCTTCCTCACTAGTGATTAATGAATACATTTTTGCTGAATATATTCAGTGACACTTAACACATTAGCCTTGCTGGGGGATATTTTTGTATCCTTAAGACACAAGTAGGAACTCAACTGAACTGCACACACCTGAGATGTACAAACATCAGATTCATGATTCATTGTGGTGATTGTGGGAAAAGATCCAAGCATCTATCGCAGAGACCGTTGTATTTTAAGGATAGCAAATAAGTAAGAAATAAGGTTTGAAGGGTCGCTTAAAGAAGAATCGATTTAAAACAAATTAAGAAAATTCGAAAGACCATTCTATATGGGGAAGAACGTTAGTCCGTTAATAAGCCTTACAAATGTATCGGATTACGAATTTAGTAATAATGTTTATTTATTATCTGGCGCCTTGCTGGGCTCCTTAATGGATATCAGATCTTCCCAGCAGCGCTTGCAGGTATATATATATATATATATATATATATATATATATATATATATATATATATATATATATATATATATATATATATATATATATATATATATGTATATATATATATACAGGTATATAATTTATATGCATACATACTTACATACACATAGCTATCAAATAATATATGGTTGAAGATAGATATATTCTGCCTCATCATGTAATTCTAAACTTCAACTGCAAAAGGGTGTGTTGGTGTTACGTGTATACACCTTCGAATTACTTGAATGTTTTGAATTTTATGTCTGTTTTAATAGGGTTGGGTTGTAATAAATAAAAATTAAAAAGTTATATCCTTAACGTCATCTGTGAGTTCTACTTAGTTAGTGTCCTTTTATTACTTGACAGAAGAAACATGAAGCTGACTTGTTCCAAAATCCTATAAGTTATATTAAAGTTTTTATTTTACAAACTTTTGTTTTTGTACAAATCAAGCCCTACAGAGAAGAAACTGTATTAATACTCTATTTAAAAATGAGAGCTAACTATGTAGAATTAAGTACTACACAGATGTAGAAAAAAAGCTCAAATGTAAAATAAGTATTAAAACTTCAAAAATAGCTTGGATAGAAATATAAAAAATTAAAATAAAGTATCATAAAAATAATAAAATAAACGTCCCGCATAAAATTTAAAACGTCGGCATCATCTGCAGACATGAGAACTGATGACGCAATAAGAGTCTCGCACGTTTCATGTTTGAATTTTTATTTTTATTTTTGAGTATTATTTATAATTTTTTTTAGTTTAAATTGTCGTTGTACGATGTATTTTTAGTTAGCTGTATAATATTAATAATTATATTATCATCAATATCTATATTATCATTTTCGTCATCATCATCACCATCATATATAATCAGCACAATCATCATTATCATGATTATTGATTGTATGTATGGAAGAGTAGAGTACTAGAGTTATTTTTGTAGTTGTTGGTCAGGCATGATTCATCCTACAAGGCATAACTAGAGTTATTATTTGTCTTTATTTGAAGCTTCAAAGAGACTTATTGATATTTGAGATATTTTGGAATGATTTTTATTAAATTTTAATTGAATTCTGTTAAACTTTGTTTAATAATTCATTTTTTTCTGATGAAATTTTAGTTGAATTTAGTATTTTTGTCCATATGGGTAATTTTTAAGTTTTTTTTATAATGAACACATGTTAGTCTTCAGATATTGTAATTTATAGTGTAATAATAAAGAGTTGTGAAATAGCCCATATAATTGCTAATCAGAAGTGCTCATATTGTTTACTGCTGACGTTTTGAATTAATTTTAAATCGATTAAAATTTTTATTACGATTAGTTAAGTAGAAAGATTCATTAACAAACCAAATAAAATGTTATTCGTCGATCATTAAGCGGTAGTATTTAATTATATACATATTTTGAGTTAGTAGTTGAAATGTCGTTTGTGTGTATGTGTATGTGTGTGTGTGTGCACGGGCTGGACCTCAGCTTCATTTAAGGATTATTTAGACGGCCGGGCCGGGGCAGGATTTCTGTGCTGAGCCGAGGTGGGATTTTAGACCTGTATCAAGTGAAGCATTTAAAAACACTTTTTAAAAACAGTGCTTTATTTAATATTTTTCAAATTTAAACAGTTACTTTGAAGAGTTATCCAACACACTTATGGAGAATTTTAAACTGCTTTATTAGAGAAACAACATTTCTCTAAATAAATACAAACCTTTAATTAAATTTAATGTAGGCATATTAGAACTTCACATTTTCCCCTGAATCATGTCATGGAAACTGAACATGTGTACAAAATTTAGGAAAGTTTGAATAACGGAAAGAAGAAGTTCAAAATTGAGTAAATATGCATTGATGATGCACTCTTTCACACATATTGAGCTATTATAAGCAGTGTAAAAATGGCCTCATAATGTCATATTCACAGATCATATCCGAATTTTTAACATAGGATTGGTTTTGAATAATTAGTTTGACTATCACAGTCACTTGATCATCTGTGTATGTAAATAAACAAAATAAAATGGTAATTAAGATTTTTCTACTCCATGATGTTAGAAGACTTCTCGAAATATTTTTGTTGCAAGAAAGATTAACTAACAACGACAGTGAAAAAACCAACTATGAAAATAAAAAATTTCATTGATTGATTGAAAAACCAGAAGCAGAATACAGAATGGTTGAAAAATGGAACAACATCACTTCTAATTACTAATTACTACCATATGGACATAGAATATTGAGGAGCCATATATGGTGTTTTGTAAAGGTGTTGTCTAAAATTTGTGGCCTAGAAATCGTCAAACTGAATTGAATTGAAAGCTGGTCAAACTAAAATGTCTAGCTGTCAGTGTTGATGATGTTAAAATTCCACCTGATGACCTCATGGATATTTATCAACTTTTGGATTAGTAACACTTTGCCCTAGTTGATCAATCTTGCAGCCGAAATAAAAACTTTGAAGAACGTAAATTAAGCTTTAGCAATTATTCAAAAAATAGCTTGTTAACATAAAAAAAGATTGAGCATATTAGCAGAAAGCTGTCTAGCAGGTGAAAAGTGGGAAAAAATGTATGATAGATGAAACTGATTTGTTAATGAAAAGTAAATATCATCACTCCAATTCAATAGAGCTCTAAATTATGTCCTATAAAATTCATCTAGTTTTCTGGACTGATGTTGAATCTCATAGATAATGCCAGGAAAAATCTTGATAATTTTATTTTAAAATAGTAATAAATCATATAAAATAATAAATAAAAACATATAGAGGTATATTAGTTTAATTAAAAGTAATTAGTTATTTGAAGTGACATAAATTTTGCAACTCATTAATAAAGTTCTTTACCAAATAATTGAAATACCTCTGTACTGTCATTAATTTAAGATTGTGATTAATTCTAAGACGAAATTTATAAACACATGAGCAGCTGAATGATTAAGCAATCTGATTTGATAAAAACATAAATTTTTGTATCTGTTCTGATGATGCAGGGATTTCTTTGAATATTTTCCAACAGTGCACACATAAAATGAGTTTTGTGTATTGTAAGAGTCTGGTCTAGTTTCTATCATTGACACAGTCACAAATGCTGAAGCAATGCAGATGATGGTTCAAGAAACTGAGGATTAACAAGAGTTTATTGACAGGACTTGCATTAAGTTGAATTAATTTCTAACTTTTCAATTGTACCACTGAATGAACTAAACCCAAATATTCAAGTTATTTGACGATGATGATAATGTGTTGTTTGGCAAGGATTCTGGAATGGCAGGAGCAAAGTCATCAAGAAATGATTGAGACTGTGCAGCACGTGTGACATTAAGATTTTCCCCGGCATTATTTATGTAATTCAATGTCAGTCCAGAAAACTCCATGAATTATATATGACATAATTGGGTGCGCTGTTGAATTGGATTGATATTTATTTTTCATTTCATCGACAAATCTGTTCGTTTTATCATAAACTGAAGTTTTTTGTTCACTTTTTCATTGCTAGACTCTGTTACATAGTAACATTTTTTATGCAAGCATTTTTTTATGTTAAGCTATTTTTGTGAATAATTGCTAAAGTTTTTTTAAGGTTCTTAATAAATTTCATTTTAGCTACAAGATTGATCTGCTGGGATAAAGTTTAACTAATCCATAAGTTGATAAATTTCTGAGATCCTCAGTTGGAGCTTGAACATCATCTACACTACACTGAAACACTGATTTTTATTTCACCAAGAAATAAAGTGAAAGATAAACAAAAAAACAGAACAGATCTGTGTTTTGGTAATTCAGTCGCTTCAATGATGAAACTTTCGCCGATCAACAACCATCATTCGTCCGTTCAGCAGTTTAGCCTAGATATTGGATTGTCTCACTTTATCTTAGTTTTGTATTTCCCTTACCCTCTCTCTCTCTCCCTCTCTCTCTCTCTCTCTCTCTCTCTCTCTCTCTCTCTCTCCCTCTCCCTCTCCCTCTCCCTCTCCCCTCTCTCTCTCTCTCTCTCTCTCTCTCTCTCTCTCTCTCTCTCTCTCTCTCTCTCTCTCTCTCTCTCTCTCTCTCTTCTTTCTCTAATTATTTTCTCATAGTTTATTTCGTAACGCTTCAAACTTGCAACTTTTATGGCACTTTGTTTCTTTTAGTACTTTTAATTCTTCCTTCTGTCACAGTTGACAATCTTTTCATTAAGTTTTGACGGGACTGCGAGGCGGAAGTAACGCGAGATGGTGCGCAATGTTGGTTCATGGTGGAGGAGCTAACCAGTAAATTTCCCCGATACGACACAACTGGGAAGACAAATTTGGTACCGAAGATTTGTTATTATATATCAATTCAGAAATGTTGGAATTGTACAATTTTAATTTAAACCTGGTGTTTTATGTCGGAGTTATATCATAAATGAAATTAAATTCCTAATTTGTCAAAATTATAGCTAAAGTTAAGAGCCATCCTGTAGGACTCGTATTGAGAGTTTGTGTGTATGTGTGTGTGTGTGAGTGAGTGAGAGAGAGAGAGAGAGAGAGAGAGGGAAAGAGAGAGAGAGAGAGAGGGAAAGAGAGAGAGAGAGAGAGAGAAAGAGAGAGACAGAGGTCATAAAACATTTGGTTGAACGGGCTTAAATAAAGAGTGGCCATTAATTTTGATTAATAACCTTTAATTGTCTTGTCGCGTGTCTGCTCGCTTTTTGAAGACTCTCAACAACCACACCCGACTTCCACGTAACTCTTTCTCATCATTACCATCAACATCAGCCATCAGCCGTATCACCATTTCGGAAGAGTTAATATGACAGCTTCTATAATTCTTGACGACAACTTTTTGATGCTGTTTTGATATGAATGATGATGGTGGTGGTGATGACGATAACGATGATGATGGTGAGGACGACGATGATGATGACGATGGTGATAGTGATGGTGATAGTGATGGTGATGGTGATGATGATGACGAGAGAGAGAGAGATTTAAAAACGTTAAACATTAAACAATCGCGAAAATACTCGTACAGCCTTGTTCAAGTCCGCAAATTGGATTCATCGTGCATATTAAATAGAACATGTTAGTGGTGAAATATAAAAAAAATATATACGATATGGCTGGCTAGTGACTAGTGATGATGATGATGGTGGTGTTGGGTGGTAATAATAGTGGTCAATGGGTGATTTTTTATGAAGATGATGATGATGATGATTGTAGTAGACGTTTCGGTTATTAATATTCACGCTAAAATTAGTAGGAATCTGTCGTGAAGCGTGGATAACTGGAGGACCAAGGAAACCAACAAATTTAATGGCTTTTCCATTCGAATATCTTAAAAGGAAATTTAAAGTTAAAGTTTTTGAACACGATCCAACCACAGCATGAGAAACTTACTGAGTCGAAGATATTATTTTCTAGTACGATAAAACCGATACTTACTATTACTTACATCAAAAATTTATTATTGACAGTGCGATCGACCAAAAGTGGATCCAAACCTATGCTTTACTTATTTTACTTAGAAGCCGCTCTTTATTTTATCCATATTTCAATAACTGTAACCTCATATATGAAGTTCAACATTCTAACGGCAGAGATAAAGCGGCAGATTTGGTTATAACGCAGATTAGACAATGGATCCCATATCAAAAATGCGCACTATATTTTGTGATTCACTATAATGCGGATTGAAAATTGGATATAGCGCGAATTTGGCGTTGGACCGGAAAATCCTCGTAATATTGAGGCTCCAGTGTATTAAAATTGTATAGCGGCATCATAAGAGTTATTTATAAAGTGTCTCATTTTAGGTTTGTTTCATAATTTGTTGATTATGCACCACAGAGTTGTTAAAAGTGGACCAGATATATATAATCAGACCTTCGTTTCTATGTACATATTCTTCAAGAAATGATATAATTTAAAAAAAAACTTGTTTAAGTTCGTTTCCTTGGACTTCACTGCAGACGAAATTTAGATGATCTCCACTTGACAATTCACTTGATTTCACTCGCTTTGACTCGCCACTGCTTCAATAGCAAATATGTATTTTCAAGTATTAGTGTATGTAACGCATGTTTAAGCGAATGGCGTTTATGTGTTCTATAATTTTTTTACCTACGGAAGGGTGGGGTGGTACTGCACCCACAAGAGGGCTGGGGCGGTGCTGCACCCACAAGTGGGCTGGGGTGGTACAGCAACCACCCCGCTGATTTTTCGTTAACTCTTTTTTCGGTCACTCGCTCTATAAATCGCAAAGTTGGCAGAGGTTTGTAAGGTAGGCAACGGTAGGAAAATTGCCTACCCCACCTAGGACATGAACTTGATAGTCTACCAATCAGAATGACTAATGGAAATATAATATAACCCGATTAGCTCGGATGATGTTGAAGAAATTAAAAGTGTCCTACAATGATTTCACATCCATTTAAAAGATGAAAATCAATCATTTGTGATATAATGTTTGATAATTTAATTTAGCAAATGAATATTGAATTACGCGAACCTTAATGTTTTTGTTCGATCTGCATTTATAATTATTTGATAATTTAAATTTCTCGAGTCGCCCCGAGGCTATTAATTTTAGACCAGACTCTTTTTTTCAACTTTAACGGTTCCAGTGGGGTCACAAGGGTTGGTGTAACCCCCAGTTCAGTCCGCATCCCCCCCCTAGTGACACCATTGACCGAGCCTAACCATATTAACACCACCGTCGTTACTTAAACAAACAAACTTATAAAACTGTTTGTTATTAATTTTCTAAAGTGGGTGTGTGTCTTTAACTTTTTATCTCATTTGTTTTTTTCTCGTAAATTTGCTTGCGGGGGCTGCCACTACAGTTCACTTACAATACAAAAAAATCAGTTGTATTTTATTTCTGCTCGTCTGATAAGCTTGCCTCACTTGTCATTAAAATGGCATCACAATCTTATCGTGTAACTTAACTTCCTTGAGCAAAGTTTACACTCACACGGTTCAAGTCAACTCATTCTTTCAAACACCACTGGTAGCCACATGAGTACCCACCACTGGTAGTCACACGAGTACCCACCACTGGTAGTCGTATGAGTACCCACCACTGGTAGTCACACGAGTACCCACCACTGGTAGTCACACGAGTACCCACCACTGGTAGTCACACGAGTACCCACCACTGGTAGTCACACGAGTACCCACCACTGGTAGTCACACGAGTACCCACCACTGGTAGTCGCATGAGTACCCACCACTGGTAGTCACACGAGTACCCACCACTGGTAGTCACACGAGTACCCACCACTGGTAGTCACACGAGTACCCACCACTGGTAGTCACACGAGTACCCACCACTGGTTCAACTGGGGATAAAAGCGGTCGAGGCGCTGATTAATACAGTTGTTTATATTTTAGTTGTATTGATTTCGATCGATCGGTAATAGCATCTTCAAATCTCAACCAAACGCTATTGTTCTCTTTAATCTCTTTTATCTGTTTTCATTTCACCGGAACTATATGAGCTGTTAATTTGACTGTCTATAGTTAAGGAGCTTCCGAGTCAATGGTGAGACGCACGTCAGACAGAGATGAATAATTTAAGTGAAGCCGAAAACAGCTGACCTTGTTGAGTTGACCAGTAAATTTGTTTCCACAGGAATCAGTTAGCGTCATAGACCCGGCATGGAATTCAGCGAAGAATTTTTAAACTTTGAGATTGACTGAATTTGAAAAAGTTTTGAAAACATTTCTAAAAAAACGTTATTTGGAACTTTTCTCGGGTCGGGAGTTTAGTAGGAAACGTTTTAGTGACCGTAGGGGGATACATGATGGACCCGTTATTGTAGGGTGATACATGATGGACCGACCCGTTGCTGTTCCGTGGACCTTTTTTCTCTTCATCATTGCTGGTTTGACATCTGTATCGGCTTAAACCATCGGAAAGGTTCAACCTCGGAAGAGACGCGTGCTCTGGAAAGAACATAAAATCATAAATCATCTGAGAGAAAGGAGAAGAAAGCGGAAAAAAGAAAATCTGTTAACGCCTGACGATTCTTTTTTTTATTAGTTTTTTGATTATTTTCCTCAGAGTGCTTTTCTCACTTCTTGTGGAATCCCAGAAATTCCCAACCATGAAATCGTTTACGGCCTTTTTGTGACGATACCGGAACTATCTGGAACTATCTGGAAGCAAGTCGTTATCGTAAAGAGGAAAGCACTTATCGTGATGTAATTCAACAGATCTTTACAAACCATAAAACGATGCTCACGTGGCCTTTCATGCTCGCGCTGTGTTTAAAAGTAGATTGATAGATTCTCGAGCATCAATAACAGTGTAAGCTTGTTAAAAATACACTCCAGATGACTCCAGTTACAGTTACTCCAGTGAGCTGGTTGTGTAACGAATTTCTGTCCTGCTGACTCTCTCTCTCTCTCTCTCTCTCTCTCTCTCTCTCTCTCTCTCTCTCTCTCTCTCTCTCTCTTCTCTCTCTCTCACTCTATCTCCCTCTCTTTATCTGTTTATCTCTTTTTCACTTCACTTTATTTTGAAACGCCAACAGACAAAGCCTCAAAGGTGGAAACGCCCTGAAAAAAAAATTAAGGCGTCGCTCCAATTGAGAAAAGTTAAAAATAAAAAAATACTTTTCACACTTCACCTCAATGGAGGAGGAGGTGTATATATAGTAATATATACTCTGATTTGTTTTTTATTTATCAAATAAAACTCACATCGTGGAATAAGAGTTACATTTTTTTTTAGTTCAACAACGTGCTGCTCTTTATGAGGCATCAATCTCTCTCTCTCTCTCTCTCTCTCTCTCTCTCTCTCTCTCTCTCTCTCTCTCTCTCTCTCTCTTTCTCTCTCCCTCTCTCCCTTTGAATTTGACTTAGATCTGTTTTTTACACACGCAAGAATTTGTAACATTCTTGGCCCACAATAAACTTATTGAAGGGTTGAGTTGAAGGTGGAGATGACGAAATTGCAGAAGTGTGCATGGATGGATACCCATTTGAATGATTGCAGAAGTGTGCATGGATAGATACCCATGTGAATGATTGCAGAAGTGTGCATGGATGGATACCCATGTGAATGATTGCAGAAGTGTTCATGGATGGATACCCATGTGAATGATTGCAGAAGTGTGCATGGATGGATACCCATTTGAATGATTGCAGAAGTGTGCATGGATGGATACTCATTTGAATGATTGCAGAAGTGTGCATGGATGGATACTCATTTGAATGATTGCAGAAGTGTGCATGGATGGATACCCATTTTAATGATTGCAGAAGTGTGCATGGATAGATACCCATGTGAATGATTGCAGAAGTGTGCATGGATGGATACTCATTTAAATGATTGCAGAAGTGTGCATGGATTCACATGTGAATTTAAATTGGAAGGATGTCATGGGAATAGGTGAGAAATGAAAAGCAACATTTTAATTCTGCGCACTATAAATTTGCATGGAAGTTTGATCTCACGAGAATGTGGTCTAGTTAAAGTCATGCGATCGGGACGGGAATGGTAAGAAGGTGATGGGAATAGGAAGAGGTTGATGGGAATAGGAAGAGGTTGATGGGAATAGGAAGAGGTTGATGGGAATAGGAAGAGGTTGATGGGAATAGGAAGAGGTTGATGGGAATAGGAAGAGGTTGATGGGAATAGGAAGAGGTTGATGGAAATAGGAAGAGGTTGATGGGAGTAGGAAGAGGTTGATGGGAATAGGAAGAGGTTGATGGGAATAGGAAGAGGTTGATGGGAATAGGGAATAGGGAAGATGGTCATGGGATAAAGAGTTAAATATTGATTTCTCCATATCTGTATTTGAAGCTATGGCAGTTGTCCCACGGGCGGCTTGTCTCGTGCATTTGATATCAGAGAATTGTTTACCTGTCACCACGCGGACAGGTCCTGTCCAAAGCTGGAATGTGCATTACACATCGTGGGAGGGGGGGTCCCTTTCGCACATCCACACCCACGAAGCTTAGTCATCCTTCAAGTTTCGCTCGCACGGCGATTTTTTAGTGCGACGGCGATGACGATAATTTAGAAAAATATTATTATAAACATGCTCGTGGTATCATGTGGGAGACGTTCAGTGGATGTAACGGAGGACGCGTAGGTTTTTATTTATAATTTATATATACTTTATCGATCGTATTATGTGTTCATGCTTCATTTCATTTCTATCAACAAGACCGATATTTTTTATTAACATTGGTATGGATATTATTATTATTATTATTATTGTTATTATTATTATTATTATTATTATTATTATTATTATTATTATTATTATTATTATTATTATTATTATTATTATTATTATTATTATTATTATTATTATTATTATTATTATTATTATTATTATTATTATTATTATTATTATTAATAATAATAATATTATTGTTATTGTTATTGTTATTGTTATTGGAGTGGCAGTGGAAGGATAACAGTGAACATTTGCAAATAACTGAAAATGCTGTTTCACGGAATAACTAGCAAAAATAAACAAAAAATAAAATAAGAAAACGCATCATCTTTCTTCACCGCCGGACGGGATCGGTGAGTTAGCAGCTGATCGAAACAGACAGATTTCTTGAATGGTTTCAAACATGTCTGAGACAATCAATAAACCATTTTTTCGGTTGTTTGTTTTCAAGTCTTTTTGTTATATCTTCATATTCCATATCTCCTCCTGTTTCTCTCTCTCTCTCTCTCTCTCTCTCTCTCTCTCTCTCTCTCTCTCTCTCTCTCTCTCTCTCTCTCTCACTATCTTTCTTTTTATGGTTTGATTATTTCATTTTATTTATTTTAAAATTATCTCCTTTTTCTCCTGGTTTTATGTATATTTTGTCTTTTGGAATCATTGTAAAATTATAGTTATAGCATTATGTGATAAAGAAAAGGTGACGATATAAGAGGGATGTTATGTGATTATAGAGGTTGTGATATACGGTGAGATTATGTGATAAAGAGGTTGTGATATACGGTGAGATTGTGTGATAAAGAGGTTGTGATATACGGTGAGATTGTGTGATAAAGAGGTTGTGATATAAAATTGCAACCGCATATTCAGCCATGTTTTCCTGAGGGGGGGGGGCAAAATTGTTATGGAGGGGCTCAGTACTTGCAAACATTTCCTTTCGAAAAAACCTCATGAACGGGGAGGGTGAGGGGGGTAGTCGTAGGCACTTTAAAAAAAAATTTCTTTCGTACGCAATTTTCACATTTCAAAATTTTCATTTAAAATCTTGCCTGGGGCCTCCAACGGCTTGGGGGGCGATCCCCCGTGGCTACGTGGCTATAGCAGTGGGATGTGTGGTATAACGGTGCAATTGTGTGATATAACAGTGGGATGTGTGATATAACAGTGGAATTGTGTGATATAACAGTGGAATTGTGTGATATAACAGTGGAATTGTGTGATATAACAGTGGAATTGTGTGATATAACAGTGGAATTGTGTGATATAACAGTGGAATTGTGTGATATAACAGTGGTATTGTGTGATATAACAGTGGAATTGTGTGATATAACAGTGGTATTGTGTGATATAACAGTGGTATTGTGTGATATAACAGTGGTATTGTGTGATATAACAGTGGAATTGTGAGATATAACAGTGGAATTGTGTGATATAACAGTGGAATTGTGTGATATAACAGTGGTATTGTGTGATATAACAGTGGAATTGTGTGATATAACAGTGGTATTGTATGATATAACAGTGGTATTGTGTGATATAACAGTGGTATTGTGTGATATAACAGTGGAATTGTGTGATATAACAGTGGTATTGTGTGATATAACAGTGGTATTGTGTGATATAACAGTGGTACTGTGTGATATAACGGTGGAATTGTGAGATATAACAGTGGAACTGTGTGATATAACAGTGGAATTGTGTGATATAACAGTGGAATTGTGAGATATAGAGGCTGTGATATAAAAGTGTCATTATGTGAACAGCCACAAGGAGATTGCTTGTTATATTTTGTTCGATGGTTTACTAAGCTGGTACGTACTTACGGTTGTGTCAACTCTTCTCGAGTGTTTTGTAAACATTAATTTTAATAATAAACAAGTGCATCTGCAAGTGACATTATCTCTTTCATAAATCGCTCTCTCTCTTTCCAAATCATATTTTTTCCATTTTTAGGATATCGTTCTCTCTCTGTCTGTCTGTCTGTCTGTCTGTCTGTCTCTCTCTCTCTCTCTCTCTCTCTCTCTCTCTCTCTCTCTCTCTCTCTCTCACACACACACACACACTCTCTCCCTCTCTCTTACACACACATATACATACATAATTTTGTCCCTATCAATTATTGACAATTATGTTTATATGATTTTTTTTTCTTTTCTTTTCTAATAATCGTTTCCAAGAATAAAAACTGGGGCGATGATTGAATCAAACTTGTGTTTAAAAAGTGTAACAGGCGGTTGAACCGTCACCTATATTGGCTATTAAATTTTTATAATATGCTATTCAGCGGTCCATTTGCTTGTAATCCGTCCACAAACTTTTCATCCGTCCATACGATTATCATCCGTCACACGATATCATCCGTCCATACGATATCATCCGTCCATACGATATCATCCATCCATACGATATCATCCGTCCATACGATATCATCCGTCCATACGGTATCATCCGTCATACGATATCATCCGTCACACGATACCATCCATCACACGATATCATCCGTCACACGATGTCATACGGTATCATCCGTCATACGATATCATCCGTCACGTGATATCATCCGTCACATGATATCATCCGTCACACGTCAAATCGTTCGTCGTCTAGTTAATAATAATCTTTTTTTCCAACATCCGTCTAATGTTCCAAGTGAACAACCCGTTACAGAAATCTCCACGACGTCCGACAACGACGACGGCGACAGCTACGAAGACGACGACACATGCAGCCAGGTAAAATGCGAGGAGCTGATGTCAACCGAGCTTCCTCCTCCTCCTCCGAAGAGCGACATGCTCATCTGCCCGAGTGATTCGAGAGCTCGTCCCAATCAGACAGCCGTATCGATCGTCGAGCGCTGCTGCAACCACCACGGCGGCGGCCAGTGGTCCCCGTCGCTGACGTGTCAGTGCCTGCCGTGTCGCTCAGTGACGCCGCTGGAGCAGGTTGTCTGTCCGACGAGATATTTTCCGATTCTGAAGCTCGCCGGCGATATGACCCCCGGGAGATGTTGCGACAAGTACGAGTGCGTCGAGAAGGGTGAGTGATGGCTGATTTTATCGGGAGGAGGGGTGCGAGGCGGGGGAGTATGAATGAACCCTGGTGGCTTAACGGGGTGAATTATTTAAAATTTTCAGCTAAAGGAAAATATACAGATACATATGTGCATATGCAGAAAAGCAGACATATAGTATTGGAGAACAAGAGATTAGATACGGATTGAGACAGAATGGCAGATTCTAACATGAAACTACATGAGCAGATGTAGAATTCCAAATAATGAAACAAAATTACGGATTCTTATTTTTTATCTGAAAGTATTAATCTTTAATCGTTTAAAATCAAATTCATTAGTTGATATTATTATTATAATTAATTCATTCTATGTATAATACAAGTAAACATTTGTATAAGCTAAAAAAAAAAATTTTTATGCCACATTGGTAAGAGATGAATAAATCACTGACTGGGTATGGTGTCTTTGCACATGGCACACATCAGATCTAAGAGACTTTTGAAGACATTAAATCATGCTTAATTTTTTTAGCCCTTCGCTCAGGAATTTCTTACGTCATCGTCATCATTATCATCACCACATCGCCATCGTCATCATTATCATCACCACATTGCCATCGTCATCATTATCATCACCACATCGCCCTAGTCATCATTATCATCACCACATCGCCATCGTTATAGTTATTCATTTTCCATCACCGTGATGCACATCATCATCGTCGTCGTCGTCGTCGTCGTCATCATCATCATCATCGTCATCGTCATCAACATCATCAGTTTCATCATCATCATCATCATCACCACTACCATCATCATCATCGTCATCATCATCATCATCAACATCATCAGTATCATCATCATCAGCACCATCAGCACCACCATCATAATCATCATCATCAACATCATCAGCACCATCAGCACCACCACCACCACCATCATCATCATCATCATCATCAGCAGCAGCAGCAGCAGTACTGTGATCGACATCACCACCACTTTCACTCCTCGCTCGAAGGACAGACACCACCTGGTGCTTTCTTACCGCTTTCGAAACGCAGACGATGTCATCCAAAAAATTATAAATGAAATAACTAAAAATAACAATAATATACCAACAGCAACAGTGATAGAGTGGTCTTTAAACGACTCTATCAGTGACACCACATTATTACTCCTAGAATGAAAAAAAATTATATTAAGAATTAGTCTCATTGTTCTTTCTATCGCTGAATGTCAAGGCTGCTATGATCTGATTAGGTCTGTCAGTAGCAGTGAGCAGCAAATGTGTAACCACTGACAGCAACGGCTGACGACGCCCGCAGCTGCCAATGCAAGTGAAGTCGATGAGGTTGCAGTCGTCGCAATGAAAGACTGGAGTCGGTCAGCTGTTTCTTGGCTCACCTCGGCTGCTGGCATGCCCATAATGATTATTATTATGATTATTATGATTATTATTATGATTATTATGATTATTATTATGATTATTATTATTATTATTACTTGATGATGTTTTTGAAAACAACTTTTTTTCGTTGCGCTTCTGTTCATTCCTGCTACTCGTCTGTTGCCATGGTTACTTCATCTTCCTGTTTGAGTTTTATCTTTTTTTTTGTTCTGAGACTAGTTTAACCAACCAACAGTCCCATCAACGAGTTATAATCATTTTTTCTGCCACATTTATCGTCTTCTGTTAAACTGTCTTGCCATCTATTTGCATTTGGTCTTTTTTGTTTTTTACTCTATGAGAAGATATCGTTTATTCATTCTATAATATAAGATTGTTTAAATTATTTAGCTTGTTCACTCACTCATTCACTTACTCACTCCCTTTACTAACTCACTCACACACACACACAAACACGCGCGCACACACACACACTCACTCACGCACCCAGCCACTCACACACATCCACCATCTCAACGCACAAACACCAACCATCATCTTATGGAACATCCGCATTCTCATAACCTTCCTTCCGACTTCCGTTCTGGGAACTTTTCTACCGTCTCACACTCAGACTTTTTTAAATCCTTTATGTTAACTTCAGCGTGTTTGCTTGCTTGATCCATACGTTAGGACTAGTTAGGAGCCTTCACTTAAATGACGCTTAAAAAACATACTTCCCGTCATCCAATCGGGCTACGTTCATCTAGTGACGATGACAATTCATGAACATATGGGTTTTCAAAATTACGAGGTGCTTTCCAGAAGTCCACTACTTAACCTCTCCAAGCTATCCTATAACATCGTCGTCATTGTTATAATCATCATCATCATCATCATCATCATCATCATCTTTATTATTCAGAGACGAGAAAAAAACAAAGTTGAGATTAATAGAGAGATTAATAAAAAAAAAGAAGAACGAAAATGAAAATCCTCGACTGTGACTAATAATTAGTAATAATTACTTCGTTGGCTGGAGGGAGTCGATGAACCTCAGAGGAAGAAGATGAAGAAGAAGAAGAGACCCCCCCTGCTCTGCCATTGTGAACTGTTGTTGCTGGAGATGGAAGTGGAATTAGGTTAATTAGTCGCAATGGTTGAAAACCGTGCTGGGCGATGGTTCCGAGGTGGAAAGAGGTGGCGATGGAGTTGGATGAAGAGATGTAGGAGAGAGAAAACAAATGAAGTGTAATAGCGATGGTGGCTATATAAAGACGACAGTGATGATGATAATGATGATGATGATGATGATGGTGATGGTGGTGATGGTGGTAGTGGTAGTGGTGATGATGATGATGATGATGACGATGACGACGACGATGCTGATGATGATGATGGCAATGGTGATGACGACGACGATGCTGATGATGATGGTGGCAGTGGTGATGATGATTGTTGAACCGTCCCTGGTGATGTTTGTTTTTTGTGCACTTGTGTGTGTGTGTGATGCTGAGCTTCTCAAGCTAATCAACTTTTTCTTTGCTAGGCATGTGAATTAAGTACAAAATGAAAGTGGTTTCTTGGAACGTCTTTTAAATATATCACTGTATGTTCATCATTATCATCATCATCACCATCGTCTTCGTCATCATCATCACCATCATTACCATCATCATCATAGATATCCTAATCCCTGAAAACCATAGTCAGCATAAATCGCATTTCTCATTCATTACATACCGTCTCAGTTACTCGAAGCTAACAAGTTCGCCCCATCAAAGACCTTTTGAAATCAGGATTTATCGTTTCCGACTCGTCTCAGAAACCTGTTTTTTATTTTTTTTATTTTACTTTAAATTACAGATTAAATGTAAAATTTCTCCTCATATTTAAATAATTCTTCGAAATAATTCTTCCATTCAGAAAAGTTTTGCAGCACGATTCAATGCAACGACGACTCGCAGTCATCATCATCCTCGTCGTCGTCTTCCTCCTCGGCTGACTTCTCTGACGACTCCGACTACGATGACATGGAAGAGCCGCTCAGCTGCCCCGGCGACAGCGTCGAAGCGCAGCCAGACTCGAATTTCGATATGTGTTGCCCTAGAAACCGGGGGTGAGCTTTGTTGCCCGTCTTATTTATCAAGGCAAGCGCAATCATCCGTAGGTGTCTATATTGTTTTCCTCGTACATCCGCCCCATCCGTCCGTCCGTCCATCCATCCATCCATCCATCCGTCCGTCCGTCTATCCATCCATCCATCCATCCGTCCGTCCGTCTATCCATCCACCCATCCATCCTTCCATTTGTCCGTCCATCCATCCATCCATCCATCCATCCATCCAACCATCCGTCCGTCCATCCGTCCGTCCGTCCGTCCGTCCACCCATCCATCCATCCATCCATCCATCCATCCATCCATCCATCCATCCATCCATCCATCCATCCATCCATCCATCCATCCATCCATCCATCCATCCATCCATCCATCCATCCAACCATCCATCCAACCATCCATCCATCCATCCAACCATCCATCCAACCATCCATCCATCCATCCATCCATCCATCCAACCATCCATCCATCCATCCATCCATCCATCCATCCAACCATCCATCAATATACCACCCGCCGTCCACTTATGCATCTGCATCATCAATCATGTATGGAAAAAAAACTTCTTGAAATTACTTTTCAATAGCACTTCTTCTTCATACACGTGCAAGTTTTAAAAACAAATCTCGGAAAAGAACGGGAAAGTTTTTAAACTCAGACCGAACAACTCGAAGAACTCAATAACTTGACAATAACCAACCAACCAGCAGTTTATGCCAACATATCCTCTGAATTTCCTTTCTTGTCATCTCGTCAAAGTCAACCTCCGTATATTTATTCACTTGTTAGACAAAAATCATCTTAGACGTTTATAGACAGGAAAAGTAATAAATAGTGCAAGATATAGTTGTTGCACAAGTGTTTGAAATACGTTTTATCAGTGAAGCCATCATCCGTGTCTCTAAAATGATGTTTATTGTTTATACTTGAATATTCCTACTTGACTTGTTGTCCACAGACCACAGGGCGTTCAATGAACTAGTTATTAAAAAAAATGCCTCTTGAAGAAGACGCTATTGTTCTTGAATTCATTGAAATGCTTGCTTTCTTTCTGATTCTGGCGCTGAAGAACATTCTTGTTTGACAAATGTGTCACACACATTGTGTAACTGTTTCTACGGACAGGATGAAAAATCCATTTTGCCGAGCTAGCTTTGCTCTAAGTTCAGAAAACATTCTGTCATCCACTGCTGATGTAAGGATGGTTTTACCACATGCACTTCTGTAGAGAGCAGTTGATGTTACCAGGCTGCAGTCTTATATTTCGCATTTTATTTAATCCTGGACCTATTTTAAGCTTATTCTTGATTCATGAAACTGTCGACTGATATTTAATGTTTGTCGTGCAGGTGCACGTGCAAGCCACAATCCAGTTGTCTCAGTCTCGATCTCTTATGCCCGAGCGGTACGACAAAGCGGATTCTCGAACACGGCAATGGAGTACCTGGGACTTGTTGCAGCAAGTTCGATTGTCTCAATGGTAAGTTTTTTTCTTTCATTGCTGTATTTTAGAGATTCAAACCGCGTCCCCTGCCAGGTTGCCCAGTACATGGGGTGAAAGTTTCAAATGTATCCTTTTTAAGGGTTTCTACACCGCTAACTCGTTCGCTTGTGCTTTCACACATGCAGTCCATTTTCAAGTAACTGCCATGAAAGCTATATTCTGTAATTTCTAATTTTTAACTAATTTATCCATTTTCGCCCAGTAACACTAGCAATGGTTACTCCTTGCAACTACGACGGCAAGACCTTCGAGAGTGGTACGAAATGGGTCGTGGACAGTTGTACCAACTGCACTTGCGACTCCGGCTTGGTCAAGTGCACCAAGACCCAATGTCCGGAGTCTACAACCAGATGTGAATGGATTGGCCAACCGGATGATGGTTCGTGCTGCCCCGTTTGTAAAGGTCAGTCTCATTGGAACTACACAAATTAGTTCTTTTTATTGATTTATTTCTTATTGCTTTCAATTGAATCGGTTTGAAATTTTGCATAGAAAAATTCAAACAAACAAATCATCACCTCTTCTCATAATTCTGTCACAGCAGATTTACAGTGTGAGTAATTTCGAACAATGAAGGATTCTAACTAGCAGTAAATCACATAAAAATTGCTGCTTGCAATAATACAAAAAACAGAGAGTCTACACAAAGCACATATACTACAACAACACTACTGTATACTTCTTATGCATAATATAAATTATATAGATGTAAGATGTAAGCGTTAGAAATAATAAAAAATTAAAAAGTTTTGTTTGCATAGAAAATAATATTTTCGAGCTGTGCAAATTTCTTGATTAGTTATCCTTATTATTAGTTATTATATAGAAGGTTTTTTGTATTACAACTGAAGTGTCTTGTTTGTTACTATTAATAACTGGTTCTTGACCGTCACATGGCGATAATTGTATTTTTAAAAAAATGAAAGTAAACTTTTTAATGTAAACATTCTTCACATTCTACCTACCTAGCTAGCTAGCTGGTTTCTATTGAGGTTCACAGATTTGAGATATTGTGTTTTTTAAACGGTGTTTGTGGTATTGTGTGCGACTCAAAAAGTACCATGCTATTGTAGAAATTGCAATTTTTAAGCGTTCTTCTGAGAACAGTTCAACTACTAGCAATAGCAATGGGAAAATTGATTTCCCAAACCGAATCGATTGGCGTCGCTGAATCGAAAGTTTTATTTTTCTATTTGTTCGGAGCTTATCTATTACTGGCGCCAGAGCCCAGAGGTGGTGGTGGTGGTGGTGCTGATGTTCGGAAAATTGAAGAACGAGAGTGCACGTTGAGCGTGTGTGTGTGTGTGTGTGTGTGTGTGTGTGTTAAAAGTGTGTTTGTAGCTCGGTGTTGATGAACGATTGAATTTTGCACGATGTATATTTAACTCTGAATAATGAAAGTGTACTCGGCTGTGATGATGTCTATGAAGAAGTTTCTGCTAACCAGGAACGATAATGGGTGTCGCAAGTTCTCTACGAAACTGATTAAAAAAATATCTACAAAACTGATTATTTGATAACGGTTGAAAGCTTTGAGATAAGCGTTTGTGCAAATTTAGGGCAGACATTTTTATTTTACTGCATCGATTACTTATGGTCAGCAATGATAAACATTCGTTTTATAACACACAATCACAAATAAATCCCACAATTCAATTCAATTCATCTAGTAACCAAACACTACCAATCAACTTAGTTTTTTTTCGTGATAATTAATGTTAAAGTTCGCTTGTAATTTTTTTTAGTTTACTTTATATAAGAAAAACTAATTTATCCAATAAAAATTTAATAACACCAATACGCGACACTGGTTAAGAAGTCATGATATTTTCATCTGCAGGTTGTGTGGCTTCGGAGAAAAACCAAAATGGTGGATTCCATGCGAACGGGGACAGATGGACAAAAGACAGTTGCACCTCATGTCGTTGCGAGAACGGACAAACCTACTGTATGGCCCAGTTCTGCGATACGAAGTGCGCTAAGCCGAGGGTTGTGGAGGGGAGGTGTTGCCCGGTCTGCGATGAAGGTGAGTCTGTGAGGTTGTGTAAGTCATACTATGATTAACTGAAGTTGAATCATTGGATCGCTGATAATCTCAAAAACTTTGAGTCCATAATACTAAAGCATTCCCAACCCATAAAAGGGACATTGACTCGTTCAAGGTCTCTATACCTATACCTACTTGTAATTTCCTTGATCTTTTAGAGACCACGAGGGGGCACGGATACAGTCTCACAAACATTCTTTTAAAACATTCCCGGTGCTGTCTCGAGTCTGTTTGCTTGCTTCGGCTTATGGTATTATTTGCTCACACAAAAAAAAATGAATCGATAACTTATTTGCTTAGGAGAATTAAGTGCATTTTTATTTAAACATTTTATG